>JAGFMF010012011.1:6963608-7087708 GCA_019455555.1 Galemys pyrenaicus | reverse complement strand
CCCCGCTCTCTGTGGTGAATCCTCTCACCCCCCTACACCTCTGGCCTGTACCCCAGTGCTTGTATGCATAAATAAATAAATCTTTAAAAAAAAAATTTAGATGTTCTAGTTCTATTTTAAAATGTGTGGATATAAGAAATAATTGCTGTTTCCATAGGTTAGGTGGCTCTTGGATATGTTTTTTAAAAGAAGTGTGATGGCTGAATGGCTGGTGCACAGGACTCTTGGACCCTGGATCACCCACATCCAAAGAAAACCTAGCAGACTGCCTCTTTCTGCACCTGGGGGACAGCTACCCAAACCTCAAGAACAGTGATCTAGAAAGGGCAAAGCCGGCTGTCTTTAAAGAGTCAGAAAGTAAGGGTCTCCCTGGTGGCGCATCAGGTTGAGCAACGCACTATGAAGCACCTGCAGCCACTGCAGCACGAGTTTGATCCCAGCCAGGGAGTGACCCATTGGCGCAGCAGACCTCTCCTGCCTCATTGCTGCTCCCCCCAGCGGTGTGTTTCAGTAGATCTGCCTGTTCTGTGTCCCACTCTGCCTCTGGTGACTCGTCTTACCGCCACTACCCACCCTTAACATATACCTCTGGCCTGTACCCTAGGTTCTTGTATGTATAAATAAATAAATCTTTTTAAAAAAGAAGCCAGAAAGTGAGAATTAGGACACTCTAGCCCCCAACATTAATTGTCATACTGAAAATCTACCTCACCCCACTCCAGAAACTGGCATACCATAGAGCAAACCCAAAAGGTGAAATGTGCTTTACAATATTCATTAACATGCTTTCCATACAGTTGATGAAATAATTTGGGATGAAATATAAGGCGGAGTTTATTAATTCAGGGGGTGAGAGCTGAGTGAACAACCTTGAGAAAGGTAACTCAGGAAATATGAATAACAAGTTGCAATGACTTAGTACCTACGGGAATGAGATGAGTAGGCTGGGATTCTTCTAGTTTATTTCTCAACCAGTCAAAATCCTGGTATCTTCGACGAACAGAATATTCTGGCAGGTCGAACTCCACCCGGGTACTCTGCAATTAAGAGTGGAACAAAATAAGCAAACGGAAGAGTAACATATTTTGGCCGAAGGGAAGGAAAAAGTTCTCTTACCCAAACTGGGCAAGAATACAGTTTCCTTCCACCATGCACAGCAGCTAAATGGCAGGATTTACCAACACAGAATGATGAGTCTGGGCCCCAGGGTCCTGATAAAAATTCAGGGATCTAGAATGAAAACACTCAAGGTTTTTTCCTACCCTCAGGAAATGGAACCCAACTATCCCTCGGAATTATTCAGAAATAGTTGATTCATTTCCAAACTTAGAGAATTTTAGTAATTCCACTGAGGATACTGCTACTGGATCCAAATCTGTTAAAAGAAATTAAGTTTCCAACTTCTGCTAAATGTGCTCACAAGTTTTGCCAAAAGCAGAGGAGAACAAAGAGAAGAGATAAGAGATCATTTAGGAAAGAGATTAGATGAAAATGGAAATTTTTTTGCCTAATTAGTTATACGCTATCAGAATTATAACCTTAAAACTATATTTTAGATGCATAACCTTAAAAAAAACTCAAGTAAATACCATAACACAAATGTATTATAGAAAAATATAAATTGTGTGTCCTTTCCAGAATTTAAGTTTTCTGAAATGTGGTTACAGCACTTTAGTAATGAAAACTAGTGTTAAATAAAACTTATACCCAAGCCAAGATTTTTATACATTCATTTTCCCAAAACTGAAACTGTATCTCATTTTTACCTTTGAGGGTATTAATACTGTGACAGTCACAGTTCTGAGAAATTAAATACAAGAAAAAAAATGGCTCAAGATATGTTTTAATCCACACCACCGAAAAAACAAAAAACCTTAAAAAGACATCATCAAAGAAAAAAACTGAATGGCTTTGGCAATGAAACTTATAATTTCATCCTCCCCAAAAGCAATTTTGCTTAATAACTGGACAAAATTGTAAGACTGAAAGAATTCAGCCATCGATTCCCCTTCTCAAAGTCCCACACACTGACATTTACCCATAAACCACCACCCATTATGACCAGTACATGCAGGTGGGACCATGTGGAAAAATTCAATTTAGGTATTTGTGATTTACTAGAAGACACCAGCTCCCCTACTCACCCCTGCAAAGGAATTAGCATTGTTGAACTGGAGAGGGTAAAAATAAACTTAAATCCAAAGAAAAAACCACTGCTGTTAAGTTATCGAGAGTAGGGGTGGTAAAATATTGGCGGCAGGAAGCCAAGGCAGCAAGGCAGAACTGCTCAGCTGAGTATCCAAGCCCCCTACAAACCCTGAGATGTCACTAAGACTCTGGGGGCCTTGGTTTCTTCAGTAGTAAGAACAGAGGTAGCTCTTCAAGACCCCACACAGGCTTCTAACAGACTTGTCTGATGACTGTTAATGATGACGAGCCTAAGAACAGCAGATTTTAAAAGGTGACAAATGAGGGTCTCCCTGGCGGTGCAGTGGGTTAAGCAACACACTATGAAGCAAACCACAGCCACTGCAGCACTTTCGATCCCTGCCGCCTCCGACCAGGGAGGGGACCCACAAAGCACACAGCAGACCTCTCCTGCCCCACCCGCTGCTCCCCTCAGCAGTGTGTTTCAGTCAGTCTGCCTGTTCTGCTCCCCACTCTGTGTCTGGTGAATCCTCTCACCTCCCTGGACTTTGGCTTGTACCCCAGCTCTTGTATGCATAAATAAATAAAAAATCTTTTTTTTAAAAAAAAAAAGGTGACAAGTGAAAGCTACTCTATCTCACAGTAAACAGAACTGATAGAGGGCTCTGCTTTTAGCCTTGCTATTAGTACATCAATAGATCACTTTTTTGGTTACATTTTCTTTTTTTTAAGATTTATTTTTATTTATGCATACAAGACCTAGGGTTTAGATCAGAAATGCGGGGGATGAGAAGAGTCACCAGAAACACAGTGGGGAGCAGAACAGGTGGATCTACTGAAAACACTCCTGAGGGCGTGGTGGGTTAGACAGGAGAGGTCTGCTGCGCCATGTGTGTCAGTTCCCTGGCTGGGGATGGAACTCATGCCGCAGTGGCTGCAAATAGCTTGACAGCACTAAGACTGTAATACCAGCGCCACCAGGGAGGCCCCCTTTATTTTTCTTCTTTTGTGAAGGTTTTGGTTTTCAATTATGATTCCAAATTTTTCCATTTGTAAAAATTCCTTATAGCCATTTGAATATCAAAATTTCCCTTTTTTTGATACCAAATTTTTAGTATGTCATGTAGTCAAATTTATCACGTTGCCTTTAAGGTTACTGATTTTGGTATCAGTGATCAAAAGACAGTCTTGCAAAATTTAAAGACATTCACCTGTAGGCTCTCCTTTATTTATGGCTTTTATATTTATGTCTTTAATTACTACTCTTCTATTGCTTGGATTCTACCACTAGAAACGAAACTGAGGAGGTGTGATCTGTCCTTAAGTCACATACATACAGTGTTGTAAACCAGTGTTACCGCAATAAAAATAAGTACCAAAAAGGTCAAAGCCACTTGAATTTTTAGCAATAAAAATTTGTTAAGCTATTATGGTAGATTTATTATGTGGTTTTCAGGAATCATGTAAGAAGTTCTTAATGACAAAAAGTTCTTCAATATTGTTTTTAAGATAAAATGGGGGATACAAAATTAATTATATACACATTATGATTTCATTTGTGTTTAAAACTGAAGGGGCCTCCCTGTTGGCACAAGGGGTTATGTTCAGGCACTATACATCTATCTATAAAGCCATCCACAGCCACTGCAGCACGAGGTCGATCCCTAGCCAGGGAGGTAACTCACATGGTGCAGCAGACCTCTCCTGCCTCACCCGCTGTTCCCCTCAGCAATGGATTTCGATCTACCTGTTCTGTTCTGCACTCTGTCTCTGGTGAATCCTCTTACCACCACCTCACATCTCTAGCCTGTACCCAGTTCTTGTATGCATAAATAAATAAATATTTTTTAAAAATTAGAGATAAATCCTTAGAAGAAAAATCCAGAACTGATAATGACAAATGGCTTGTTTATAGTCACCCTTATTTCTAAGTTTTCTACCATTCCCATGAAATACTTTGGTAGTCACATTGCTGTCTTTTCTTTGTTTTTGTTTTTTTTTTTTCCAGCTCCTTTGAGGACATAGGGGATTTATTAAAACAGTAAAATTATTTGATATTTTCAAAAATAAGGTAAGAAAAATCATGAAACAAGGATGCTTATGCTCTGAACCAATATTTATTATTTTAACCAAAACTTGCTCTTGAAATGATATAGTGACATATAAGTAGGGTCAAATGGCATTACAAATAGGTGAGGAAGATAAAGGAAAAACAAGGCCAGAGAGAAAAGGCAGAGCCAGGAACGAGGCTAGCGATATACACTGCCCACAAAATTCTGCACATTGGCTGAAACTGGGCCACAGACCTCATGCCTGGGAATATCTGGACAGGAACCCAGTCAATTATAAAACTCACCATCCTCTGACAATACGCAGGCCAATAAAATACAGCTATGAGTATGGCGCAGCAGACCTCTCCTGCCTAGCCCGCTGCTGCCCTAGGCAGTGTGTTTCAGTCAGTCTTCCTGTTCTGCTCCCCGCTCTGTCTGGTGAATCCTCTCACCTCCCGTGACTCTGGCCTGTACCCCAGCTCTTGTGTGCTTAAATAAATAAATCTTTCAAAAAAAAAATCCAGCTATGAGTGGACAGGCAATTTTTCCTCTGTGAAATTCAAGGTCTAATTTAGAGAGGAAAATAAAGTCATGTATGTTTTCTTTTCTAATATCTGTGGTAAACAAGAAAAAAGGAGAAAGAAAGACACACGCCACAATCCCATTACCAGAGACAACCACTTCACAGCTCTCTGTTCTTTCCACTCCACGTTCCATAGTCTGAAGGCCCAGCAAGGGTCACTGGGCCATGGGGCACACATGTCACATCTACAAAGGGGTAAGTGATGAATACTCATTTCACCATGGTTCTGTGTGAATAGCTGTAGTCCTCTCTCAGTAACCCTGACATTTTTCTTTAAGTTTCACACTTTGGAAGGTGGAGCATAGATCTGCAGTGTAGCCAGTCACCAGAACGCCTGCCCACCGAGCTGACCTTGCCCAGCAGACCTCCTCTTATTCTCAGGAGCTGATGTGACCCCCGTGACCCGAAATCACTGCAAAGAATGTCCATTCAATCCAGTTTAATCCACACTCTGGAGAGACTGGGTCTTGATCATCTGTCCAGGTCACAGCTGGATCCTAAAAAGGCTAAGTGACCCCCCCCCCCCCTTTAACACAGAGCAATCTCCTCCCTTATCAATGAGAAGCCGGCCAATTCCGTTCAACTTCAAATTCCCACTGCCCTAAGAAAACACTTAAGTATGGTCAGAGAAATTTTGGCCTCTCCTCATGCTCACCTAAGTTCCTTTTCTCCTTATAGGACCTTCTACCTATCTCTTCAGACCAAGTGGACACTGGAACAAACATTCAGATTCCAAAAACTGGTTCTACTCTGAGACCACACACAGCCTCATTGCCACCTAAGTAAGTGGAAGCTGTTCGCTTTTCTCACATTCCACACCTTTGCCCTACCCTCCAAGACCAAGTTGCTGTTGACATCCTCCTCATTCCATGCTGTGCTTTACCACCACTCCTCTTTGGGCCTGAGGAAGCCCTACTTAGGCGCATGACATCCAGATATACTCATCCCTCCTCACACGCCATCTTCTTGTACCTACACTCAGGCATCCTTTCCAAAGCCATTCTACATCACGGTGCCCTCCAGATGTAGCTGGCTCATACAAACAACTCCCACCTCTGGGGAACAGTCTCCTTCTACTCCACAGGCGGTTATCGGGCGAAAAGTCCCACAGCTCCCTCCCTGGTTGGCACTCTGGATACCTCAGATTCTCCAGTTCCTAATAACCTGGACTTTCAGTCTCTTAAGACATACAGTTCCTTGACCTTCTGCCCATTTCTATCTTTGCTTTCTTCCTCCCTCAGCATCATTCCATGACCCATCACTTCAACGTCTTACTTAACCAGTATCCTAAATGCCCTTCTCCACTGTCCAGTCATACAACGCTGGCAAAAATGCAACCATCCACCCCATCCTAATTAGACCTGGGTATGCGAGCACATCCTAGAGGAAAAACAAATTCAGGTAAACACATGGCTTGACACAGCAAATTTACAACTGGACCGTTCAGCACTGCCAAGCAATCGTTCATAGTTCCCTGGGTAACTCTCTCATATCATCCACATTCATTACACAAAGTCCATGGAAGGTTTGAAAACCTTTAAGTCTTCACTCTTAGTAAGAAGCCTCACCTACTTATGGAGAAACTGCAGCTATAATCAAAGAGCTCCTCAAATTCCTGCCAAGCAGACACACTGAAGAAAGGCCTCTCCCTAGAGAGGACACCCCCGTCCATCTTCTCCAGGCTTCCCTCCTACGCTCCAAGCAATGCCTCCTTCTCCACCAACACTGTCCACCTGGCACTTTACAAGTCTTTTCCATCCTCAGGAAACTAACAAAAACCCCCTGTTCCTCAAGCCCACACCCCTTCCAGCTACTCCTTTCTCAGTGTTCATGCTCACTGCCAACTGCCAGTACCGATGGTATCTACTCTTCACCCACTGCAAACTGGGTTCTGAAGCAACACACCAATGAAATTTCTCACAGCCTTCTGTAACCTTCCTGTCACTATCACATCTCACGTTCACTCTTTAGTCCTCACACAGAACTCAACCTTCGAGCAGCACTGGCCTCTGTGAACCACTGAGGCATCTGAAGAGGAACAAGCTGGAGACTTGTTGATGGCGATGGGGCAGGACAAGAGCAGGAGGAATTCTAGAGGGTAAGGGAAGCTTCCAGATGCCTCCACATCATCCTGGGTTTCAATAGTCAGGCCATCAGAGTAGACTGTGGTCGGTGCTGAAGAGACAAGAAGCAGGTAGCCGGAAGCATTCCTCTTTTAAAAATTCAGCACATGACAGACCTGAATCAAGTTCTAGCTCCACCTCACATTTGCTGCATTTATTTGAGAGACAGCCTTAAAATTTCTGTGTCTGTTTCCTCATCTTTAAAATAAAAGCATCACCTATACCTACTACTTCTTTGTGTGAGGAGTAACTGATGATACATTTAAAGCACTTAGCACAAAAGGAACGACAGCTCATCTGTGTAGAACTCCACCACTGGCTTACTGACATTTACGAAAAAGCTGTCCGCAGTCTCTTAAGTGCGTTGGCAGCAAGCAAAATACTCCTATTTGTAAGTAGGTAGAAACAAACGATTCAGAAAATTATAAATGATTATCTGGCTGGGTAGATTATAAGTTCTTTTACTTTGTTTTAGCTTACTTGAGTTTTCTAAATTCTCTACAATGAGCATGTATTACATAAAATAAAAATTAAAGGGTTTCCATTGCAAGAAAAGCATAACACATGGAAAGTACTCAACAATTAGCTACTATTATGATGTAACTTTCTAGGCACCACAGAGAAAATTGCCAGCATCTGCCTGTCTGGGAAGGCCCAGGCTGGCTTTTCCACCACTGGAGAGACGACCCCAGTGATTTAGATTTGGGTGGAGGGAGATTCATCTTCAGTGACTCTCAGCCCAAGACTCAATTCAGTTCAGGTAAAAGAGCCCCAGACTTTGTCAGCCTTGCTTGTCAGGAATTTGTATTAGGACTAGGAAGCCGACACTCAAAGGAATGAAGTATCTATACCATCTTGTCCTCTGAACACTCCACCTAACAGTCATTAATACAATGAAGATGGTCACTGCATCCATTTGAAAACCTCTGAAGTGAACCCCCAGGATAAGATCGGGAGTGTGGAACGTTCTGTTCCGATCTGTCCCCTCTCATCCCCACACCCCCTACATAACCTGTCACACATTCAAAAAGAAGGCTCCAGATGTGTCACCAAGATATTAAACCCGTGTCTCTATATGAACAGGAAAAGAACAGAATTCTGACTTGAGATCAGGAGTGGGATGGAGGATAAGAAAGAAAACTTAATTCTGCAACAACTTCACCTTGAGGGGCTGGCGTCGCAGCCAAGTGAAAATGTGGGCATAGGACTTGGAAAAAGCTGTCCTAAGACATTTTCAAAATTCTAGGAAACTGAGTAACTCCAGGAAAGGGGATAGAAATAAGAACAAAAGGAGAAAGACTTCCTGGGAAGGAAGGAGAGAGAGGAAGCAAAGGAAGTGTGGGGAATGACAGCAAGTGCGGTGGACCCTGAATCACTGGACAGAGTCCTGAAGCAGGCAGCACCAGGAGACATAACCTGCAGGGCAGGGCAGCCAGCAGGGGAGAGAAAGCAGCAGGTGGGCAAGCCCTGTGGTGCGTGAGGCCCCTGTCACCTTGTCACTTAGCTGCTTGCACTGCAAATTCAAGAAAAACAGGTTTTGCATTTCACTGACTACAGGGTAAGAAAGAAGTTGACCTTAGGGGGGAAAAATAAGTCAATGGAAATAATCCATGGGAGTGCTTATGCACCTAGGACTTCTGAGGATATAAAATATATCTAAGCACTTAGCCCAATGCCTGGAAAATAGCAGGGGGAAGGCCGTGTGGGGGTGTGTACGTACAAGCGTGTGTACAAGTGTGCGTACACGCAAAGTTTCCTGTGTGAACCAGGTGGGGAAAGGGCAGGACAGTAATAGCAAAAGGTGATTAAAGGTTTATTATATGTCCATATAGAAAAGATGCTGTATGATCACTAAAGAATTAGACAAAGACTGAATAAGCTACACGCGCACACACACACACACACATTCAAGTGAATGTGGAAACGTCTTCAAAGACACTAGAGAGAAAATTAGAAAACAATACTATAGTGATATCTGAATTATATTAATTTAATGATGTGTACATGTAAAGGCAAAGAAAAAAGAATTAGAACAAATTTTTACAAATTTGTTCTTTGTTACAAAGAATTACAACAAATTTCAGAAATGGTTGCTTTTACAACAACAATGTAAGGACTAAAGAAGATAGATGCTTTTTAGTCTATACCTGATTTTTCAGTTTTATAAGAATGCATATTACTCATACAATTTTTAAAATAGAACATTTGCATCCAATAATAGATGAAAAAGCAGAATCTGAGTGCATCGTATTCTCTTCTTTTTTCCATCAAAGAACTCAGACAGGAACAGAACCAACCCCAATAAAAACTGGGTTTTTTTTGTAAAATGAAAAAGAGAAAAAAGTACAGTTAAAGGTAAGGTTCACCAATGCTAAAATCGTAACCAAAGAGCTACTTCTTAAGGTTACTGTGAAAATTAATCAATTCATTCTCAGGACCTTGCCCGCTACCTCTCTGGCACAGACCAGAAAGGCAGTGATTAGCTCCCCGTTCTGTCATACTCCCTTCCCTACCACTAACTCCAGTTACACTAGCTAACAATCATGGTCTCCTCACAGACATTTAAATTGCTATGATGATTCACACATTTCAAAAGTAATATGTTAATATGGTACACAGTCATGATAGAAATGAAAGTATAGGAATTAAATGTTTTATTTGAAAAACTGTAGTCACAATTTTGCCTTCCTTTTAAGGTAAAGAACTTACACGTAGTCCTTTTACTCCAACGTGCCTATCTCACTGATCCACACCTACATTAGTGAAGAGAGTTGGACGGATGGAGGGAGGAAAATGAAGTCAGGAATCTCGGATGGAAGACTCCAGTTCCTCAAGACCACTCCAAAGGCAGGAGGTATCAGGGACCTACCTTGGTAGTGATTCTGTACGTGATATAGGTCTCCATTGTACAGACATGCTTCTTGGGGTCATCCACTGTGACAAAGAGATCTCTGGTCTCACCATCCATGTCGTCATCAAGTTGAAGTCTGTTGAGAAGGGAAGATGAAGAAGCTGGACTTGAAGTGCCTGCTGGAGTTCCACCGTTGGGCAAAATGAGGTCCTAAAAGGAGAAAAAAACCACGTTACAAATTAAATGAAAACATATACTTGGAGAACACCAGCAAAAGTAGTTGGTTTAGCCAAACCAAGAAATACCACTAAATACAGAAATAACGTTCAAAAGAATCTGAGCCTCTCCTTACTTAACATTTTGTGAGTGAATAGGTCTTTTACGACCAAGAGAAAGAAACTCTACAATGCTCCCTACAAAGTTCACACCGACTCACCTCCCGGCAGTTCTGGGATGGAAATCGACACAGCCCCCACCATTATCAGACTCTGACACACATGCTTCCTTTTCCTACTTTCTCAAGACCACAACCTGAGTTCAGGTAAACATTCAGGAGCCCGAACCTTCTTAAATACTTGATGTATTTTAAAACTTAATCAACATTCACAAAGACACGAATAAACAAGAAGTTCACATCCCCCTTATCAATTATGTGTACAGGAAAACATTGAATCTGAATCCTGAATAAATCTTAAAATACAACACCAATTTTATAGGCAGTACAAAGGGGTGAAGAGGACGTGGAACAATACCGTGACATGCAATCAGCAAAATCAACACTGTATGAAACCAAATAGAACCAAAGACGCAGTTTTCTTCAATAAATTAATTACAAGGAAAAAAAATAACAGATCAAAATAACAGAGCAAAGAAACTTACTTAAGAGAGCCATCAAGCAACTGCAGTGGATTCTGAAAAAAACAAAACTTTACAGGAAAAGATTTTGTGCTATCTGGGGAAGTTTGAATATTCATAAGATATTTGATGACCATAACGAATTATTAGAGTAAAAATGGCAAGACTTTCCACAGCCTTCATCTTTTAGAAATACAGACTAAAATATTCATGGTTGAAAGGACAGGATATCTGATATTTGATTCAAAATAATGAAGGGTGGGCAGGTGGGGATACTGGTGATGCACGACGCCCTAAAGTGGGTAACTACTGAAGCTGGCACCTGCGGGTGCATTATGCAATTCCTTGAGGTCTTTATACAGGTTATTCTTTATATGATCGCCTCAAGATATGGCCCATGTGAGAAACAAACGTGGAGGGAAAACATGAAAACCCCATGGAAGGGGCAAGGGGGCCAGTGAATGACAGAGGTGAAGTGCATGACCCAGGCTCCTCCATCCTCACAGTCCTCCTCAGAGTCCTCCTGCAGCAGCCGTTCTGCTGAGAGACCAGCGCTCTGGAGCAGGTGCTGTGGGAGGGACACCTCCGTGACCAACACCAAGCACAGAACGATAAAAGCCAGGTAATCCCATGGCATGGCCCAACACAAAAACCTCCTGCTGGATTTTGACCACACTTGGTCAGATCTCTATCCTGCAGCTAGAGAGCTCTTAGAAAATTGTTCATTAAATACACCACGTTCCACTCAACTCTCAAAATTTCCAATCACATTCAAAAGAAAATCCAAACCTCCTGCCCGTGGCCCTGCTATCACCCACAAGGCCTTCACCATTATCTATGACCCCATCAGGCCCACTCCCCACCAGTTCACACCATATACATATGGTCTTGTTCATTTTGGCCTTGTGGACTCCATACTAGACAGAAGGCCTTATCTTCTTTCTCTTATCTGAGAAATAATTGTAAGTTAACTGATGGACTGTCTGACGCCCCACTAGTCTGTAAATTCCCTAAAGGGAGCGAGAGACTGTCTTGTTCGCCCTTCCATCCTCTGGTATATAATGAGTACTCAGTAAGTCCCGGATGGATGAAAGGAATGACCCCACTCAGCATCTTGCCGATGAGGCCTGCAGTGAACAACTACTGAATGACAAGGCTGAGGGCACCCCAAAGCAGACTGCCCAGTTCTGATCCCCAGGTCCACTACCAGCAGTGCGACATAAACACCTTTCTTAATCTCTCTGTGCTCCATCCCCTCACTTATAAGATGGGTATAACGGGATTGAGCGAGCTAGTATGTGGGAGCACTGGAATAATGCCTGGTACATGGTGGTGCTACATCAAATTAACATACTCAAGCAGTAACAATGAAGTGCACTCATCAGCAAGTATTCTTGCACCTCCTCATCAACCATGGGGCTTGTTCACAGCAGACACTTAATACATGAAGCTGAAAATAAAAATTGTATCAAGAGTCATAGCTGGTGCCTCAAATATATTTTCCTTAATGACTTTACTGAAAATAAAAATTGTATCAAGACTCATAGTTGGTGCTGCAAATATATTTTCCTTAATGACTTTGCTGTCACAATGGAGACCTACAGTAGCCCTTGTGAATTACAATTACATAGCTGAGAAATGAGTGGGAACCCCTCATTGCTCCAAAACATCGATTCTCACCATGTAAGTTTCAATTAAAAGAGAATTTCTTCTGCCCCTGCCCGCTTTATACCTAAGAGGAGAAGCACAGAGCTAGGCTGCTGCAGAAATCCCTCTGCTTCAAATAATTTTCTTTTATAAGATTCACCATTGCGGTCATCCAGCCATGAGATAGATTATTAAATTAGCATAAATCACTGCCAAAATTCTATTATTACATTAGACATATGGTTTATAAAAAGAAAGCAGTATACATTGGGAACCAACATGGATTTAATAAAAGCAAGTCATGCTAAAATACTCGAATTTCTCTTTTAATGCTATTAGAGCGATGTGGGCCACATGACGATCGAGTTTCAGAAGCACTTGACAAAGCCTCTCGGAGCATCCTTCCAGCCCCAGCTGGGCCCTCTGAAAGCACAGGCTGTACCTGGCTTGCTGCTAACAGGGAGGTGTAACTGACATGAAACAACGTTAGTTTCAGATGTAGGACATAATGATTTGATATGTGTATATGAGCGTAGTATGTCTATTTAACATCTGTCACCATAATTATGAAATTTTTTTCCTTATAATGAAAACTCTGAAAGTCTACCCCCTTAGCAGCTTTCGGATACAGAACCCGTATTAGCAACCACAGCCAGCACGCTGCACATTTTGTCCCCACAGCTCACTTCTTTTATAATTGGAAGTCTGTACCTTTTAACCCCCTTCTCCCACTTTGTCCACCCCACCCCACCTCACTCCACCTCTAGCCACCCTCAGTCTGTTCTCTGTATTTGTCAGCTTGTGGTTTTGTTTTCTGCTTTTGTAGATGCATTTTTAGATTCTACATATAAGATAGGTCATACCGTATTTGTTTTTCTCTGATTTGTTTCATGATTTATATCATTGCCTCAAGGCCCACTCATGTTATTGAAAATGGCAAGATTTGGTGGTTGTTGTTTTTGGGTTTTTTTGTGGTTCAACAGTTGAATAATGGTCGTACATACATCTTTTCAAGTTAATGTTTTCGTTCCCGTCAGAAAAAATCCGAAGATGGAGCTGCTGGATCATATTCTGGTTCTCTCTTTGCTGTGCTGAGGGCCCTGTTTTCCACAGTGGCTGCCTTCCTTGATCTAATTTACCTCCCTCCTGCCAGGTAGACAGGAGATACTTAACGAAGGAGTGTGTGCTACACAAACTGGGTATTTTTGATTATTGGCTTCACTGTAAAGTTAAACTTAAGCCCACCTTGGTGAATAAATTCAAAGGGAAATCTCAAAAATGTTTTGTTCAAAGATGTTCACAACACAACATGAATTCTGGAAAAATCCCAAGGGTTGGATAACCAAAAAACAAAAAAAGTCAGGTTTACATTAATAAGATTGTCATACACTCACTCATGCAAATACTGTGAATTTATACTTCTAAATAAACTCAGTGAGTTGAGCACAAGCCTTTGCCTTCTGCCTCTTCTCATCCTCCAATCACTAATTTAATAGCCTACAAAATGGAAAGAGAAGGCAGTAGAAAGAAAAAAAAAAAAAACAGTGAATAGAATCGTATCAAATTGGAAATCTGAAAGGGTACCATCCAAATGCCAGAACTTTAAAATATTTTCTACTGGCTATAACTGGGATACAGCTAAGGAAAAACGAAAGAGGCATCTTTTTCCACGTCAGCCTCACTGATGTTACTTAAGGTTACCCTAGGAGTAGAAAATGTCCTGAGCCCCCTCACATACACCCTGACTTGGAAATGCAAGCCGGGCATGGAAGGGAAGGCAGGGGGGCAAAAGAGGACCACCAGCAAGGGTGTCCGCTGCTGAGGGCAAGGGCATATGTCCAGCCAGGAAGTTACACCCTGTGGGCGCCACCGGAGAGGATGCCTCCCATGCTGCACAAGTCACAGCTTCATCTTGTCACGCAGAGGGAGATGCAAGAGAAAGGTCGGAGGAGCAGGAAGGACAGGGGCCCTGGTCGGGTCCCTGAGCACGAAGCAGGTGAGACTACAGACTCCCAAGGGGTAGGATGCTACTGGGTGGGGGACAGCACCCAGAACAAGAAGGCAACCAGCCTACACAGAATCCAGGCAGAGGGGAACCAGACCACGATTCCCTGCCCAGGACCCTGGCTTCCTTCCTTCTGACTCCTTTCCCCACCAACAGATCACGCAACTGAATTGTTGTCTGATTACTCAAGCCCAGATGCAAGAAGACAGTTGTAACATCAAGTAGAAACAGGAGACCAATAACTCACTTGCGCTGACCCAAGCAAATAGCAGGTCTGCATTACCTCATCAGACACAAGTAAACCAAAAATATTATCAAGCATGCATTATCTCACCATTCAGACACAAGAAAACTAAGAAATATAGCCGGTCTATATTAAATCATCATTCAGACCCAAGAAAAATGAAATATGAACAAAGCAGCATAGTCATCAAAAGCGGGTAAATACAATGCTGGAAGAAAAAAAACTACCCCACAAAACAGAACCTGTTAGGCCACATCTACTTTATACTCTCATTTAAAAAAAAAAAAAAAAGTCAAAACAAAGTGTAAGAGGGAATAAAAAAAAAAGAAAGCATAAATTGGAAACAGAAAAAAGTTAACAAACAAAACCAAAATGTAATTCTTCTAAAAAATGAATTAGATTAACTAATAAGAGGCCTGACTGAGATTGAAGGGAGGGGAGCAGGCAGAATTTAAATCTTCGCTCCATGCATGATTATAAATTATAAGGATCTGCTATGAATAACTATGGCAATAAACTTGGAAACCTACATGAGCCAGATGGCTTTGTGGAAAAATATATATATGGTCAAAGTGAAATTAAGGTGAGGTAGAAAACCTAGCAAGTAAATAATCACAGAACTGTTTTCAGAGGACTTTTACTAAAAGCTAAGTTAGACCGCTATGGTTTTGCAGCCGATCTCTAACAAAGCTTCAAGAAGTCAGCCCTATTTCATGCAAACACTCTAAGACACAGATTTTTTTTTTTTAAATGAGGAAACATTTCAAATCATTTTCTGAGGGCTATCTATATCTGGTATCAAGCTACTAAGGGGAAAAAAAGATAGTTAACAAAGTAACAGCAAATGGAAGACTGAAAAAAAAAATTTCAATAGAAAAGATTACACCAGGATCAAGTCGAATATATTCCAGGAAATCAAGAATTATTTAACATTAGAAAAGTTATTAATACAATCTATTAAATTAACAGATCATTTAGTTATCATTGGCCATAACTGTGTACATAATTACCAAAATGTTTACTGGTACCCTTCACTGATAACTGTAAATCACTTATAAAATCTCTAAGTAAAATTAAGGAATAAAAGGAAATTTACTAACTATGCCAAAAAAATGCCCATGAGGAAACATTAGCAAAGTGTTTGAAAACATTAAGTGAAAGAAGCCAGACAAAAGGCCACATGTCTGGTCCCATTTATATGAACGTCCAGAACAAACAATTCTACAGACTGAAAGCAGATTTTAGGGGTGCCAGGAGCTGCAGGGAATGGGCAGTGACTGCCGCCAAGTATAGGGTTTTTGTTCTACATGACAAAGATATTTTGGAACTAGACAGTAGTGATGTTTGCACAATGAGGTATACATGCTAAAACTCAGCTGCATATTTAAGGTATGTGAATTGATCTAAATAATCACATTTTCTAATGCAGCAAGCGATGCATAACACCAGGGCCACGTCTACTAAACTCAGAAACAAGATTCCAATACTAAACATCACCCCATAAATCAAAATGCACTGGAGACTTAGTGCAGTCATGTACCCCAGAGTCCTGTGCACCGAAGTATTCAAAAACATGCAAACACATGAGTGATCCACCACCCCCTGGCAAGAGATCCAGCTCCTCCAAAATTAACATAAATTTTAATATACATAATAGCAAGGTAATGTATTTAAAACATTTTTAAATGAGCAATCTGAAGCGATATCTTTACTAAATAATGTGCAGTGAAAAGAGAGGTGGATGGTATTATCATTTGCAACCATTACATTCCCTTCTTTTAATAGGATGACACACTCTTACAATTGCCAAGAGACTGTCCACAGAAGACACGTGCCCACCCCACTGCTTTCAGGTGGCTCTGTGACTTGCTCTAGGCTTTGGCATGTGAGCCAAGGCGACATTCACCAGGTGGAAGCAGGTGTTTTAAGAGCCATAGCACATCATGTCCAGTCTTCTCTGCCTTGAAACTAGTGTGTCCCAAATAGGGCTGCACCATCAGAACAGAAATCCGTGGAAAAGGGCCACAGCACTGCCTCACAGCCAACACCTGCGTGACCTAGAAATTAACGTTGGCAGCAACACCACCACCTTGGAATTCTTAGAGTAATTACCCACAGCAAGGCTATGCATATAATAAAAATGTCAGTGTAATTTTTTAAATCTAGATAGGAAACAGTGATACAAACTGGACTTTTAAGATGTAGTGACTTAAAGTTATTCAAGTGCATCTTAACTGTTAAGTCCTAAGTCATAGCACCCACTTGCTTATTGGTAAGAATTCGATCTCCTTCCCTACTACTGTTACCCAGGAACCCTATGTCCAAAGTTCCCAGCACCTCTCACCCCTAGTCTGGGATCCCCATGTCCGAGTTGTCCGCACAAGTATCCAAGTTCCCGGGGCCTCCACTGTGTGAGCCCTGAGTCCGAGTCGGCATCTTTCCTCAACAGTCGTACACTGTTCCACTCTGGATTCTGGATCCTTTACGAAGCAGACTCTTGTTTAGACGTGGGTTAAGGAGCCCTGTTTCAAGGCTTTATCTGCGGGTTAGTGGAGTCATTTGAAAGAGTAAAGATTTCCATAGGTTCTCTATGAAAAAGCCTGTCCTTAAGTAAAATCCACCGGTTGGTCTGATACAAACCAACATCTACAAACAAGATCGCAAATGAAGTCAAAATGAAAGAGCCCAAGTTCACATTCCTTGGCTGAGTTTCCAATGTCTGTTACTAGCATTTTCTGTGAATCCCCAGACCAGCGGTCACTTCTCCAGACATTCCTGTGATTCTTGGGAGCGAAGTTTTCTCCCATTTTCAATGAATTTAAACACAGTTGTGTCATTCCTTCTAAGGAGGGTTCACTTCAACCACATACTGAATACACATTGGCCAAAGTGCCAATGCAGCATTACCAAAGGAAACAGGATATGACACTTGTGTTGAAATAATTCATTCTAGTTGGGAATATGGGCACGAAAACCATTAACTGTGACGTGATGCCATATAGAGGACAATGGAGCTCCGTGCAAAATGAAGGAGGTGAGCAAAGGATACAGGGCCAGCTTGAGAAGAAAGAGCAAATTTGCCAAGTGGAAAAGCAAGGTTGGGGGGAAATCTTGGTGTGAACTTTTCAAGCTGAGAAACCACTTCCATAATGGAGAGGTATTTACAAAAGCTTGTCTCTAACTGAATGGTAACTAAGACCCACAACACGAAGCTTCAGCCACCTAATCTTCACTGATCAAGTATTTGCACACCATATACAGGACTCAAAAGCCAAGACTGCTTTCGAAAAAGACAAATTGAACCCAAAGGCACATATCCAAAGAGAAAGCAACTCCCCACTCCCCCCAAAACCTGTTTTCTTTCCTGCCTGCCTTGATGCATCCTGCCGACTGAAAAACCAGTGACATTTCTGCACCAAATTCACACATGGGTCTGGGGCACAGAGCCTCTCAAAGGCCACCCGGGTTGTTTGTGTCACACAGAAGAAGTGGTAGGTGAGGAGCCCAAGTCTCTGCTCTGTCCCTTAGGGCTGTGTGACACCAGCACTCAGACGATCCTCTGGTACGGTGGGTGATGCAAAGCAGACACGGAGCTCGGAGGAAGCGGCTGAGGAAGCACGACAGTATGCGAGCACTCCACGAAGGACGAAGGACGCTTCACAAGGACTATGATGGTAACCGACTGTGGAGTCCCAGTCTCGGGTCTCATCTCTACGCTCTTCCAGCTCTGATCCACTCCACTCACTCTGACCGGCAGAGCAAAGGTGAGAAGGAATCCCAGGGCTAGAGTCCAAAGGCCCTGGCTTGAGTTCCAGCTCTGCTCCTTTGCCAGGCCTGGGGCAAGGTACTTGGACACTCTGTGCCCTCCTTTCTCATTCTGTGACACAGAAGATGTAAGGACTAAAGAAAACACAAAATCTGCCTGGTGCAATCCCTTAAGAAATGGCACTTGCCACCTTTCACCCAGTATCTCTTAACGGTGCCCTTCATGGGAAATACAAAACCTGCTCCAACACGTTTTTGTATAGCAACTGGCAGAGCACCACACACGAGGAGGACACCCAGTGCTGGATGAAGTGAGATTAACCTAAGAACAGTTAAAGAGCATCTTTCCAAGCACCTAGCCAAACACTACGTTACACAAAGCCAATGCATACCAGGTGATCAAATACTTGTTGATTAATCATCACCCAGATCAAACCTTTTCAAAAGCAAAAACCACTCAAAAGAGGTACAGAACAGGGCAGGACTCAATGAGCAAATGGTCAGCCAGGTCTGTGCCTAGGCCTAGCCCACTCAGCTGTGCTGAAAAGAGGGGTGTTTGTTGATCGAGACTGAAAGTGCCCTCGCCTCCAGAGGACCCAGAGTGCACCCCTCTGCCCCAGGGGTCCCTTCTCCGAGTCCACAGGCTCCGCCCAGCAGAAGTCACATGCAAGTGCTTCATGTGCGCATGCAAATTTGATCTTTCCCCAGAGAGAAGCTATCATCTTTAGAGTCCCAAAATAAAAGACTCCCAAAATAACCGGGGGCAGGGGGTGCTAAAAACTGCAGATTCTAAACTACCTTTAAAAAGAGGAAGCAGAAACACTACGACTTACATGAGCTACCGAACTCCAAACCGCCCAGAAGACCTCACTCACATTCAGTGACTGTGACACAAACACCCTGCCTGGGGGTGGGGAGCAGAAGGGGGGGTCCGTCAAGCCTCAAGCCAAACCTCAAGCTAATCTGCCGTGACAGTGCCTTAGAGCAGGGCGGGAAGAGCACAGGACTGTGTGACGGTCCACAGGTGACTGACTGGTGGTGGAATCCTACGGCGACTACACCTGAGAGAGCAAATACTGTGCAAAAAGGAACAATGATGTAAAATACATACGTGTTTGTGTGTGTACATATTACTGTATAGATAGATGTGTGTGTGTGTGTATAGGTAAGAAAATGTTTTAGAGGGAAATACGTAACTGTATTCAAATTGGTCAACACTTGCTTGAAAAAAGGCTTCACCTCATTCTTTTGTCCTCATCCAGGATGCACAGGATTCTCTTAATACTGATTTTGTGGCCTTAAACACTGTGGTACTGATTCAGGAATCTGCATCTTACCACAAAGGAGCGAAAAGAGAAGTTTTTCTGTGGAACTGCTCAAAATCCGAGGCGCATCTGCTCCCCCCCACCCCCCACCTTCTGGCGTGTGCCTGCTAATCGCCAGGAGTGGAGAGGAGGTGCAGGTGCGGAGCCACGCAGGGCTGCTCCAAAGCTAATTCCCAAGGGCCTGCTCCATGAATCAGACTGAACGTGGGGGTTCGTTTTTTATTTCCATGATTAATTCACTGGCAAAGAGAAAGCCACTCAACAACCAAGAGTCTGGTCATGTCTAAAGAGTAGAGAGTAGAAGAAAAAGCAGGCTCGGGACATTCTAAACTGAAAGTGCTCAAGAGTTTTGCAACTAAGGGACCAGACATGGAAAGGAGGAAAAAGTGAGGAAGGAAAGACGTGCGAGCCAAGGGCCTTTAGCTTAGTATTGGTCAGTCCTGCCCCTCGCATGGACATTCTGAGCTCAGAGGCAGAAACGAGCCCTGTGAAGGATGTCGATCTGGTAGAAGGCAGAGGGCAAAAACAGATGCAGGAAGAAAGTCATAAATGAAAGAGGAAAAACATTTTGCAAGTTTATGTGCCTATAAAATATGAGGTACAAGACAAAGCTGGGAACGGAGGCTGTTCCCATGTGTCAACACAGTAGGGGCCATGGGGTTCCCATCCACGTGCAGGAATTTCTCGAGAACTTTTCATCTTTACTTACACTTCACGTATGATGGAGACAAAGGTCAACTGTTCAAAATTTTTCTGTTAATTGGGTTGGCTGGTTGGGGGGGCAAGATGGAGGTTTCCTGATAGATTAAGGGAAAATAATTTTCCTCAAAGCCATTCCTAGGGATAATTATTGCTTGACAAATTTAGATAAAATATCACAGGCCCATAATATATATAATTCAATATATTTTATAATATACATAATTCAGTATATTTTAAACATCTTTCTTCAAGTAATAAAAAACTTGATTATGTCTCTCTGAGTCAGCAGAGGGAATGGAACAAAATAATTATCACTTTCTATTTATTTTATAGACCAAAAGAGAGATGTTTTCCAGCACAAGGGAGATTTAAGTAACCTAATTGCCAGGGTGCATTACTTTCCTGAACCACAAACTAGAGGGTATGGAAGGAAAGATCTAGTTATGTATTCTTCCAGACAGACATTTCTCAAGTCTGTACTGAGTGCCAGGTACTATTCTCGACGCAGGGAAAGCAGGCTGGTAAGGAATTTACTTGAGGAATCAAGGGAGAGAGCGGGGTATGGGGTGTGGCACAGACCCAGGACCAACAGCAAGGTGACAAACACGTGAGGAAACACCTGCTGTGTCCAGGTCTAGAGAAAGAGCATGTACCCTCTGAGGAAGACCACAGAGAGGGCAGGCTGACCTGGGCTTGGTAGGAAGGCAGAGGTCTGGGTTTAATTCCAGTTCTCTCTCCCCTAATTGCCCCCCCAACCCCTTGTCCCTGCCCAACAGCTTCGGTTTAGGGACAGGGTCCAATGGACACAGTGGAAGATGACAGCAGCTTTGGTCATGGATGTGGCACTACACATCTGTAGAGGAAGGAACCCATACCACCCTCCCCCAATGATACGCAACATTGCAAAGCATTGTTACCTCAGTAAATATACCAAAAAGAGAAAAATATTCCAGCTGTCTTACTAGCTATGTGGCTGTAAAAAAACCACTTAAACTTACCAGCATTCGCCAGAAAACCTCAAGACTCCACGCAGGGAGCAAGTGTCAGAGAGGCCTATGAAAACCCACCGCAAGGAGTGAGGAGCCACTGGGTGGCAGGAACAGGACCGGGCTTCAGCAACACTGCCTCGGGGTGAAGTGCGGAAGGCACAGCCCAGCAGGAAGAGTGGCCCCAACCAGGCAAGTGGCAGGAAAGAAAGGCTGATTAGCACCAGACTCTGAGGAAGCTTAAACAACAGTCTTAAGCATGTGAGGTGCAGGGTCTTCCTGGTGGCGTAAGGGGTTGAGCTCTGCACTGTGGGGCTTCTGCAGCCACTGCAGCTCCAGTTTGATTCTGGCTGGGGAGGTGACCCACATGGTGCAGCAGACCTCTCCTGCCTTGCCTGCTGCTCCCCTCAGCAGTGGATTTCAGTCGATCTGCCTGTTCTGCTCCCCACTCTGTCTCTGGTGAATCCTCTCACCCTCCCAAACTCTGTCCTATACCCCAGATCTTGTGTGCATAAAATCTTAAAAAAAAAGAATTTGAGGTACAGTCCCCCGCCCCCATGGACAATAGTCAACTTTGAAGCAGGAAAACGGCAACAACAAAAACGTTTATAACACAACGTCAGAAAAAAACACACAGAACAAGAAGGGGAAAAAAACAGAAAAGGACCTAACATGGAGTTGTAACCATCCAAACACACCCTGCCCACTTCTGCAGACGGCACCTGAACTAGGGTGCCCCAGACAGGGAAGAAGAGACGAGGGTTGAGGACAGCACTGAGGGTGGATGGCCCGGGACACATGACAGATGCTTTCTAGGTGGAATAAAAACAGGTCTGGCCGCTCCAGGGGGTCATGACTCAAACACAGGTAGATACAGAGGACTAGAAAATGCTGCAGTCCTGGCAAAAGTGAACCCAAGTTCAACGGTCCTGTGCATTGTCCTTCATGTTCAGCGCCTGCTCTTAGGACAAGAGGGCAAGCAGGTTCTATGAAAACGCCTGGTCAGCCAAGCCTTAAACCAAGGTCACCAGGACCTGACATTCCTGCCACGGTGACACCTGACTCAAGGCATTGTTCTGCGGTTGTGGCCAGCACCCCCAGCACAGGCACCACAGACCCTTTAGGGAGGCAGCAGGTGAACAAACTGTCCGCAGGCTGTCGTCACACCTGGCCACAGGGTTCTCCCTGCAGCATCAGAACCACCCTGGCAGAGAGCAAGAGGTGGCCACCTCCGTGCCCACTGAGCCTGGGCCGTGAGCTGACCTTACAACATAACAAAACTCCAGAACAGCAAGCACGCTCTGGGGGCGCAGAAAGGTAAAAGGTCTTCGAGACAAAATGCACCCTGCATGCTGTGATCAACACACGCACCTCTCAGTCAAGAGAGGTAATGAGAAAGAAATGTTTGCAGCTACTACTCTTTGCCAGAATGTCTCTTTATACTTTATGTCTCACTTAAGCCTTAAAATAACTTGATGGAAGAGTTTGGTCATTCTGTTTTCCTACTAAGAAAACAGACCCAAAGAAGTTACAGGATGAGCCTAAGGTCACTCCATAACAAGTGAACACACCCAACTAGAGACCCCTACTCTTGAGAGTCCAGGACAAAGGCCAGCAGCCCCCAACACTGCCCCCTCATGAAAGGGAATTTCATTCAGTAGATATCTACTGGATGAGAGCATGCTGGCCACCATCTTTACCTTTGCATCTGCAGTAGCGCCTGGTCACAGGGATCCCTTCACAGGTGCTTCTTAAAACAATTCCTAACCCACCAGAGTCAGAGAAATGCACCAAGCCACTGGTCTCAAAGGACTGTTAAGAGCCAGCCAGGTTCAGAGGAGATCCATCATAAGGGACCAGAGAGCTCTTCTTGGCGGTCAGCAATCCCCCTCGGATTCCAGGCAAATAAATCAAGACCACATCTAGAGTTTGCACTTCGCAATAAACCTGAGTGGTCAGATAGCACCAGCGGGCTCACGCTTTCAGCGTTAATGCAGAGGGTAAGAGCTTCACAACCCAAGGACCCTCAGATAATTTATACCTCTCCCCAATAGCTTGGTGATTCACTCTGTTGTTCCCTGAATTAATTGAACGGATCAGAGTTTATAATATATGATCATTTCTAAACTTTAAACAGTGAGGAGAAAATAGATTACTCAATAAATGCTGATGGAGAATTTGATTAACCATCTGGAAAACAAAGTTAAAGCTTGGCTATGAAAAAAATAAACATTGGGTCATATACTCCATGACAATTTATAGCAGGGGTCAGCAAATTTTTTTGTAAAGGGCCTGATAGGACGCATTTGGCGTTTCACATCACACATAGCTGTGCTACAACAATTCAGGTCTGCTATTGCAATGCAGAAGAAACAAGGCAAGCAAAGGAGTGTAGCTACATTCCAATAAAAGTTTACTTACAGACATACCATGAAATATAATTTGTTAAGTTTTTTCCAGTCATTTAAAAATGCAAAAGCATTCATCCTCAAGACTCAGTGTCAGGGTTAGGGATGGTGATGGGTTAGGTGTGGCTGTGAAAGAGCAGCAGGAGGGCACGTGGAAGGGAGGAAGCAGTCTCTTCTTTTTCTTTTTTTTTAATTTCTTAAAGATTTATTTTTTTATGCATACAAGAGCTGGGGTACAGGCCAGAGGTGTGGGCAGTGAGAGGATCCACCAGAGACAGAGCAGGGAGCAGAACAGGCAGATCGACTGAAACACACTGCTGAGGGGAGCAGCAGGCGAAGCAGGACATAGCTGCTGCGCCATGTGGGTCCCCTCCCTAGCTAGCAGCAGGGCTCGAACTCATGCCGCAATGGCTGTGGTTTGCTTCACAGTGCTGTGCTTAACCCACTGGGCCAGCAGGGAGGCCCGAGCAGTCTCTTCTTGATTGTGGTAGTGCTGGCTGCAGAAATCCACACACATGGTAGAACTGCGCAGAGCCAGGCACAGGCACACGTCTTACACACCTGGTGAGGCAGGTAAAATCTGCATTTGTCATGTGGATTTGCACCACCATCAATTTCCTGGTATTGCCATGCAAGATGTTACCACTGGAGGAAACTGGGAAGACAGTGCCTGGGACCACCTTAAATACATGACTAGTGACTTCCTGTAAATCTGTAATTGTCTCTAAAGAAAAAAGTCTAAAAAATATAATTCAACTCAAACTGTACCAAAAAACCTGGTGACCTACCAGATTTAGACTCTTGGCCTTAGTTCACTGATTCGTACTTTAGATGAAAAGTATATAAAATCCTGCTTAGGAAAACCTTCCAAAATTCCAAAAATCACATCAGAATCCATACAGGAAAAGACTAGCTGATTTAACATATTTTCCCCTCTATGTCAAAAAGACAAAAAAAGAGAAACTAAAACAGTCAACTGGGAGAAAGGCTGAACACATAAGGTCATGTGCCTAAACATGTAAGTTTTGAAGACCAGTATTAGCAAAAGACAGAGCCAGACACAAAGACAGCAGATGTGGCAAATTCGGCTTGTAAACAGTAGCTGCTCAACATCAAGAGTGAACAACTAAATGAAAAAACATCCCACTCTTCTCTTCAAATTGACAAGATGAAAAGATGACCCCTGATTTTAAAGCCACGCAGCTTCTAGCGCAGCACACTAGAAACTCACGACAGCCATAAAATAAGCTCCTCTGTCGCAGGAACGGCCCTCAGGGCTGAGCAGTCAGTCCCGGGCCTGATGCACTTGCACACCCCTGTGTGCTGGTTCAGAGGAGGAGTCACCGAGAGGGCAGGAAATCCATTGCTGGATTTGCTGGGAAAATTACAGCTTCCAAAAGAGCAAGCAAAAATCTCAAAACATCTCCTTCTCCCTGCCACCAGTGAACCTACACATCAAGTTTTTTCAGGACTCCAAAATGAGTTCCTTTAGGTTGTGCACCAAACAGGGTTTACAATCTTCTCTATTTAAACTTTGGTAAAACAGGGCCTCCCTGGTGGCGCAAGGCATTAAGTCATAGCACTATGACGCCATCAGCAGCCACTGCAGCACAAGTTTGACCCCTGGCCAGGGAGGGGACCCACATGGTACAGCAGACCTCTCCTATCTTGCCCACCGCTCCCCTCAGCAGTGTACTATAGCCAATCTGCCTGTTCTGCTCCCCACTCTGTCTCTGGTGGATCCTCTCACTCCCTACACCTCTGGCCTGTACCCCAGTTCGTATATGCCTAAATAAATCTTAAAAAGTAAATTTTTGTAGAATATACATAATATTAAATTGACCGCCTAAGCCATTTTTTAAGTGGGCAGTTTGGGAGTGTTAAGTATATTCACAGTTAGACAACCGATCGCCACAACTCTTCACAAACATTTTAACCAAAGGAGTTTAGAGATATGACGGGACTTCCCACCCCTCAACTCTGCCTGCTTGTGTACAACCATGTACATGTTTACATGGCTATGCAAACATACCCCCCCATGGTGGGGTATGTTAACAGTGCATGCCTCCCCAAAAAGGCAGAAGCAACAGAGCCACACCTACCTGCAGACTAGACACTCATGCGCTGGTCTAAAGGTGTCAGCTCCTGCCCTCAGCCACGATCCTCACCTTGGGCATACACCCTGGAGATAAGCACGTGTCTGAAGGCATTAAGGGGCACAGTGACTGAGGCACTAACGGATTAAGGCATTAAGACTATTTCACATCTACTCCTCTGTAGTTGAGAGGTTAATCTGTCAAACAAGGTTAATATTTTATTATCTGCCTGCCTCGGTAAGAATCAAATGAGAGAAAAATCTGTGGCATGCTCCATCAAGTGCCTCACGCAGAGTGGTTCTCCGACTCTAGCTCCTGTCCCCGCTTCTCTTCGCTGCCATTATCCTTCGACATGGAACACAATCCTTTTCGACATAGTCATGCAAGCCACAGACTGAGAATAAGAAGTAAAAGAACAGGAAACGAGTGAGGAAAAATGGAGAGGGCCCAGGAAAGGATTCCCAGCGTGGAGCTGATGAGGCTTGTTCTTCCACCATCCCTCATGCAGCCCACGGCATCACCCCTAAAGAGACACTGGAGCTTCCCACTGACATAATGTGAATATGGAACCACCTGAGAGCCCCCCAAAGGCCAGGTCAAGGGTTCACAGAAACTAAAGGTAAAACATTCCTTTGCTACAATCCACTTGCCATTCTGTGCCACCTCCACCCAATTACTTGCCAATCCTCAGTCCACCAACAATTCCTCCAAAGTGCCATGAGCTCCTCACATCCCCCACCACATGTACCCACAGGAGACTTCTTCCTCCTGGTTGACCTACCTAATGCCATTTGCACTATTAGGTTCAGCTCCAAAGATAGCCTTGTTAAGGTGCCTTCGCTCTCACTGGCCTCCCCGTCCATACCTTCACTTGCTTAATCTGAACTAGACATCCCCCCAGTGCTCTCATCAGAACCCAGTGACTCATCATCTACCTGCCTCTGCCACTGAACCATGAGGTGTAAGGAGCCATGGACCTGGGGTGAGTCCTTGTTACATCTCCAGCATGGTGTCTGTGGCACCGTGTATTTTCTAATAGCTGGTCCTCATGGCCTCTCACATCCCACATGCTCATGGGGATAAGCAATATGACCTGGCTGCTTCTCCATCAGGAGAGGGAGTATCCATCCACTCTGTTGACTGTGGGCAGGTGCTACGAATGCTTTGACCAAAAGAATATGCAGGAGTAATGCGCCAAATCTGGACACAGTCCTCAGAGACCAGCAGTTTTCATTTCTCATCTCTCGAAATGCTCCAGGAACCCAATCGCCTGCTTTGAGCAATCCACGTCTTGGGTGACACATGAAGATGTCAAGCAAGTCCACTGCCAGCCACCCATGAGTCATCTTCAGCTTCCAGACCAGCTGACCCTTCAGAGCACCACATGAGACTCCGAGTAAGGACCACTCAGCTGGGGTCAGGCAACTCACAGAGCCACGAGAGATGATAATAAACTTGTGTTTTTACCTCTTCATTTTGGTACGGTTTGTTACAGCAGTGCAGAACGAGAACAATGCCTGCTTGGTACACGGGGGTACAAAACGAAGGAACAATTAAATCAACTCTGACATGATACATGGCACATAGCAAACACCCGATTCAATAGTTGCTGCTGTTATTAAAATTATGTGAAAGGAAAACAAATGAGGAGAGGACTCTAGCTAATAAGATCATGACAGCCCAGCCAGAAAGTACTAATGAGGTGCAAAAGAAATGTAAAGGTGAGACTAAATCCATAAAAATATCAGATGATGGATTGATGCCATCAGCCAAAAAAAAAATTCGAGGAATTTCTAAGAGATACAGGAGACAGGGCCTTCCTGGTGGCGCAGCGGGTCGAGTGCCGTACTGTGAAGCATCCGCAGCACAGCAGTGCCAGTTCAATCCCTGGCCAGGATGGGAACCCATGTGGTGCAGCAGACCTCTCTTGCCTCGCCCACTGTTCCCCTCAGCAGTGTATCTCAGTCAGTCTCCCTGTTCTGCTCCCCACTGTCTCTGGTGAATCTGTTACAGGGTAGGGAGAGAAGCATCCCAGAACCTTCAAACTTGCCCTTTTTGAATGGGTTTTGCCATCCGCCGCATTAAGACAAATATATAAGGCCTTTAATGGAAAGGAACTTTAATATAATTAGGGTTCAATATAGAAAGGATAAAGAACATAGTTATTAAGTTAAGCATTTAAAGTTACTTATTTCCTTGAGGGTAAAAGTTTAGCTAAATAGGGGCCTCCTGGTGGCGCAGTGGGTTGAGCAACGTACTATGAAGCAAAGCAACGCACTGCAGCATGAGTTCGATCCCTGCTGCCGGCCTGGGAGGGGACCCACATGGCACGGCGGACCTCTCCTGCTGTGCCCACTGCTCCCCTCAGCAGTGTGCTTCCGTTGATCTGCCTGTTCTGCTCCCGGCTCTCTGTGGTGAATACTCTCACTCCCCGCCACCTCTGACCTGTACCCCCAGTGCTTGTATGCATAAATAATAAATAAATCTTTAAAAAAAAAAAAGTTTAGCTAAATAGGATTGGCTTAAAGCAAGACCCAAAAGCCTGCCACATGTTTAAAGGACTTTTTAGTAGAGATTTATAGAAAAGGGTCAGAAAGAGTCAGACAAATCTGGAAGGAAAAAAGCAAAATTAAAATCAAGATGAAAGCTGCCATTATTAACCTCCCCACGGGTCTCACATCTGTTTTAACCAATTTAAGACTAAAAAGCAAGCGCAGCATGCCTTCTCCAGGTCTCCTTGCTGCTCTTCATCTTGCTTCCTTCTCTCCTTCCTTTCTTTTTTCTGCCCAATTTTCTTTTCCTCCTCAGCTCCACCCACTTAGGGCGGAACCGGGATTCTGGAATTTCCCCCTTTCCTGGGATGACCTGTTACAAATCCTCACCTCCCATGACTCTGGCCTGTACCCCAGCTCTTACATGCATAAATAAATAAATCTTAATTTTAAAAAAAGAGAAGCAGGAGATTAGGTTAAACTTACAGAAATCATCAAATTTAGGCAGAAGTGAAAAGCCAAAACCTAAATGGGCCATAGCTAGAAGGTGAGAGCAGAAGCAGGCACTGGGTTGGCTTTGAGGGTGTGGAATACTGAGCTTTGAGTGCAACCTAAAGAAAGAAAAGAGGAAGGGTATTTTGGGATCAGCTGTAAAAGTCTGCAACTGCAGAGCTACTCTTTTCCACTTCCTCAATTAAGAAGGGTCCATTCAGTTCATTGTTCTTCATCAACCACACACCCCAACAGGAAACCTGCACAAGAGCCACCCCAAGGATCTAGTTCCCATTCTCTTTCTTATCACAGCCTATCCCTACTTCGATGCTGCAGTCATGCAAAGGTCAATCCACTGCAGATTCTTTGAGCATGGCCCATGCACACACATGCACGTGTTTATACACACAAACACAGACATGCACCCAGGTGGTGATACAAGAACAAGTCTCATTGCTTGGGGCAACAGTAAGTGGCTCACTAAGCAGGTAGACAAAGCAGAAACCTATGTGTGCAGATTAGAAACTCACGCACTCCAGTCTAACAGTGTCAGCTCCTGCTCTCAGCCAAGAGCATCCTGGACTCACATTCTAAGAACAGGTCCAAAAACATGATCGGTAAAACAAACATAAGTGGAATTGAATTTAAATAGCAAAGTAGAAATACAGAAATGGAATGGAATGCAAAATAAATCCACCATCCAGAAGACTAAATCAAGGAACTCACCCAATATAGGGAGTGAAAATATGATGCAGTAAAATAAGCCAAGAAAAAGAGAAGCCAGAGTTGGCAGGTCAAAATCCAAACATCCATAAGTCCTCTCTCTCAAGTCAATGAAAAATTGAAAAGGGTATAGACAAAGCAGTAAAACTGAGTTTCAAGTGAAAATGCTTATGGGGAAGATATAGCTAAATACCAGCAGCTGAAATTTCTAAATTTAAGAAAAATCTAGGGATATATAGAAAATTGGTGAAAGAAGAAAAAGAAACTACTGACTGATCTGGGACTGCAAGTGCGGAAATAACTTAAACAATGGAATTACCATGTAGTCATTAAAAAAAAGGAAGGGAGTGGAGGGAAGGAGAGGAACAAACCAGATAGAACAAGAACATAGGCTATGAATAGGAAAAAACCAACTTGATAAGAAACCAACATTAAATGTTATATCTAGTGAGAAAATACTCAATAAATTACCTACAAGGAACAAGATAAGAATATCCTGTTTTATTAAAGAATTTACATAGAACCTGGTCAATGCAGTAAAATGAAAAGTATTTTTGAAAGACAGCATTGGGTAACAAAGTATGATTCTCTTGATTTTTCTAAGTAGACAATGAACTGAAAAATGTGTTAGTTATTAATGAAGGTGACTAGATGCAAGCTAAAACTACAAAACCCAATAGCTTTCTTACATACTGCCAGTAAGCAATAAGAAACTCCAAGAGTAATCATTTTCACTTTAGGCCTTTCCCTTTAATCTAGGGGTAGGACAAAAGAAATAGGAACAGCCCTGAAATGCAACAGACTGTGCAAAGGGGGTTTGGCTAGAGGAACCTGGTGCCAGGCCTGGTACTTGATAAATATTTGACGAATAAATTAATGAAAAATGAACTTCCTGATTCAGTCTGGTTCCCCTCATTTATTCCCTTTGGGAGCAAATTCTGTTCTCTTGCCAGTTGAAATAGTTTTCTTCTCAAGGTACTTTGCTCATATATCAGAAAAATTCCTCTCCCATATCAGAAAGTTCTCTTGCTTTTCGGCATCATGTTGAATGAGTCAAGAGTAAGTCACTCTTTTGTTTTTTAAAAAAGATTTATTTATTTATACATACAAGAACTGGGGTATAGGCCAGAGTCCAGGGTGAGAGAGTGGTGAGAGGATTCACCAGAGACAAAGTGGGGAGCAGAACAGGCAGATCAACTGAAACACACTGCTGAGGGGAGCAGCAGACGCAGCAGGGGAGGTCTGCTGCACCATGTGGGTCCCCTCCCTGGCTGGAGGCAGGGATTGAACTCGTGCTGCAGTGACTGCGGTTTGCTTCATAGTGCACTGCTTAACCCACTGCTCCACCAGGGAGGCCCCGAGAGTAAGTCACTCTTAAACAAAACAAAAACCAAGTTAAGGAGAGGAAATGAGAATGTCTATCATAATCAGATCATATGACAATACAATCAATAATAACGTAAACATACCTGTGAATATAACGGGCTGTTTATTTTTTAAAACTAAATACAACATGGCATACATATTTTATATAAAAAACAATCCTAGAGCTGACTCATGATTTCCTTTCCCACAATTTATGCACACTTTCTGTAGAACTGGGTCTGTGTCCTCTAGCTTTCTTCTGTTCAGTTTTCTAAAAATCCTCCACTATAAAATTATGCTGTCCTAGAAAGCATTTTTCCCTGAACACTGCAATGTGTCTGTAATAAATGTTACCCTCAATACTGGATATAGCAAAGTCCAGGAAAGTAAGAAGGTTTGAGGCTAAGAAAAATAAAGTTACTACCTTGTTCTTCATAGTTTAAATGTGCACAAACCCTGACACTTGGGACCTAGCAGTCTACAGATGGGATTTTTAGCCCCAAATTTGCACTTCAGTACATGCAAAAGTCTCAACAGTCCAGTTTATCATACTATGTAACTTACTTTCAGGTTACTCAGAATGCTTCATGGAGATCTGAGGTATGCCAAGCCTGCCTTGAGAGCACACCTTCAGAGAATTTGCTCACACTGTAAAAGTCAAGTCCACTCACCTGTACCACCTGACAAAGAAGTGTAGGTTTGGTCACTAACACAACCACCTCCTGAGACCACTTCTTCCATTTCCATGTGTTTCAAAGCTGGCTGTCCCCTCTCTCTACACAGGAGAAATGGAGCTCAGGGAACCCCTCACCAAGACAAGTTCTGCCGGGAGGGAAACTGGGAAAGAAAGAGCTGAAGACATCTCCTCTTTCATGGAGATAAGTAAGTCCAGAGCAGCCCTCTTGCCAGGAAGCACAGAGGTGAGAGCATGAAGTAAGAGTCCCGCTGCGGCTGACCAACCAGTGAAATAAGGGGAGGCTTTCCCCCTTCCTCTATGACTTGGGTCAGGAGAGAAAAGGCTTTCCTAACCCAGGGGGACCAAGTAGCTCAAAAAAAATGACTGACCATGAGAAAAGGGTGAAGCTCATGCTGAGTTAACATCCACCTTATTCCATCAGAACATGTGGTTCCAGCAGCAGAGCCTGAGCTCTGCCAGCCCCTCAGTTACAGGGCGAGCCCTCCGCATTGGAGGGTTTGAGCACCATGACTCAGAAGAACCTGCACGTCCACCCGAAGACTCTAAGAGCCTCATCTGTTCGATTTTATTTTTGTTTGAAATAGTATGGCGTAGTCAGAGGTCGGTGAGCCAAGTTTTTCCTTTTTAATCAACATGGATTACCAACCAAATTAGGAAGCAAGAAGAAGGTTCTCTCCCTAATTCGGCCCAACAGGAAGAAGACGACACTTGTCAAGAGTCAGAGAACCAGCCTTCCCAGAGGCAGCACTCCCATCCACACCTGGACCTTGCCCTTTCTCTTATTTTACTTACAGGCTGCACTGTTTCTTATCAGTTGCTGCCTTCTAATACTGCATTTAAGAACTTACCATAGTTTACAAAATGAGCTCCCTACTGGAGGGCATTTAGGCTCTTTTGCTATTAAAAATAACACTACAGCAAATGCCCATGTAACACATCATTTAGCGCACATCCATTTGTTGAGTCAACAAACACCCGTGTACCCTCCCATCCTCGGCTTTGTTCCTGCACTACAAGTATACTAGTAAGTCAGTCAGACAGTGCCCCTGTTCTACTTAGAGCATAGAGCAGGAGATAACACACGTGGGAGCGTGAATTTCTTCTGGATGAAACAGAATTCTTCTAAGGCAATTGATCTCAACTTTGGCCGTATATTAGAATTATCTGGAAGCTTTCGTAAAAAATACTGGTCCCTGATTCATCCTAATTTTTTGAGGTGGAATCCAGGCATCTATGAGGTCCTCAGATGATATGACTGCTCAGCCAAGCCTGTTAACCTTGTTCTAAAACTGTGCCACTTCCCAACCTTTAATGTGCATACAAGTCACTTAGGGGTCATGTCAAATGGGGATTCTGACTCAGGAGGTCTGCACTAGACCTGAGAGTCTGCATTTCTAATGAGCTCCCCTAGGACATCACGCTTTGAGTAGCAAGGGCTTAAGACATTAACAGAAGGCAGCTGGAAACACACCTGAGGAGACGAGCTTAACAAAGGTGGTGGGCAAGCAAGAGCTCACACGACATGCCAGCCCACTCGTGAGCCAAAGCATTTGGCAGACACATAACTTCCTAGAGGTGTGTGGGGGAGAAGAGAGGTAGGTGATCACCGAAGGCTGGATTAAAAACTTGGACCAGGGCCCCTCTGGTGGCGCGAGGAGTTGAGCTCTGCACTATGGGGTTTCCGCAGCCACTGCAGTGCAAGTTCAATCCTGGCCAGGAAGGGGACAGCAGACCTCTCCTGCCTCGTCCGCTGCTCCCCTCAGCAGTGTATTCCAGTCGATCTGCCTGTTCTGCTCCCACTCTGTCTCTGGTGAATCCTCTCACCCCTCCCACCTCTGGCCTGTACATGAGCTCTTATATGCATAAATAAATAAAATTAAAAAAAAAAGAACTTAGACCATTACTGTGTAAGTTGCTGCAGGTCCCCAAAGACAGGATGACACATACAAGGCAGTCCTCTAGGGAGGTGGCTTCTGGCTACAGTGCTCAGAATAGACTGAGCGAGGCAGGAGGGACCTGACTGGATGAAGCACAGAAACCAGCCAGGCAATCAAGTGTCCATCTTGATTAGAATACTGATAACGGAACCACGGCCGACCTTAAAGAACAGTGACGTCACATGCAGGAAAGGGAAGAAAAGCAAAGAAGAAAGGTATGTTTCAAATACTCTCACCACACAGCGTTGTGATGCTAAAAGTTAGAATCACAGAAACATCTGGAAGGATGCGTTCAAGCTGGAAATGAGGATCTGGGAACCCAGAGCCCTGATGTAGCACCAGGGTCCATCCAGACGTGGTGTATAAGGAACCGGCAAAGGCAGGAACCGTGCCTGCATGGGCTCACAGAACTGAGAAGGGAAAAGAGGAGGGTCCAGAGATGCAGGGACAGATCAGGGCAGGGCCAAGAGCAGAGAGAATCAATTCGTTCAGTGAATATTTATCAAGCATCTTCTATTTGCCAGGCACAAGAATGAGAGATACAGCAGTGAAGAGAGTAAGGCCTGAGAAAAAAGAGTGGGGAAAAATGAGAGGAGTGGGTTAATGTGACGAATCAAGGAAAATGGGCAGTGAACCAGAGATCTGGAGAGCTGCGTCCCAAACTCAGCTCCACCACCAACTAGCTCGGTGACCCTATAGCTGTCTCTCCTGCCAGTTTCCTCAACTGAAAAAGAGAAAGTCCTGGAGTGTATGTCCTCAAGGCCTGGAAGCCTGCAGCAGGCGTCACAGAGAGCTCCGTGAGCAGTGAGTGGCAGGGGCAGGCCTGGACACGCGGGCTTGTGCTGCGGCGCAAGGAGGCAGATGGTGAGGCAGATGGTAGCTGTGCACAAAGACCGCTCATCCGAAGAGCCTGGCAGTGACAAGGGAAGCAGCAGAAAGCAGTGAGCCTTAGGAGACGCTCTAACAAGGGAGACGGTATGGTGAGGATGAGGCTGAAAAGACTAGAATGCTAGATGAGGGAACAGACAGAAGTTAAGACGCAACCACAGAAGGTGGTTTCATTCCTCCTTGGCAGAAGACTATACTTTGTATAAGAAATGCAACACACAAGGCCTGATGAAGGTTAAGTACTTAAAAGGGGGAGAGGAGTTTGGGAGAGAATGCCAATTCTGTAGCAGAAATGGTGGTTAAGAAAATAGGTTCTGGGGCCTTCCTGGTGGCACAAGGGGCTGAGCGCTGCACTGTGGAGCTTCTGCAGCCACTGCAGCTCAAGTTCGATCCCAGCCAGGGAGGTGACCCACAGGGCGCAGCAGACCTCTCCTGCCTTGCCTGCTGCTCTTCTCAGCAGTGTATTTTGGTAGATCTGCCTTCCCTGCTCCCCACTCTGTCTCGGGTGACTCCTCTCACCCCCCCCACACCTCTGGCCTGTACCCCAGGTCCTGTATGCATAAATAAATCTTTTTTAAAAAAGAAGAAAGTAGGTTCTGAAATCCTACAGACCAGTTCAAATCCCAGCTTCACTCCCTACCAGCTCTGTGACAAGTTACTTCACCCGTCAACCCCTGCTTTCCCTTGCTGTCAAAGGGGAATGAGACAGTAACTACACCGTGGGGAAGAGCACTGAAATCATGCAGGAAAATGCCCAAAGCAAGGCTCCCACTGATAACAAACACACATGACTACTATCTGTAGGCACAGAGGAGGATAACTAAGGGTTCATGTGCTGGACACCCTCAATACGGAAAGAGAGCAAAACAAAAGGAAACGAGAGTAGAAGTAACAAAGAAAGGAAAAGCAGTCCCATACGTCTGTTGCTACATGCAAGGACAGACGCAGAAGACGCAGCATTACGTTTTTCCAGAAACAGGGAAGGCTGGGATGGGCGACGGGTGATGGCCGGAGTACCAGGTAAATTCCATAGTCAATCCACACTGGAGAAGCAAGTCCTGGGGACCCGACTCGTGGTAAAGCATACCCAGGGAACGAAAATCATCCTGACCTAGAACTCCAAGATGGATAAAAGGATTTGAAGAGAACCCAGAGACCAGCAGCTCCCAGTAAGATACTTGGGGCCAGCTTCTGAAATCACAGGGAATCTTGTGCTCACAAAGTCCACTATGGAGTTAATGCTGTGCTTGAAATTCTTAATAAATTTTCAACAAGGGGACAAGTATTTTAATTTGGACGGGACCCCACAAGCTCCGCTGTCAGTCTTGGAAATGCTGGTAAAGAACATTCATCAGATGAACACACACACAATAAAATCTAAGGGCTGGAAATAGTGAGGAATTTTCTATTACCTCAAACCAAAAAACAAATATTCCAATTCTCACTGAAATCCCAACATTGACCATTAATTTAAATGACAAAATGTAGTTGTTACGTATAATAGGTAATCGAAGGTCTCCTTCACACACTCACTCTAGAATGTAAGTCAAAGAAATAATTCTGCTAAGCCTCCTGGCTTTTTTTAAAAAAAAAAATTATGTATGCATACAAGAGCTGGGGTATAGGCCAGAATTGCAGGAGGAGAGAGGACTCACAAGGGACAGAGTGGGGAGCAGAACAGGCAGATCTACTGAAGCACACTGCTGAAGGCCGCAGCGGGTGAGGCAGGAGAGGTCTGCTGCACTCAACCTGCCGCGCGCACCAGGGAGGCACAAGCCTCCCAGCTTTCTATAGATACTCCCATCATCATGCAACCATTCACTTGTACCTCCCCTGCCTCCCTTCCTGGACGTTGGAGCTCTAAAAGCTGAGATCTTCCCGTTCACCTACGTGTCCCCCAGACTAGGTACAGGATAGGCCCACATAAATCTTTGAAAAAAGAATAAAAAATCCAAGTGCCCTTCACAACTGCTGATGGAAGTCATGAAATAAACAAGATTTGCTTGACCAGACAGAGCAGAGAAACGCTGCGATGTTGCATTTCTGCAGCATAGACGCTGATGCCAGCAGGATAACATCCCAAGCCTTTGGAGTGTAACTTTGCCCTAAATAGTTCTAAAGAAGCTGGAGGGGTCCGTTTTTGCAATAAGCGTCTATTACACAACTTACAGTAAAATTGTTTACCTGAATTTCCAAGACCTGACCTGTCTCAGGCCAATGTGAATTCCAGAATGCAGATATCTTAACAACCAAAGAACATAAGGCCTTACAGAACTCAAGTTCTTAGAATTAATTCATTTTCATACATTGTGTTAACAAAATATGGTTTGCAAATATTGGTAAGAAACTAACTTTAAAAGTATAGTTTCGGCTTTGCAAGGTTAAAAAGTTCTACAGATCTGACACAAAACAATGTGAAAATGTACTTAACACTAAAGCACTAAAAACGGTTATTTTTCCAAAGTCATTGTATTGTCACTGTATATTGATGTCTAAAATTAACATCAAATGTCAAAAATTATTGTAGAAAATTTACATTGTATTTAAAATCTTTTAACACATATATGCTTAGGATACAAGATAAAACATCCATTGACTGATGACTGGATAAACAAAAGGTATTATCCATACAATAGAATATTATATACCCATAAAAATGAATACAGGTACAACTACAATGTAAATGAAACTTGAAAACAGGCACAGGTCACATATTATGTGGTTTCATTTTGATGAAATGTCCAAAATTGGTAAATTCAGATACAGAAAGCAGATCAGAAAGTGACTGCCAGGGGTGAGGACCTAGTCGAGAAATGAAGTGTCTGCCAATGAATACAAGGAGCCTTTTGGGGGTGAAGAAAATGTTCTGGAATTACATACTGGTGAAGGTTGCACAACCTTGGAAAAATTAAAAAAAAACAACACTATAATTTTAAAAGATGGGTATATTAATTTTTTTAAGCATATATACCTTAGAAAGCCCAAACTCTAATTTTTGTCCCAACTGTTCTTAGTTTATTTTTGCCATCATCATTCAGCCTCTGCCTAACGCAAGTAACCCAGGAGTCTCCCCTGTAGTGATCTCTTCCCGTCTGGTCTGGCTAGCACCGCAGTGGTGGCTGATTCTGGGACCCTGAGCTGGAGGGAGGGCACCTCACCTTTTCAGGCTCCTCCCCCAGCCAGTTAAATTAGCCTGAGTTGAACCTTTGGGCCAAACGGGGCCAATCACAGTATCTAGTGCCTGGCCCACTTGACTGGTCAAAGGACTGGCATGTGACCTGCACCTTGCGCGCTTTTTTTCCTTGGGAAGAGAGATCCATTCCCTTTCTGGAGAAGGAACTATGAAAGGTGAAGGGAAAGAGCTGCCACCTGTGCCAACTCCCCCCACAAAGATGAAGCTGACCCGAGAAAACGAGACAGACAGCAAGCAGCATCAGACCGCTGGGTCCTGCCCCGGCCTGCGGTTAAAGTGAGCTCAGTGATTCATTGTTTCGTCTTAACTTATCACGAGCTGGATTTCTAGTATTTGCAAATGAGACTCCTGTCCAGTACACACATACTCTGAGTCCAGTGAGGCAAAGTCCATCTGAACACTGCCCCCCACCCCCCAACCCCCTTCTTCACCAGCCTTCTCCCAGGTCTCCCTACCTCTCGCTTCCACCCACCTGATCCTGGCTGGGGAGTCACTAGGTCACAGGACTTCTCCTAACCACAGATATGGCCCTGCACTTTCCCTGCTTAAATACAACAGGCTCCCTGCTGGCTGAGATCAAGCCCTCTTTGCCTCCTCAGGCCACAGTCTGCCCCACACCTGCTCTCCAGGCACCGCTCACCAACCCCCCCCCCCCCCCCCCCCCCCCCCCCCCCCCCCCCCCCCCCCCCCCCCCCNTGCCTCCTCAGGCCACAGTCTGCCCCACACCTGCTCTCCAGGCACCGCTCACCAACCCTCCCCCCCACCCCCCACCCCCACCCCCCACCCCACCCGCAAGCCACAGATGCAAACTGAAAGCTTTGACGCAGGTTGGTTTCTCTGTTGAGTTACTCTTCCTTCATCTGTCCATTTATAAAACATCTACTTCACTCTCCAGCTCCAGCAACATCTCCTTTGGAAAAGCCACCAAGCCACTAATCACGCCTTACTCATTCCGTGTTTGTTATTTTCATAACAACAGTAGTAGATGCAGTCAGTGCCCCACCCAGACCCCACCCTGGCGTTTGCGCCCACTGCTCTGGCCTCCCGCTGGCGGCACCTGCATTCCTTGGCTGGGCTGCTTCTGCTGCCTTTTGGACCTACTTTGCCCACCCACGGAGCAGGCTGGAATGGGTGTGGGGGTTACTGCCCACACACCCCCTCAAACAGGGCTCAACCAAATCTGACAAGCTGTCCCCAATCGGACACTGAGCTGTGCGTTCCATCCAGCCCTCAGGCTAGTAGGGAAGAGCTCCTGCTATGCTCCTGGAAACTGGCTTGGTAACCTGCTGCCTTCCTGACCCTTCCAGTCCTTTCCAGTCCCTTCCAGTCTCTGCTCCCCTTTCCTTCACCTCTCCAAGGACTCCTGGCAGTTAAATCCTGTTTCAGGATCTGCTGCTTCGGTAACCCTAACACCTAGCATTTCCTAGGACTTGCTGTGTGTCAGACACTGAGCACTCGCTCTTCAGGGCACCCCAGCTGAATCCTCCCAAGACAGGGAGACACTGAAGCATCATGTGAAGACACTGCCAAGGCCACAGAGCTGGTAAGCATATTTGGCGTCGTTCACAGGCTACTGCAGCCATCTATCTGTGTGTCTCTCTTCTTCTGGACTAGGAACCTCTCGAGGGAGGGACTTTAAGTCATCCTCAACGTCCACAGCCTCTACCAGTCAGTCATGTGAGCAGGTGCTCAAGAGAAACGGATTTTGAAAAGTGCCCGCACTTTGCTCCTCAAATGTGTCATGTGCTCCTCCTGCCCCGGTGCCTTTCTTTTCTTAGATGGGAATCCTGAGACACCTTTATGCAGATCTCCCTCACCCCTGACCACTTCTCCCCTGCCTCCCGCCCCCCTGCCCACACACGCAATTATTCTTGGTCCCTGTTCAGGCAGCCAAAATGAGGAATTCTGTGGGGCAAGACAGACAGAGATAACATATGACCCCCGACTACCTAGTAAACAAACCCAGTGGCTCAAACGTGAATGTGCCAAGCTGTGACTAATGTTCTCATTTTAATATGGGACATCTGCTTCCGTCCCTGTAACCTCCATTAACACTCAATCCCCCCATCCCAGCTGCCTTTCCCCAAGCCTGTTTCCCCCAGGCCACCACCCCATATACTACCAAGCTGCCATGACCTCCCACCTTCTATTTGATCATCAATATCCACTTTGTCCAACTGCTGACCTCACTCTCCGCACCCTGCACTCCCATCTCCATTGGGTCTACTGGGGCCACACAGCCATATAGTGTAGAAGAGCTTCCCAGAGGCACCATGCATGCTAAGCCGTGACTGCGGAGTAGGTTTTCAACAACAGAGCTCAGGCAACCCCTGTCCCAAACTCCTCAAACTGCATCCTTGCCATCTCTCCGCTTCCACTCACATTTCCCTCCTACCTGGTTTCCCTCTCACTGCATTGATCACTTTTTTTTTTTTTTTTCAGTTTTAGGTTGCAAATCAAATTGAAAAACTGTAAACAAAAGGGAATTCAAGATGTTCTGCATCCCAGGAAGCAGTGCTCGCTTCAGGCACAGGTGGATCCAGGATTTAAATGCTCCTCAGGGCATTTCCCCTCTTCCTCTCCAGCTCCACATCCTCTCTGGGTTCAGTCTCCAGCATGTTCACAATCTAATAGCAAGAGTCCTTCCCCCAGTATGCATCTCCACAAGTTTTAGTTTGGCTCTGCTAGGGTCACATGTCTACCAAGTGTTTCTCCCCACCCAAGTTCATCCCCTCTGGTTCAGAGTTCCCCTGGCAGCAGCTGCTTCCTTTCCAAGGTCCCTCTCTGGTTCCAGCCTTTGTTGAGCAGCCCTAACAGGGTTCTAGTTCCCACGGTAGCTCCCAGATTCTGCCAATATCACCTCTTCCCACTGACCCTCCAGCCCTGAGGGTAACAGCAGTTTCCTGCTATGCTTCTCTGGGGGCAGCTCACCATCCCATTGGACTTCTCACATTTCCCATCACCGATGCAGCTCATTCCCCGCATAGCCTCTCACTCTGAGACACCTACAGTGGCTTTTCATCCCTGACTGATACAGAAATTGACAAAGACTAGGGAAAATGTATGAATAAAAGGTGGCAGGCACAACAGCAAGGAATAACCACCACCTCATGATCAGGAAGGGGTTTCAGGCACAGACAGCAACTCGAATTCTGAGCTCACCAGATCTTTTTATCAATCCTATGATGTTATCCCCATTCACAGACGAGGAAACTGAGGCTCGGAGAGGCTAACTTGCTGTTACAAAGGCTGTAAGTGGTGGGGATGGACTTCAGATCCAGATAACCTGGCTCCAGAGTGCACACACTAGCACACAATGCCAGGCAAAGAGTGTTTCCAGCAGGGGGTACTCAACAGGCTCAAGGGTTACAGCTCAGGAACGGGCTAAGATAAGGACCGAAGCACCTACTCAGTTAGTGACAAGGAGCCATGAAGCACCTTGAATAGCAGAGCCAGAGACAGAACAGCAACAGGCTAAGGAGGAAGCCAGGGGTGAGGGAGTAGAGACAGGTCACCAAATCATTCTCTCAAAAAGTTTGGCTGTGAAAAGCATTCACAAAACAGGGCAGGCAGTGGAAAAGGAAGGACCACAGCAGAGTTTTCTTCCTTCTTGCTGTGTGAGAAAGGAGAGTGACCCAAGCATATTTCAATGTTGATGCAAATGAGCAGGCTGAGTGGAGTCTGAAGACACAGGGGTGAGGCAGGAAGACAGAGCGGGGTCCCCAGGAGGCCACACAGTCCAGAAGCAGCCTGAGGATCTTCTCCCCTGCAGGGGGAGGCAAGAAAGAAAGGCCAGCTAGGACTGAGAGCATTCTGAGGCTCAGTGACAGGGAGTTCTCTTCCAGTAGCTTCTAGCTTCTCTAAGGTAAACTGAGGCTGGGAGGGGGGAGGAGTGGAGTTGTGAGTCAGCACAGCCACCGTGCCAAACTGGAACCCACTGTGGAAAGAAAGTGGTTCCCAGCCCCGCAGAGGCCGACTGTGGTTGGAACCTATGAATTTATACTGGCAGTGATTCTCATGGTGCTGTAGTAACTGCGGAGGGAAAGGAAGGGGAGATGGCACCTGACGTCACTATCGCAGAGCTGGGCGGTTCTAGGGGCCAGAAAGGGTGTGGCCGTGAGAAGAGGTGGCCGAGTTGGGAAAAAACCTGAAGATGATTGGAGAGAAGGTCAAGAAACAGTTCTGGCCCTTCGGACAGAATCCCCCTGCAATGAGGGCATGGTTTGAGAAGAGGGGGTCTACAGACGTCAGTGACTCCCAGGGTCACTAAAGTCAGGGAATTTAGAAATGACAGAGAAGGAAAATGCAGTGGAACATCTGCAACGGAAACTTGCCACCGCTTCTGAATTTGCTTTAAAAGACGCCACCTCCCTTCCCAGGTCCAGAGGGGCTTCAGAGGTACCAGTAATATTCCAAGTCTTAATCTGGGGACCAGGAAGATGGATACTCACTTTATTTTTTTAAAAAGATTTATTTATGCATACAAGATACGGGGTACAGGCCAGCAGTGTGGGGGGTGAGAGGATTCACCAGAGACAGAGTGGGGGCAGATCGACAGAAACTCACTGCTGAGGGGAGCAGTGGGCGAGGCAGGAGAGGTCTGCTGCGCCATGTGGGTCAGCACCCTGGCCAGGAATCCAACTCGTGCTGCAGTGGCTACAGTTTGCTTCATAGTGCGTTGCTTAATCCACAGCGCCACCAGGGAGGCCTGATACTCGCTTTATTATTCTTCATGTTATTAGATACATTTTATTCTTTATACAGGTATGTTTCATATAGTCACTTTGTATTTCACAGCTGAAATAAATGCAGTCACACTTTTCTCTCCTTTCTCTGAAGGTAAGCACCTGGCCCACGTCTGGGCAGTCAGAGTCACAAGAACTGGTTTCCACACCTGACCCACTTCAGGCCCACGAGACACCAGCCAAGAGCTTTTGCTGAAACTGTCGGGCAGAGGCGCTCTCTCTCAGCTCTCGTCATGAAGCTTGTTTGCAGAACACACCCCTGCTCTGGCTCCAGAATAAAGCGAACACAGGAGAAAACAGCCAAGAGAGGGAAAGTGAGAGATTCCCGACAGGGTTTGAACACCTAGCCCCAGCCGTTCCTGAAGCCAAGATAGCTGGGGCTTTTCAACTACCTGAGTCAGCACATACTTTGCCTGGAACCAGTTTGCATTTAGTTTGTGTCTTTTTAACCAAAAAGAAACCAAATGCAGTGGAAAAGTCAAGGAAAGGATTTTCAATTCAACAACCTGAGTTTTCTCAACACGTAAGTCAAATTACACCTTCCTTCTGCTCAGGGCCCTGCAAAAGGCACGCAGAGTCTAGACCAAACTTCTCCAGGCCCCCTCCCCTCCGTGCCCTCAGCCAACACTGTCCAGCGCTCACCTGCCCCAGTGGCACTGGCCTCTGGACTGTTCCCCAACACACAAGACATGAACCTTCAGAGGCCTCTGATTGGCTGCTCCCTCCACTCCAGACACCCACTTATTAGGTCCCCCTCAACACCTCAAATCTCTATTCACCTCTCAAGTTCTCAGGAAGATCTAGGTGAACCCCCTCCCAACAGCCAGTCATCCTGAACCACCCCTCCCTGGCCCTCCTTTTTCTTTTCTTCCTTCCATAGCATTTATTACATAAATGTTTGTTACATAATATTTATTACATAAGTACATAAGTATATTATAAAATATACTCACTAAAATGTACCCAATGAGGCAGGGTCCTCAAATACCTGCTGAATGAAAACCCACCACCAAAAAAAGGGCACGAGCTTCAAAGGAGCAGAGCTAGCTTTGTAAAAAGCAGTGGAGAGAGGACAGTGACCCCATGTAATCCTCACGTAAGTGGGATACAGGGGGGAAAGGCACCCTCCTTCCTTTATATTCTTCAGGGTAAGCAGTGGCCAGGGATGGAAGAGCAGTGACAAGGCTGAGGATGTGGCAGGGGTGTTAACCACATCTGGGGCTTGACTTGGAGCTAAGTTTTGGGAGGCACACGAGTGAAAGGCTGAAGAAGCAGGGGAGAAGCAGCTTAGAGCAGTGAGCAGATGGAGGGGAAAGAGATAAGTCAGTCATTTTGGGGAGAGAGGAGGACCTAGTGACAGAAAGCCTGGAGAGTTTAGCTGACATCCAAAGAATGGGGAGAGGAAGGATCCCTCCCATCAGACCGTGGTTTAGATGATTTTATAATTTGGTGGGTGAAGAGGCCATCACTTTGGGCACTCCCCTCCTACCCAGCAACCCAGACGCCTCTCAAAAGTGTCAGCTGGCTGGAGAGGAAAGCCTTCCTTGTTTGTGGCAAACCTCGGGACTGAGGGAAAGCAATTTCCCTCTACATAATACAATAACCCTGCACCAGCTGCAGATGCCAAGCCCTCATTCTCAAGTTCAGATCTGACTCTGGATCAGGCAGCAAGGATCCCAACCTGCCCAAAAAAGGCAAGAAAAACGGACTTTTTTTTTTCCAGAGACAGATCACAGTCTTCAATCTTCCTACCTGGCCTCCAGTGACCCCCCACCCCCAAGTCTCCTGGGTAAGAGGAAGCAGGGCAAAGGGAAAGCTTCCTTTCACTTGTTCTGACTCACCTCTGTTGCTTGTTAGCTTCTCTCTACAGAAACTTCTCTAAAGTTACATGAGGATGTGTATGCACCAAGACTCAAGGAAAATGTTACTCCCAGTCAAAGAAAGAAATTACATTGCTTAGCCTCGAAGGAAAAGTGGCTTCCTATTAATCAGGCTCTTGGGACTGATGTCATTTTGATGTTCCCCACAGCTGTTAGGCTTATTAAATATTTAATAATTAATAATAATGCCTCCAATACCGCCCTACTCACAGAACTGTCCCTGTAAAGGAAGCCAATAGTAATTAGACTTAGGGCTAACTTCCTGTCCACCAACTAAATCCTCGTGGCACAGGGCATGTGATCCTACATGCTTATTAGTAAAATGCCCATACTTCCGAGTCACGTGTCCTCCAAGAGAGGATCATGAGGCAAATACCCTAAGTCCTCACTTACCATCATTGACAGGTTCTTAGAAACTGTGACTTTAAGCAAAAAATGATGTCTCCTGAAACCAGGTCCTTCATTAACATCTTCTTGTTCAACATTGGATGGGATACCCCCCACCCCCACACTGATGTTATAACAAAGGGAGGTCATTTGAGGACCTACTGTACTTCAAATAACCACGTGTAGTTATCAGCCTTCAAGATGTCCCCAAAGATGCCCACTTCCTGGTATTCAGACCCTCCTCCCACACTGTACCAACCTTGGTCTGTGTGACCAACAGAATATGTCACAGGTTATGTAAATTCCAAGGTTACATTACAGAAACTGTGGCTTAAGTCTGGACGGCTCCCTCTCTTGCTCTGGGGAAAACCAGCTGCATGTCAAGCAACCCTATGGAGAAGAACTAAGGCCACCACACAAGCTGAAGGCAGTTGGAAGCTGATCCTCCCCAATCCAGTCTCCTGAAGGCTGCAGCCCCAGTCAGTCAACAGCTTGGCGGCAACCGCACAAAACACCGAGTCAGAACAACCCAGATTTTGCTCCCAGATTTTTGACCCACAGACACTATTTTCAGGTGCTAAATTTTGCAGTAACCTGTTACACAGTCATAGATAATAACTCACTCTCCTACACAGAAGTGAAAAGGAAATCATAAGTTTAAGATCAATGCATTCAGAGGACCAATTTCTCTGTCCCTAAGAAAAGGAGCAAAGTATTCATTCAGTGATTCAAGACTCACTTATTGAATGTCAAATATGGGTAAGATATTGCAAGTCACTTTGTGCAGAGTATAATCTTCTATAAAATGAAAAATGATCATTAAGAGCTCCCCCCACACAGACTTCAAGCTTGTATATTAATTGGTTCCATCAGCTTTTAAGTCTTCTTGTTCCTAATCTTTATCCTTCCCCCATGCCTGTTCTCTCTCAGGAGGGCATCTGAAGTCCCAGTCCTTAGTTATTCTGATCGCTCAGCACACTCATACTCATTTTTAATGTACCACATGCCCTTACATCTAAGGGGGGAAGAAAGTAAGGTCCCCTGACTCCATTAAGTACTGGAACAAGTTAGCATTCACCTAGTATTTTACTAAGAGGAAGAAATCTCCTTAGTATTGGACAGTCAATTTCTGCAATTAGTGCCTAAGTGGTAACAGCAACGCTGATACAATCACGTCTCAAGTCTGAGTCACAGCTGAAATTGTGTGGGGGGAAGGGATGCCGCCCCTTACCCTTCACTGGACTCAGCGGTCTCTCAAAGCAGCAGGAGCCTCATGCTGCCCTAAGAAAATCAAGAGGCTCCCGGTGCACAAAGAAGGTCAAAGGGCGAGCTTGCTTTCCATCAGCCACAAAACCAGCCCCTGCCAAAGCTAAACGGTGTGAGAGGCCGCCCGTGGCGATGGGGCCCCACACAGAAAACCACAGCGAGACTCTGCTCCAGCCGCGGACTGAGGTCTGAATCAGGTGACTCCTTTGGGCACCCCGCAAACCTAAACAGAAATCACTTCCCACATGACAGACGGGGGGAGATGACTGGCGGAGAGACCACGGCTGGCCCGTCCTACGGCGGAAAACCACTGACTCCTGCTTCTCTCCAGTCCCGGGAAAGTGGAGGCGCTACAAGTGACTCGGCAGCTCAGCCTTCAGGGCTTCACCCGGAGGAACTTGGGACCCCAACCCAGCACACCGCGCCGGGCCCCGCACTCACGCCTCCGGCCCGCACCCGCGAACCGGACCCCTCCCCACCAGCTGTCACCGGCGCTCGCGACCTGCGAGCGGCGGGCAAGTCCGTCCCCTCTGGCCGCTGCCCCTGCGGCTGCGACCCCGCGGGGGCGACAGAGAGGAGACGCCTTTTCTGAAGGCTCCGTGGGCGACAGCACGCCCGCCCCCCGGGAAAGGGCGCCAGGGTGGGCGCGGCCCGGTGCCCGGGAGGGCGCGGGAGTCATCCCCGTCCCCCACCCCTTCGGGAGCAAAACCGGTCGCCCAATCCCCAGCCGCTGCGCCCCACCTTGTCGCCGAAGCTGCGGGTCATCAGCAGGTCCGGACTGGGCGTGCTGTCGCCGCCCACGGCCTCCTCGCTGCTGGAGCCGGCCAGCGGGTGCGGCATGTCGCGCAGGGAGTGGGGCCCCGTGGACGGCAGGGCCTTGGGGGGCCCGCCCGACATGGCGTGCACAGCTCGGGACGCGCTGCCGCCGCTTCCTGCTGCTCCCCACCGCCGCGGGCTCCCCCGGCGCCCGGGCAGAGGCCCCGCTCCGCCGCAGTTTGGTCCGAGGCCCTGCACCAGCCGGGGCCGGGGCCGCCACCGCCACCCGCCGCTGGTCTCCGCCGGGGCCGGGCTGGGCCGGGTTGGGGAGCTCCGCACCGCGCGCCTCCGTTCTGCGCCCGAGCCCGCGCGGGTCTGCTTGCGCCTCGGCCCCGGCGCCCAGCCCGCACCGCCACGCCGCCCGGCCCGCTCGCGGCCCCGCCCCCGCGGCGCCTCGGCCTCCCCGCGAGCGGGGGTAGCGCGGGGGGAGGGGGGAGGGAAGGAGGAGGGAGCAGGGCGGCCCCGCCCCCGCCCGCCGCCCGCCGCCCCGCAGGAAGTGCGCCCTCCGCCCTCGGCCGCTGTCCTCCGAGAGTCCAGCCTCGCCTCGGAGAGGCCTGCCCGCGGAGGCCGTGCACAGTCCGCGAAGCAAAAGCTTAACGGGAATCGGCGGTGGCAAAGACGGTGGGGACTCCTGTTCCCTTCCGCCCGCGATTACCGATGCGCCCAGGCTCGGTCTCGCTTGGGACTGGGGGCTCTGGGCGCGCACGTGAGTCGGAATCATCTGGCCTGTAAAATAACCCCGAATGGTAGGAATTAGGACGCAGGGTATAACGGTGGCATAAAAGCTCTGAGGCTCAAAGGGACCGAGGACACTGGGTGGGAAGCTAGAAGGGACTTCAAGGAAGTAGTGTGGGATTTCTTAAATGCACACTGAGGCCATGTTGCTTATGCAATTAAACTGGGATTAAATAAGGTTAAACCTGAGAAGAGTGAACATCAGTAAATAAATAAAGAGGGAGAACTGCAAATCATATATAACTCTTCTACTCACACCTTGTCCAAGCTGTCTTTTGAAAGAACCGTGAGTTGTTATTTTTCGTGTTTATTGTGGTTCTTTTCTAGGGCTTTCATTGAGCAGGAGTCTCAGCTCCATTTGCTGGTGGAATATAGTCAAGGAGTTACTTCCTGCTCTTTGAGGTGGAAGTCCACCTCTTTTTTCCACCTTACCTGTCTGCAGCTTCTGTTCTTGGGGCCAAGTCAGTAGCGGTCGGCAGGTTACACAGGAACAGGTAGACATTGGCAAGTTAGTGGGTGGGATGGCTCATGAAGAGGAACGCATTTCCAGGCCCTTAAGATGTGCCCGCCAGACAGATCTTAAAGTGGGAATTCACCTGGTTTCCACCACGCTTTTATCTAGAAAAGAGGTGATACTTCACCAGGAGAATGCAGAGATTTGGGGCTGACCCAAAATAATCCTCAGGGACTAGCAGAATTTGGAAGACTTTCCCTTACTTCCTTTAGTGTAATTCATTGGATTTCACTCTCAAGTTACCATTTTTATGAGTCAGCCCTGGTTAAGGCAAGTAGGAATCAGAGAACACTGAGAAAACAATTTCAAGTACTTCATCTTCCTCACAGGAACACAGAGGTCGCTCTAGTTGGAGTTGGTTGAAATGAATACTTCTCATATTCAAGGGATGCTGACCTACACGCTTACTCATAGAAGCTTACTGCAGACTCTAGTGTCTTGTTGTATAGGTGTCATTTTATGTGTAGCATTAAAATAAATAACATGAATATAATTTAAAATGAGTGTTTTACAAATGTGTAAAATAGTTATGTGTCACTGAATGGCTGTTAACAACCAGACTGCTTAACATAATAGAGACCTAATTTTATTGAGACTTCACACAGCTTTTTCCCAGGATACCAGGGGAGACTGAAAAGAGATCCCACCTTTAAATTCCCACTAAGTCACTCCCAGTGGGTGACCTTGAGCAAGTTATCTAACTTAGTGAACCTCTTTCCTAAACTAAACTGCAGAGAAAGGGGAGCAGGTAATGATAGCCTGTGTGGTGGTTACCAGAACTAGTAGCTTTCTGGATGCAACTATGTGATTTTCCTAGGAAAATGCTGGCAGGGGATTAGATGCCCCCTGAGTGTAAATTCCCTTCCTTTTGCTCTCTGTCAGGTTTCTCTTCTATTTTATTAAATGATAATCATAGAGTTTTCAAAATTAAACATGCTGCACTTCAAACTCATATTTGCCCAATTTGGGTCAGAACACCATTTTCCTTGTGCTCCCAAGGCAAGCCAAACCTGAGTTCCTTCAAAACCATGTTCATTTATTTATTTTCCAATTCCTGGTTGGCCAATGGCATCTGGCCACAGTGATCCAGTGGGTTGTCCTCAAAACTAAAGCATCCTTTTATGGAAACATTTTGGTATAAAGTTCCCACCATTCAAATTTAGCCCAGGGCTGTCTATTCATATTCATGGTTTCCTGTTGTATTTCAGTATTCCTTGTGGTGGGAAATTGTCACTGCAATAATGATAAGTGCTCCAAAGGATGTGACTGTGCTTCTCTGAGTCCTTAAAGCAGCATGGTGGGGAGAAGGAAGTGTGAAATTGCTGTATCGGAGTGAAGGTTGTAGTGTTTGTTGGAATTTATGGAGAGAAGCTTGCCTTTCTAGGCCTGAACTCTGAGAAAGACTGTACTGGATGTATGTGCTTGGGAGCACAAGAAAACAGAATGCCACCAGTGCCACTAAAACCCAAGAATTCAGCACAGGGGCTCCCCCCAAATAGAGGGACTCTTAGGCACCTTCTAGGAGCGTGGCCTTGGGCCTCAGAATTGGGTAAGTCTGCCAAACTGGAATCCTGTTGACCTCACTAGCAAGTCTATCAGGGCTTTACATGAGCACCCAGACAGCAGAAACAAAGCAGAGTCACAAGGAAGCATTCACCCCTTCTCTCCCCTGGTACAGCATGTGCTTAGGCCTTATTCATGTTTGTGTTCACTGCTTATCCTCATCTGGTTCTTAATACAATCATAGCTTTATTCTATATAGCATCCCAAACCCCGCTTCGAAATAACACCACCACTTCTGAAGTGGATGGCTGATGAGGACAAAGGAGGTTTTCAAAGAGCATTCAGAGTGACATGAGCAAAGTCATAGAAGACTGTCTCAAGTGAGAGGGGCAACCGAGAAGGCATGATCCCCAACAGAGGCAAAATTGTGTGGACAATCTAATTCAACCAACGATGTTCCAGGAAAAAGCAAAAGCCAGCAGGTCCACTTACAGCCAGAATCTGAAGAGTTTTGCAAATACAAAATTGGAACTTGTCCCAGAAATAGCAGTGAGGCATGTAGGTGAATTGATTGGATCATGTTATCTTTCCATACTGAAGTTCCTAGTCCCCCAAACATGGAGGCCCTCTTCAGTGGGTGATACAACACAGATCTTCAAATTGATGCTAAGAACAGCCTGTGAGTCTGCCTCCTTCTCTCCTCCAATGCAGTCTCTGAGGACTTGATGTCTGGAGCAGCTGCAGCCATCTTGTGGCCATGAACCAAGACCTTTCCTACATCCTGAGGACACCTGAGAGGCAAATGGAAGGAGCCCATGTCTTCCATGGAGTCATTAAGCCCTTGCACCTGACTCCAGACTCCTTAAATAAAAAATAAACTTCCTCCTGCTCTCAGGAAGTTGAACTGGGATCCCTCATGATGATTCGGAACATAAGGAGGCAAGAGAAAGTCTGAGATCCACTGTGAGGGTAGAAATGTATTAGTAGTAGCATTAATACTACTGTGTTAATGTTACTAATATTACTATTAACTGATGTTATTACATTATTAGCATCCTGATAAAATGCACCCCCACATTGGTGCTGGGGGCTGGGAGGGGATTGAAGGGTCAAAGAAGTCTTAGATACTACAATGCCTGTGGCCCTCCAAGGCTCAGCCCTACCCAACAAAATCTTACTCCTCAATATTGATTTTTTTTCTTCTTAGGGAAAATTTAAACCTAGTTAGTTTTTCCCTCTGAGAGGCAGTAATGAGATTAGATCTAGATCTGTTGAGAGAGAGAGACACACACACACAAACATACACACACAGAGGAAAGGGCTGGTTGACAAACGCTGCTCTCTTAAAGAGGCAAGAAAAATTGTGAAACAGAAAAGGAGGGGAATTCCTGGCTTCCTAAAATGGTGGTCCTTGAGCCTCCGCCCCTCCCTGGTGCTCCTTGAATCCTTACCCAGTGCTGCCATAGTGGTGGCCGAGGCCAGGCCGGCTCTGCCCACCTCCTCCTGCACTTAGTGATCATGCAGACCCCAGTTTCATCCTCCTCCGGAGGTCATGGGACTGTGTGGACATTAGGCCTTGTCTGTATAACTTCTAGACAGTGCAGCATGATGGCCCCAGGGGCTCCGCAATACAGCTGTGCGCAGTGCCCACTGGGGGCCCAGCTAAGGTGACTTTCTGAAGGCGGGGCTTCCCTCCCTGCTCCTAGAGAAGGTCATTCCTTAGACTGGAGTTTCAGGATTCTCTGACTCACAGCGCTGGAGGCTTGGTTTTCCCTGTTCTCCCCTCTCAGACTCTTCTGAGATGTGGCCCCAGCAAGCTATAACACCACTTTTTTTAAAAAATATATTTATTTATTTATGCATACAAGAGCTGGGGTACAGGCCAGAGTCCAGGGAGGTGAGAAGATTCTCCAGAGAGAGTGGGGAGCAGAACAGGCAGATGGACTGAAATACACTGCTGAGGGGAGCAGCGGACAAGGCAGGAGAGGTCTGCTGCGCCATGTGGGTCACTCCCTGGCCAAGGATCGAACTTGTGCTGCAGTGCCTCGATGTTTCACAGTGCGGTGCTCACACGCTGCACCACCAGGGAGGCCCTATCATACCACTCTTGAAGACAGTGGGAGGTTCACAAAACCATCCTCACCACCCACCCATACTCTCATATTTCCTGCTTGCTGAAGTGGCCTTTGTGCTTCAGTCAGTAAAGGGAAACTTGTGGAAGTGTTATCTGCTGGAATGCTCATTTTCTCCCAAATCAAACATGAGCAAAACCGCCCTGTCCTACATAAGAGGAAGGTTCTTTCAGCTCCCAGTTTCTGTGATGCGACCCTCAGCTCCTTGTGAGATAGCCAGTCCTTCGAATGTACTCATTCTACTCTTCTAGTCATCACATCAAGCAGACCTAAGCTCTTCCTAGAGAAAAGTCACACAGGGCCTCCCTGGTGGTGCGAGGGGTAGCACCGCAGCCACAGCTACTGCAGCAGGATTCAAACCCCAGTCAGGGGGGTGACCCGCATGGCACTACAGACCTCTCCTGCCTTGCCTGCTGCTTCCCTCAGCAGTGTATTTAAGTTCAGACCATGCACAAAATCTGTACCCCAGAGGGATGGCCGTAGGCCTGGGAAGTTGCATCCAGAGGGTGACTCATCAAAGTGGGTCATTTATAGAGCTTTAGGGGCTGAAGCACAAGGCCCCTAGAAGGCTGTGTAACAGTATCCTTCCCACCTGAGTACTGTAGCAATCTTTTCTCTACTTTAACAAGAAAGAAAAACACTAGTTTCCTAAAAGGAGAGAGAAGGGAAGGGAATAAGTTGAGGGTGAGGAAGGGGGTACACGGAGAGCCCCAGTAAAGTAAGGAGCCAAGATCACAGAGCTGAGCTAAGGGGTCTGAATTGGTCACTAAAGCAACAGGTGGGGGAAGCAAGGGTCCATGATCCAGGAAAGGGGCAGGATTTAAGAACCAGAAGCAGCAGGTCCTCTTGGGCCTGGACATAAGAAAATTCACCTTGGGAGGAGGGGCCATCAGTGTCCTGTGAGTCTCTGTGCTCGCTGGGGTGGTATGCACAGGTTGCCAGGGCAGCCAGAGTCGACCTTTTCTGGAAGACTTCTCTGAGCTGGCTGCAGGAACCCCCCAAGAGAAAGGACTGCTCAAAATTCCTACCTGACCCATGCAAATAATCCGTTCAAGTTATGTACTAGATTGTAAAGTTACCAACCCCTTGTTTCAAAAAATCAGGATGCTTTTGGTCTAGATCTATTCCTCTAGGAAGAATGTGGCTAGTAAAAATTCCCCTTCCCTTTGAATTTAAACTTCTTAGCTTGGAATTCTTTTAGGTGTAAGGAAAAGTTGCAAACGTAGTAAAAGAATTCTCACATACTGTTCACCCAGCATCTGCCAGGGTTAATACACTAAGTGTTTCTCAGTTTATCAGTATCTCATCACGCCTCTCCTCTACTTCACGTACATACTCCTCACTCTGGTCAGATATGTTTTTTTTTTTTAAAGATTTATTTATTTATGCATACAAGCACTGGGGTACAGGCCAGAGGTGTGGGGGTGAGAGGATTCACCACAGAGAGCGGGGAGCAGAACAGGCAGATTAACTGAAGTACACTGCTGAGGGGAGCAGCGGGCACAGCAGGAGAGGTCTGCTGCACCATATGGTCCCCTTCCTGGCTGGCGGCAGGGATCGAACTTGTGCTGCAGTGGCTGCGGTTTGCTTCATAGTGCGTTGCTTAACCCACTGCGCCACCAGGGAGGCCCGGTCAGATATGTTTTGCAACGTGTGTTAACAAACAAGAGTGAGTTCACTTCAAATGACTTGAAGTACACTGCAGGAACATTTCCTATTTCAGGAAAAATGTTATTGTTCTTACTAGAATTTTTTCTCACACTTCAGAGTCATGTATCTCTTTTCTATTAACTATATGTAATGTGTATTTTTAACTGAAGCTGGTATGTTTTCAGCATCTTTATGTTGATGATGCTCTAAAGAGTTATTATGGTTTTTTTCATTAAAGATTTTTTTTTAAGATTTTATTTATTTATGCATACAAGAGCTCATGTACAGGCCAGAGACATGGGGGTGAGAGGATTCACCAGAGTGGGGACCAGAACAGTCAGATTAACCGAAATACACTGCTGAGGGGAGCAGCGGGTGAGGCAGGAGAGAGGTCTGCTGTGCCATGTGGGTCCCCTCCCTGGTCAGGGATCAAACCCACACTGCAGTGGCCACAGAAACTTCAAAGTGCTGCACTCAATCCATTGCACCAGCAGGGAGGCCCTCTAAAGAGTTATTAAATATTCGAAATAGGTTTTGAATATAAAATACTTAATGACCATTAATTGACCAGTGGGAAATAGATATCCCACATTTACATTTGTTTTAGAGCAAGAAACAACCAAATATTTCAACTTTAATTTCCTCATGTAATGAAATAACAGCAGCAGCAGGCTTAACACAGTAAACTTGTGCCCAGGCAGGCCCAGCTGGGCATTTGTGGGGCCTGGGGCAGGAGCACAGAGGCAGCCTTACAACCCATATGTCTAGATGCACACAAGCGATAAATCAAGCCTACAAATATATGTAAAGTTCTGTTTTGTTTTTTAAGTTTTTTATTTTTATTTATGCATACAAGAGCTGGGGTACAGGCCAGAGTAGTAGGAGTTGAGATGATTCATACAATACAGAGTGGGGAGGAGCAGAACAGTCAGAACAGAACACTGAGGGGAGCAATGGGCCAGGCAGGAGTGGTCTGCTGCGCCATGTGGGTCCCCTCCCTGGCCGGGGATCGAACTTGTGCTGCTGTGCAATGGATGCTTCACAGTGTGGTGCTCAACCTGCTGCACCACCAGGGAGGCCCAAGTTCTGGTCTTGAAATGACTGTAAGTTGGCTAAATGTCAACAACGTTATTGTGTTTTCTTGTCTAGGTAGACTGTTGCTATATAATATGAATAATAAAATAAATATATAGAGTCTATACAATTTTTTCTTAAAGAGCAGCAAATAACTTTTTACATTTTCATAAGGTTATATGATTTTCATATGGATTGTGGAAACTCTGTGGACAGTGTTAAAAGATCAGCTTAAGGCGTATTACAATTTCTAAGTATTTGAGCAAAAATTGATTAGAATTGGGCAGCACCAAATTGGGAGAGGTGAGGGGCGCCCCCAACAGGATGTTACTTTTCCAGAGAAAAGGCAAAAGCAAAATAAGCAAATTATTGATCATAACTTAAAACAGAGCTAGCTGGTTGTGACAGGTTATCCGTTAGAGTCAATTTTGTAAACTTGAGGCATTTATAGTTTTTCCATTTTGATTTGTTTGAATAGCCTGTGACACTAGGGCCTTAGTCTAAAGGGCTTCTTGCTTAATTAACAGTAACACCAAAATGGACAAACTTTTTTGAATGATTATAGTTCCTAGATTTTTTTTTTGGTATTAATTGTAACTTGAAGAAAACACAGTCTCTGGGTCTCCGGAGTTTCCGCAGCCACTGCAGTGGGAGTTCGATCCCTGGCCAGGGAGGGGACCCACATGGTGTGGCAGACTTCTCCTGCTGTGCCCGCTGCTCCCCTCAGCAGTGTACTTCAGTCAATCTGCCTGTTCTGCTCCCTGCTCTGTCTCTGGTGAATCCTCTCACCCCCATGTCTCTGGCCTGGACATGAGCTCTTGTATGCATAAATAAATAAAATCTTTAAAGAATAAATTCTCTGCTAAGGAAACAACTGAAATTGCCAATTAAATTTTTAAGTAATATTTAGATGCATAAATGAATCATAAATATTATGTATAATATTCAAACAGTAAAATGGGGTACATAGGATAAATTATCACAGGAGATTAGAATATAATTTAATTTTATCATAATCCATGGCTCATATTGTAAATTCTTATCCTCTCTTAAAGTAATTTCTAGAAAGAAAAAATGTAATCAAGTATCATACCTCATATGGCACATATAAACTGAAATCCATACAAACATGAGGAATATCAATAGTTTAATATTGCAGAAAAGTTGCTCGGTTGCCAGTGAACTGTTGTGAATACTAAATACTTCTACTACTCAACTTCCCTGCACTAAAAAGCACTGTTCATTCCAACCTTGTGAAACAGTAGAAAAAAATACATATATATAGGTCTATGCCCTCGCTTCCCCTCATACCCCTCACCCTATTCCTGGCTCAAACATCCTTAGGTCCTGGTAAACTCCTAAGTGGTAAGATTACGCACTAGGAGCATCTTTTGTTCTGATGTGATGACTCTGGGTGGGCTCCTGGCTGACTCCTGGGTAGGGACTGTCATTGAAAGACCCCATCCTGAATGGAAGTTTGGAATTTTCAGTCTGATCACCCATTCTGCAGAGAGGATGAAGGACAGGAAATGGAGTTAATGATCTACCATGCTTGCATAATGAAATGTCCATAAAAATCCCAAAAGCAAAGTTTGAATAGCTTCCAAGGTGGTGACCCCATCCACACTCCAGGAGGCTGATACACCCCAACTCCACTGGGACAGAAGCCCTCACGCTCAGGTGCTTCCCATACCTCACCCTGTGTATCTCTTCATCGGTCTGTACATCCATCCCCCTTTATTAGACCCTGTTAATAGTCTGGTAAACATTCCTATTTTCCTGAGTCTTGTGAGCTTCTCAAACAAATAATCTAATTCAACAAGGCAGACGTCATGGAAAACTCCAATCTACAGCCAAGTTAGACAGAAGTTGTTGGTAACCTGGGGTCATCCGCTTTGTGATTGGCATCTTAAATGGAAGACACTCTCGTGGGACTAAGTCCTTTACTCATGGGAGCTGATGCTATCTCCAGGTAGATAGTACTAAAATTGACTTAAATTGCAGGATACCCAGCTGGTAATACAGAATAGCTCAGTGACAGAATGTGGGGAGACATATATCTGATGTCAAAAATGTTGTGATTATGGCAGCAGTGTGAGAGCAAAGAAATACCAGAGAAAGACTGGAGATTTCTTAACGCAACCTCAGTGGACATAACCCATAAACCTCCACAGCATTCCAGCCCAAAAACCTTTTGCTTCAAGAACACAGCATGAGAGACAGGATGTATTTATGGGAACTGAGTGGTGTTGAGTCACTGGAGCAGATGTTCATGGTCCTAGGTTGTGCTATGCTAGTGCCGAGCGATGGGTCGCAAGTGACAGTTTCTTATGTGTTTTTTGGCGAATTTATCTCTGTGATGTACCACGGGTGTAGGCAGGACCCTCTAAAATGTGGGGGCAGAAGCCTTTTTTGCTAAGGTCTCAGGGTAGTTCTGGACCTAAGGAAAGCCAAATGACTTCACACTGTCAGGATAGGTGAAGGATTTAGTCCTTTGAATAGAGAAAACTGACAAGAGAGACAAGCAAAGCCAAAGAAGTGTGTGCTGTTGCTCAGGGCGTCCGTTTTACACTGGGAAGATGATCCAGTTTGCCAAAGCAGCAACTGTCCACATATAATTGAATGTATTGATTGAGTGATCAGTTTTGTGGTTTTGTTTATATTCAAGCTATATATCTGAATTCTAAACGAGTCTTAAACTTGAGAAAAATCATCATATGTATTTTGAATAGCTTGTAGAGGTATGTAATCTTTATATGCAAGCACAGGACTTACATCGATTTACAAATGTTAAGAATAGATCGTTGAAAATTATCATTCCTGTTGTCAAATAGAAGATTTCTCAAAATACTAAAATGATATCTTTTAACATACTCTAGGACAACCATATACTTATGGGGGAAAAAAAGCCACACTGATGCAACAAGACAGACATGTTATTAATTCAAAGCTATAATCACATATGAGGTATTAAATGGTAAATACTGAGCAGGAACCTTTCTTTAAAATAATGGGTAAATAACAGTAAGAGATTATATATGTTACTCTTGGAACAGCATAATGTTGGTACAAAAGCGTCCTGTCTAATTTGTTTTGTATCATCCACATTGCCCAACCTGGTGCTCTTCATGTAGAAAGCAAAGAAAACCTCAAGTAGTTATCAGAAAAAACAAATCGCTAAAGAATACATATGTATATCTAAGTGTAAATTTCCCATTCCCTATCTCAGTGCTTTTTTACTGGTCTAATAATTACATTGACATAAGACAGATCAGTAGGAGGAAAAACAAATTTAATTTTGTACACTCAGAGGCCCATGAGCAGGGGACTAGTGAAAGGAACAAAACAATAAGCTTTTAGACAAAGAAACAATACATTTGTGAGAAACTGACAAGACAAAGAAATTTTAGGTTTGGACACTAATTTAGTAAGGAACTAGACAGAGTTTATGTACACAGGGTAAACAGGCCTGAATTTCTTGTCCGGTGATAAGCATGCCTTTTTATCTCCTGCTGCAGGTGCCTTTCACATGGGAGATATATTTCCTGCCTTAGGGAGGGAATCAGGGGGTCATTTTTGCATGGACTGTTTCTCTAATTCAAAATAATCAATATTCCACCTTGACATATTTTGCGGTAGCCTATCCTATGCCCCGCAAATAGAGTATATCTGCATTTTTATATATAAAACAGTGTAATATAGTTGGGGGGTATAATATAGTACAAGTTTAAAGATATTTAGTAGAGCAACAAAAGTCAAATTTAGGAGGTTGACTTATCTCAGGGGTAGAGATGAACAGGAAGGGGGAGGGTGTTTGTGAGGTTCCAACACTTGACATGGTTTGGATGTTCAGCGAGGTGGTATGTTTCAGAGTGTCATATTATTAGCTACATATATGTGTAAGTATGAAATGTTACATTAAGATGCAACCCAGACCAAAAAAAAAATCCTTTCCAGAATTTGTTTCCCAAGTATTACCACATGTGCTCTTAGTGGCAACTATAAAAATCTTGGTGCTTAAAAAACAGAAATCAGAAATTTATCCTCTCACTGTTTTGGACACCAGAAGTTCTAAATCATGTGACTTAGGAGGAGAGAATTTTCCTTGCTTATTTAAGCCCCTGAAGCTGCTAGCATTCCTCAGTTTATGACTGCATCCCTCTAATCTCTGCCTCTGTGTCACGTTACCTTCTACTCTGTCAAAACACCCTCTAGCTTCTCTTACAAAGCAGGTGTTGAGGGCCCACCTTGTTATTACAGGGTACTAGCCCCATCTCAAAATCCTTATCTGGATTATATTTACAAAGACCCTTGTTCCACTCAAAGTAACAACCACAGTTTCCAGAGGACAAGAACTGACGTTAGTAGCAACAGGAATCTAGTCCTTTCCTAAGGTTGAATTGAGAAAAGCTAGTCCAAAAGTACTAAATAAAAAGTACCAAGCAATTAACAAGGAACTTAAAAAATTCTGAGGATTCTGGGACAAGCAGCATAGGGGCTGGCATTTTATCACTAATGATCTCAAATAAGAGCCCTTGAGCAAATTTATGGAGTTTATAAATGTCAGCAAGGCTGGAAGAGCTGTTAACAGTGTTAGTGCCATAGTTTAAAAAGCGCAAACACCCTGAACTTTCAAAGAGCAGTAATGCCGAAGGGCATGTTAACCATACACAGTGAGAACCCACAAAGCATTATTTGACTAATGGATTAGATCAGCTTTGAAAAGACTGGAAAAGCAAAACTAGGATTCTGGCCTGCACACTCAAAGCGTCTTTTAGACAAGGACAAATCATTCCATTTTTTTTATTTTTATTGAATAAATAATCAAAGGGGCACGTTTCTGTTTTAATTGCATTTAACTTAAAAATTATTAGCAGGTGGGCCTCCCTGGTGGTGCAGTGGGTTAAGCAACACACTATGAAGCAAACCGCAGCTACTGCAGCGCGAGTTCGATCCCTGCTGCCGGCCAGGGAGGGGACACACATGGTGCAGCAGACCTCTCCTGCCTTGCCCGCTGCTCCCCTCAGCAGTGTACTTCAGTTGATCTGCCTGTTCTGCTCCCCGCTGTCTGTGGTGAATCCTCTCACCCCCACACCTCTGGCCTGTACCCCAGTGCTTGTATGCATAAATAAATAAATCTTTAAAAAAAAATTATCAGCAGGTGAGCATTCTTCTAGGCACTTGGAGGAACCTGGAAGCTGGCCCTCTAGAGGTGGCCAAACTGGAAGCAGATGACATGAAGCCTAAGGAGTTTACACAATTTAGTGAGTCCTCAGAATATCCCACTGAAATCATCAGGGTTCAATCCAGTTAAAGAAACAAGCTGGTGGCAAAAGAAAACGCTTTAAAGTCGATCTGTTAAATGAAACCTTTCTAATCAAAGTCATCTGCTCTGGACACCCCAACTGAGGAGGTACCTCTTTCCCTCTCTCCATGAGGCAAAAGGAAGAGGGACCCAATACTCTGCTGTCTGTGCCATGCAGACCTGACCAGCAAATTGCAAACTAGAACATTCTCCACTCAGGACCTCAGTCTGCAAATGCTGGCAGCATGCAACCACACCAACCTTCTTGCCCTTGGCCATAGTTATTAACACAAGGGAAAGCCTCAACTAGTGATTTAGCTCACTGGGGCAAACAACAGATGGTGGCATCTTAGACCAGTTAGTTCATTTCTCAAAGTTTCAATGTGGAGGTGTGTTTAAAATATCCATAGGGGGCATTCCTGGTGGTGCAGTGGGTTAAGCAATGCACTATGAAGCTAACCGCAGCCACTGCAGCACGAGTTCGATCCCTGCCGCCGGCCAGGGAGGGGACCCATATGGCGCAGCAGACCTCTCCTGCCTTGCCTGCTGCTCCCCTCAGCAGTGTGTTTCAGTCAGTCTGCCTGTTCTGTTACCCGCTCTGTCTCTGGTGAATACTCTCACTGCCCTGGATTCTGGCCTATACCCCAGTTCTTATATGTATAAATAAATAAATCTTTAAAAAAATACTTATTTAAAAAAAAATAAAATAAAATAAAATAGGAAGGTGATCACTGTATCTCTCTCAAAGCTTGACCTTGAGACAATGTATAAGAATTTCTGCCACACAGTAAAGAATCAGTCCAAATGAAATCCCAAATGTCTCCTAAAGTTTTTAGAGGTTTCATTCCATGGTAAGAAAATTCCCCTTAACCAGACCACTAAAGCATCTGTCTACTTCCTGACCTAACTGAAACTCACTTCTCCTTCAAGGGTAGCTTCTCTATAAAATGGAAAATGCTCTGTGTCCAATCATAGCTATCATTGTTGGGTGCTTTTATCATCCATTCCTCAGGTTAGGAAATGGAAAGCTAGTGGAGTTAAGTAACTTTTCTAAGCGTTCACCTAGTAAGTAGCAGAATCAGAATTTGCTATTATTTGAAATCCTCTCTTCTTTTCTTTGTATACCCATTCTATTAAAAATCTTTCACACTGCAAGTATGTTTTTTTGTTTTTCCTTTGTGTACAGATGGCCACGCCCTTCTGCGAGTATGCACCCTTTAGCAGTTTGGGGCCCCTAGGTCCTTGGTCATACACTAACAAGAGAATAAACGTGTTGTTTTAAATGACTGAGTTTGGTAATTTGTTATAAGCAATAGTTAAGAAATACAGTAATTATTTCAAATGTCTGCACACTTGATTTTAAAGGCTGCCTAGCCTAATGCATTTTCCACCAATATTTCATCACAAAAGAGCAAAAGAGGGATACAGGATGGCTCAACCTAGAAATTGGGGACTATTTTCAACTCCCTATTTTGATGTTGAAGGTCTCTAATCATCATCATGGCTTCAGGATGAATCACTTCACTGACTGCTATATGGCATTTCCTTATCAGTTAACAGAACCACAGGATTGGAGCATGCGTTCCTTTTGCCTTGGACTTTCCCCTACTAGATATGTAGGACCTATGTATCTCTCAGTTGACCTACTGACCAAGATAACCAACCAAACACAAATCTTTCATCATTGCTACCATCACCAACATCCATTCCCAGAACTCTTTTTATCTTGAGCAACTGAAGCTCCACACCCATTACCAACCCTCCATTCTCCCCTTATCTTCAGCTCCTGTCAACTGCCATTCTACTTTCTGTCTCTATAATTTTGACAACTTAAAGTATCTTATGTAAGTGGAATCACTTACAGTATTTGTGTTTTTGAGTCTGGTTTATTTCATTTAGCATAATGTCCTCAAAGTACAAAAATGCTCAAGCATGTCAGAAATTTCCTTTTTAAGGGTAAATAATAACACCCTTTCGTATGGTATATGGTGCCTTCTGCCTAGTCATTCATCCATCAATGGATACTTGGGTTTCTTTTACCTGTTGGCTATTGTGAGCAGTGCTGCTATAACTACAAGTATATGAATATGTCCTTGTGGATCTTCTTTCAATTATTTTGTGTATATATTCAGAAGTGGAATTGCTAGATCATATAGAAATTCTGTTTTTAAATTTTGGAGTAGGGCCTCCCTGGTGGCGCAGTGGGTTAAGCAACGCACTATGAAGCAGACCGCAGCCACTGCAGCACAAGTTCGATCTCTGCTGCCGGCCAGGGTGGGGACCCACATGGTGCAGCAGACCTCTCCTGCTGTGCCCGCTGCTCCCCTCAGCAGTGTACTTCTGTTGATCTGCCTGTTCTGCTCCCCGCTCTGTCTGTGGTGAATCCTCTCACCCCCCCACACCTCTGGCCTGTACCCCAGTGCTTGTATGCATAAATAAATAAATCTTTAAAAAAAATAAATTTTGGAGTAATAGTCATACTATTTTTCACATTGATTGTACCATTTTATATTCACATCAACAGTGCACAAAGGTTCCTATTTCTCTATCAACATTTGTTATTTTAATTAATTAGTTAATTTTTTGATAATAGCTATCCAGTGGATATGGTCACTCATTTAATTTTTATTTTCTTTTTATAGATGACAGAAAAGTAGCCCTCAAAATCATTGAGTATCAAGCTAGGATTTAAACCCAACGAAACTAAGCCACTATTAATGAATTAAAATTCTTGTGAGGAAGACATTCCAAAATTTCTCCTGGAGAAATTAGAAGGGTTTAAGGGCTAAAATCTACCAAGTAATTGGCAAACGAATGATCAGCAACTTAAATTTATCTTTCTTTTGAAAATATTCTACCACCCATGGCAGCTGAACTTGCAAGGAAATTATAAACTGCTGTTCAGGAGGTAGAACTTTTTCTCCTAAATAAGCTCCGTTCAGAATGTCCATTTGGAGCTTAACCTGGAACTATCTGTATCTGTATCTGTATTGTTTCTGTATTGTTTGTCAGATTTTATAAAGGCAGAACATCCAAGGCATCTATTTAGTCACACCAGGACTCAAAAAGTCCTTATAAATGAAAAGCATTCTGGCCGGCTACCAAAGTGCCTTACACTTCATATCTAGATTAAAGTAGTCAGCAAGAGCTGGTCTCAGAGGAATTCCTTTCTCCCAGCTAGAGATAATGTGTGAGATTTAAGAGCACAAGACTTAGGCCTTTAAAATTCAACTCATTACTTCCCGCAGAGTAACACAGCATTTCGCGGCTTCTATCTGGGAATGATGCACAGGAAGCACCTTGTACATAGAAGGCACTCAATAATGCTTTACAGAATTGTTTCAATTATGGATCCACGTACAACAAAACCGTGCATCATAAACATTTATCATTGAGCAAACATGGTTAAGAACATCTGTTCAAATTCTAGAAAAGATGCATAACAAGGCTGAAAGATCACAGAACAGGTGACATCAGTACGGCTGCCTTTCAAAATAAACACGTAAGCCTTTCGAGCTGGGATTAGGCTTCAGGTGTTTCCACTAGGGACATTGTAGGGTAAAGGTTGATCAGGTATTTCCACCCTCCCACCACTGATGATGGACACCTGCGGTGCTGCAAGCGTTCCAGGATGGGCATGCGCAAGTGGGCGCACCTGAGTTGGGACACGGGCTTAAATGGGCAGCGTCATGAGGACGCCAGAACTGTGAGGACCGACCGACAGCATCAGCAGCAGAAAGAGAAGAAGCAGCCGAGAGGGTGAGATGCGCTGGGGGCTGGGAGGCCTGCCAGCCTCCCCGCCCCCCCGCCCCCCCAGCACCCATGCCTGCCATGTACCTGGCCACCTCGACTAAATAAAGCATGAAAAGCCACCGAGGGCTCCAAGACTCTCCTTCCTTGACCCATCTGCCCAGAACCATCCTGAACCTTGCTCCAGTGCCACCCCCATCCTGCCACTACAGACATCTTAAACACAGATTGTACACGAGTGAAAATTTTCATATATTTGGTCATTTTTTTATGTATAAGAGAAAAATGTTCCTGGGATTTGCGAGTGTGGACACGCAACTCAAGATAATGTTGAATATAATATATATAATGTTATATATATGTTATCAAACCAATGTTACGTCAATAAAAACGTATTTTTAGAAAAAGGTAATATGAAAGCGAACCCAGGATATGAAGACGCCTCCAAGTCTCGGCGGGAGCTGGGCCTCACCTCAGTCACAGCAAAGTGAACTTAGAGCGTCCCAAGACCCAGAGGACCCGTGTCTTTTTTCCTGCCTGTAGCCTAGGAAAGCTCCCTACCCGGTGCTAGGGGCCCAGTCGGGCGCAGCCCCTCCCCTGTTTAACCAAACCCGCGGGTTGCGTCACTAAGCCCCGCCCTCGACCCCGCCCGCTTAGTACCGCCCCAACAGCGCGGCCTGCATCTCCCATGAGCCTTTTGGACTGCCGCTCTTGGACAGGAAAGTGGTGTCTGCACTGAGGTGGCAATTAAAATACGAATCGCGGTGGGCACCGGCCTCGGGTCCCGGCGGAGGGCGGGACTTCCGCTCCTCGGCTGTACATCAATCAGGAGGCGGAAGCGCGGCGGGGGCGGGAAGGTTGTAGAGCTGCACGTTGGGTTGGGTTTGCTGGTCTCTAAGTGGTCGCGCCCCCTTTGAAAGTGCGATCCGACAGCGAGGCGGTCCCGGGCGCTCTCGCGTCGCTGGTAAGTAGAACAGGCCGGTGCACTGGGGTGACGGGCCATGGCCCGGCGCTGACCTGCTGCCGCCGTCTTTGTTGCCACCGGCGGCGGCCTCCTCGCCTCCCTTGCCTCCCGGCATTTCTCATCCCCTCCTCTCCTTCACTTTGGCCGCAGCCTCCGCCCAGCCGGCGCTCCTCGCCGGCCCGCAGGGACCCTTCTGAGGCGCAGGTCCAGGGCTGTCACATTCCTGCATGAGCTGCCCCTTCTTCAGAGGTCCCTCTGCCCAACCCCCGGCCCCCGCCCTAGCCGGGCTTGCTCTCCCTGTGCTTCAGCTGCAGGAGACACCTAGACATTTTGTCCAAACCTGACCTGCTTGCTAGCCTCTCCTTTCTGGGGCTCCCCCGAGAGCACCCCTCTTCACGCTGGTAGGCTCACTTCCTCTCTGCTTCCGGAGCAATGTGGACGCCTTTTAAAGAGCGCGTTTTTTGAACTTTCCTTATTTAAAGCTGGTTCCTTGAAAGAGACTCAGTTTTCCTACCAGATTCTATGTTCCTTGAGGCCAGCAGTAAGATCTTGCTCTTTTGGGATTGCCGCGTGCAGGCCTAGTACAAAAGCGCAAAGTTTGGACACAGCCCAAACGATTGTTACTAGCTTTGAAACCTTGAGGCCAGCAGTAAGATCTTGCTCTTTTGGGATTGCCGCGTGCAGGCCTAGTACAAAAGCGCAAAGTTTGGACACAGCCCAAACGATTGTTACTAGCTTTGAAACCTTGCCCACGATCTTCTCATCTATAAGATTGTGATAAATTAACTAAATTGAAACATCATCCTGTAGTGCAGAGTGAGTACTCGATAAATACCAGACTCGTTTCCCTGTGTAGCTTTCAGTGTAGCTTTCAGCTTGCTGTGTTTGAACTCAGTAGTTGCTGAGTGTGTTTTTTCAATTGCGAGGCACCACAGATGAGTGGGTTTTCTAGAAACCTAGCCTTGTGCTGGTATTGATGTTACCGGTTGGTTGATACATTTCATAGGATCTAGTAAGTGCAATTTAATGATGTTTGCTAAAGACAGTAATGCTAAATGCGGTATTAACAGCTGCAAGTATAAACAGCCTTCATGCTCTAATTAAGTACCTGGGGCGCCCGCAGAGTTTAATTTTTTTAAGTCTGGGGGCTTTTCAGAGGTCTGCTTCTGAAGAGATAAACGTTCCTTGTAGGGAAGCTAGATTCTAATTTGTTATTAAAGAATGGTGTGTTTTATATGTGCATATATTTATTTTTTACAGGCATTTGCAAAGTGCTGACCAGTTGCCACTGAACACAGTTGAAACAGAGTATAGGAAAATGGCAGCAAACTCTTCAGGACAAGGTAATACATGCTGGAGTTTCTTAAGTGGCTAGTAACTTTTATTCCATATGGTAAATATTTTTCCCTTGTCCCCTGGTAGAGCAGTTTTTAATATAAGAAAATTTAGCATAGGTCAGTTACTGTAGCCAGTATAAAAAAGAAATAGCAAAGTAAAACCATATATTTGAAGCACATCCAGCATTATGTTAACTGTGTCACATCCTTAATAGCTACTAATCCTGTGTTTTAACCTATGTTAAGGTTATTCACATGCTAAACATTCCATTTTTCTTCAACATCTGTGTTCTCTTGCTCTTTTATGTGAAGTCAGAACCACTTTTAATGAGTTAATAGTTTCATCAGGCAATACTGGAGCCTTTTCATTGGTCCTAAAAATTTTTATACACATTTCACCTGTTAAGAACTGTCAACAGCAAATAAACTAGATAGATCTTAAGAGTTTTTATTAAAAGTGACTCTTGTGAAAATAAAATTTAATCTCTGTAAAGTATTAGACTCTACTTTGTAAGTAGTTTCCTGTTTAGAGGTAAGCCTCTATCTCCTTTCCATATAAAGTCTGAACTCATTTGACCCATCACATTTTTCTATCACTCATCTCCTTTCTGATTTGTTCTGACTTCTTTGAAACCTTAGTTCTGTCTTACCTTAAACTTCATTTAAGTGGAGTCATGAAATTTGTATCCAGTTTCTTTGACTCTGGATACTACTGTCTGTGAGACCATGTGATGCTGTGTTTCAATAGTCTTCCTTTTCATTATTGTTACTGTTAAAAAGTAATTACTATTACTTTTTATTACTGAATAGTGTTCCTGTGAATTTTCCACAATTTGTTGATTTACCCTCCTATCCGGGGACCCTGGGGTTGCCTCATTTGGGGCTGTTGTGAAGAAAGCTGGTGTGAACATTTGTTTATAATTGAATTTTTTTGAAGAGTAATGTTTTTATTTCTCTTGGATAAAGGTAAAGGGATAGAGCAGCTGAATGTATGAAAAAAATGCCAAACCTTTTTCCAAAGTGGTTGTACCATTTCATGTTCTCTCCAGCAATGAATGAAAATTTGAATTGCTCCACATAGAGCCTTTTCAATCTTTGTAATTTTAGAGGGTTTGAAATGACATCTCATCATATTAACTTATATTTCTCTGAGGAAGATTGCTGTACACTTTCAAATTTTATTTTTTGGGCATTTTTAAAAAATATATTTACTGGCCATTATGAATCTTCCATGATGGAATACTTAAATCTTTGCTCATTTTTAAAAAATTGGGTTAACTTTATTATTAAATTGGGCTTTTTTAAGGATTTAGATGTAAGTCCCTAGACACAAGACTAATTTACAAATATTTCCTCCTATTCTCTCCCGTCTTTTCATATTCTCATTGGTATTGTTCATTTCTGATGAGCAATATGTTGTTTTTCCCTGACTGCTTTTCAAGTTTTCATGTCTTTTTATCTCAGCAGTTTGGCTACGATATGCCTGGGATGGTTGGTTTCTTTTCTTTCGGGTTTATTGAGCTTTTTGTATCGTAAGTTGATATCTTTTACCAAATTTGAGATGGTTTTCATCGGTTACTAAGATAGATTTATTTTGATTTGGGTTTTCCTTTTCTTCAGAGATTGCAACTTCACACATATTAGATACTTGATACTATCACACAGATAGCCAAGCTCTGCTTATTTTTCTTCAGTATTTTTCTGTTGTTCTTCAGATTGAATAATTTCTAATGCTATAACTGAATCTAATAGTTGTTCTGCATAGCCAGTCTACTGTTAATTCAGTCCAGTGACCATTTTATTTCCATTGGTAGCTCTAGCATTTCCATTTGATTCCTCTGTAGTTCCTACTAGTCTAAGATGCTCCTTTTACTTATTATGTGTCTATTTTCCTTAAATCTTTGAACATCTTATAATAGCAGATTTTGAAGTCATTGACTGCTAATTGAATCATCAGGATCATCTTGAAGTTTCCTGTTGACTGCTTTTTTTTTTTTTTTAAAGTATGGGTCACATTTTCCTTTTTCTTACTAAGTGGCTTCTTATTGAATACTAGATATCATGACTAATACATTATAGAGACTTTGGATTCTACTGCTTTCCTCTGAGTTGTCATTTTTTTCCCCTAGCAGATAGCTTGGTTTACCTCAGACTTCAAACTCTTGTTTTCTTTGTGTTGGGTATCACCTGGTTAGTCTTTTTAGTTTTGACAGCTACTTTATAGCTGGGCTCCCTGGGATAGCTTAGTTGTAAGCAAACTCCAGTGTATTTTACATGCTAGTTTTGGGTGTTACTCTTGCCTTTCCCTCTCAGGTCTCTACCCTAATTTCCAGCTACTCTCCCAGCCCTGAAGAATTCCTCTGGTACCTCAGACCAGCCTATGTGTGGACTGGGGAGTGCTTCAGGCAGAGGCCAGAAATTGCCAAGTCTCGCCAGTTGCAGTTTCTCCCTGATTATGTCAGTCTAATGTCTTCAAATAATGAATTTTTAATACTTGTCCAAATTTATATTCACAGCAGGGTTAGTCTAACAAAAAGTTGGAAGCCTACTGAACCTGCTTAGTATTTGTTGCATTTAGGACAAACTAAAGGTTACATGTGTTTTACAGAAACGTAGAATTGTAAAATGCTAGGTATGGTGATGACTTTGCTGGCTATTCTGTTCTCTCAAGTAATCGTGTGATTTGTGTGCTCTATGGAGTAGTCACAAGTCCTTATTTCTTTATGGTCTTTTACTTTCAGCAAATTGTAAGCGCTCAGATGGAAAATAATTTGAAGCAAAACAAAAATTAAGAGAAGTCTACTTTGCAAAGAAAAATCATACAATGCGGTCTGAATGAAAATAGCACAAATAATTGAGATTTACAATTTGTGAGGTTTTTTTTTTTTAGCTATTGCAGTACAATGCAGTCCTTCTTAGTGCTGCTGTTGATTGGCACATAGTCACATTCACAACATCCCTTAATCTAAATAGAAGTAAATTTAAATTAGTACTCTGGCTTTGTCGTTCTTTGTCAGTGGTTTTGTTGGTGGCATGGAGCTGCTGCTTTTAGGCACCAGCAGGGGGAGTCCATATCACGTTCTATAAACTGCCAGGATCTCCCTGAAATCTCTAAATTCAGATCTCATTTGTCAGTTGCATTTTACCCTCTCTGTTAAATCATTTCTGTATTGTTTCCACATATGGGAACTACTTAATATGGAGATTAAATGCCAAGTGCCATAATTGCCTTAAAATGCTAAGTGAAAGAGCCATGACTTTTTTTTTTTAGATTTGTGCATTGTGATTTATTAATTTCTCTGGTTAAGGGGATAGAAACCCATTGTGTTCACTAAGCCCTCTTTCAGAATGAACTGCTAAATTTATTTTATTAAGCTCTTGGCAGACAGTCACTGAAACCAACCATTGTGGTGTGGAACTTTTGGTAGATTCTCAATCATTATAATTGACGAGAAATAAAATTTGAGAATTTTAATAGGTAGAGGCAGACTGTCAAACTGGAGGTTAGCCAAGGTGCATTCCTATGTAAAGAGTCTTTCATCATTAGCAAATGTCAAAGTCCTGTGATCACATGGCTGTTGGTTTGGTCCAGCCTGATTCAGATACAAAGAGACCTGGTGTAAGAGACAGAGAGAAAGAGGAACATGAATCCTTTTCTTAGATTCTTTTATGTTTATCCCAATATGTTTATAGTAATTATAATCCCTCTATCAACTGGTGGGAACTGTTGACATGGGACTACTCTGGAGGTTCTTAGCTGTGATTTCCGGGTGTTGTAAAGGAATTTGGCAGCACAGCTCCTAGGAAATGACTTGCTTGACCTGCAGACCCATCTGTAAGTCAGAACCTAAACCGTCAGTAAGTCCAGAAGGAAAGCAAATCTCTATATTTTTATTGTGGTTTTGAAGTGTTCTTTTCTATTTATTGTGAATTTTACTGAGGTAATACTGGTTTACAAGTCAGAGCTTCAGGTGTACAGCTTTTTAACTTGACAACTATATTTCTCACCTTGCCCCAAGTGCCCACTCTCCATCCACCACCAATCACTCTACCTCCTCTCTCTGGGTGATTCCATGCCCGAGGCCCAAGGGCTATGCTGTCATCTGTTTTCCTCTCAGAGGGTCTTACAGGTTTTGTTTTCATCCTTTTAACTGTGAGGAAGCGCAGTTTAGTTAACCCTGGGAACCTGTGGCGCGGAGCCAGGCTGTCTCCCATGTAATGTCAGGTGCCTGCACCTGAAGTGGAAAATGCCTATAAAGTTATATTGAAACAAAACCTCACTGTAGACTGTAAAGTTTCAGGGAATAACAGATAACATTTTCAAGGCCACACACCTAAATGTCTAAAGTTGACTCATGTAACCCAGATAATGGCTTAGAAGTCTCCTGTGTCTGTATCTCAGCTGGCTTTTTTTTTTTTAAAGATTTTATTTATACATGAACCTGGGATGTAGGACAGAGGTGCTAGGGAGGGGGCAGTGAGAGGATTCACCAGAGACAGAGTGGGGAGCAGAATAGGTGGATTGACTGACATATACTGCTGAGGGGAGCAGCTGGCCAGAGAGGTCTGCTGCACCCTGTGAGTTAGCTCCCTGGCTGGGGATTGAACTTGTGCTGCAGATAGCTCAATAGCGCTGAGACATAACCCCCTGCACCACCAGGGAGGTCCCCAGTTGGCTTTAAAGTGATAAAGTTGCCTAGTTGCTAGGGGCTCAGACTTTGGACAAGGTTTCCCTGAGCCTGCCATCATTAATAAAGAACTTCCCTCCTCCTTTCTGAGTGCTGCTTGGTTTCCTGATGAAATTTCTGCTGTAACACACCCACCTGGGTATTGCAAGTGAGACCAGTAGACCCAGTAGACCAGTAGACCAGTAGTAGACCAGTAGACCAGTAGACCCACTAAACACAGCCCATAGAGTCCTGCATAAGTAAAGGAAATGCTGCTTTAAGCCAGTAAGTCTTTGGATGGTTTGTTAGGCGGCTATTGGTAGTTGGTAAACATCTTATATCTGTTTCTCTGGCCTACCTTTTGTTCTCTTAGTACTTTATTTTCTAGCCTCTCCTAACTCTTGCGCCTAAATTGATCTTTCCAGAGGGGGAAAAGTTAACTTTGTCTCCCATCCCTGGTTAACAAAATAACCCACTAATTGGCTTACTCTTTTCAGCTCAATCCTTACTTCCTATAGAAATAGTCTATGAAACACTCCTCCCAGGCTAGGTCAAGTTTATTCAATATTGATTCCTACAAATGCTTGTAGAAATTTCTCCGTTGCATAGAACTCATCTTGGAGGCCTAGGTCTGCATGCATTTGTGTGATTATTTGACTGATTTCTGTCTTCACTGGACTATTTGAGAACCATGAGAATTGGCATCATGTTTTCGCTCATCAGTGTATCCTTAGGGCCTGCGTCAGTGCCTAGGTGTGCTGGGTGCACAGTAATTCATGGTGAATCAATAAATAATGCAAAACATGCTAAACCAGTAGTGCTACAGTGACTTTTCTTTAATACTAAGCAGGTATCTGATACTCTAGGGTTTTTATTTTCTTTTCCAATAAAAATGCATTTAATTGTTTAAATATGACAGAGCCCTTTTTTAATAGAAAGTGAATTTCAGTTCTTAGGTTTGAAATGCAAATCTGATGTAATGCTAGTGATTTGAGAGTTTAGTGACAAAGAATTGCGTGGGAGTTAAAGTTTCTATGAATGAATGTGGAAATGAGACTATGAGATTGTGAATGGAAGTAGGGTGATAGTTCTAAAAATGGAAATATTTTTTGACTGTGCTGCTTTATTCTAAGATCATTTTATTAGGAAAAATACAAAGGAATATTAAGTAATTCCTCCTGAATATGAGGTAATATATTAAATATCTCTAACATCCTTATGCTTATAAGAATGTAGAAAGAATATTAAACTATGGCAAGAAACTGTGTGTACTAAAAAAACTTAATGGAGTGAGTTTAATAAAACATTTAGTTAAATGTTGTATATTGATGCCCTAGTCAGAGTACATTTGTATAAACCCAAAAATATGGAGAATCTTACTTTTCTTAATTACTTCACGTGGCAGAGAGACTACTTAGGTAGCATGTGCCTTCAGATTTGAAATAAACTGAGATAGGTGTCACCCCATCTTTACAAAGGGAGGAGACGGCTATAAGTATCCCCCATTTAATGATCACTTGTTTTACTATTTTAAACAAATTCTTTAATGTCTGAGGGGAATTTGTGCATGGGGAAAATACTTATCACTGTTCAAAATTAATGCTCAGTTTAATAAAGCTACTGATCTAATAAACTATGTTGTAAAATAAAATTATTAAACATAGGAATTAATTTCAGGTTTATTTAGTTAAATCCTCTTAAAATAGTTTAAATTATAATTAATATGACTTCTATAATACTTCAATTTCTTTACTATAGCCTATTATACTTACAATTAAACCTATTTAAAAATATTAACCTATGGATTTAATTAATCCACTCTCTATGTACTTAGGTGCTTTTTTTTTTTTTAAAGATTTATTTATTTATACATATAAGAGCTGGGGTACAGGCCAAAGGTGTGGAGGGGGTGAGAGAATCCACCAGACAGAGTGGGGAACAGCACAGGCAGATCAACCGAAACACACTGCTGAGGGGAGCAGCGGGGAGGCAGGAGAGGTCTGCCAGGCCATGTGGGTCCCCTACCTGGCCGGCAGCAGGGATCAAACTTGTGCTGCAGTGGCTGTGGTCTGCTTCATAGTGCGTCGCTTAACCCACTGCGCCACCAGGGAGGGTCCTTAGGTGCTTTTTTGTTTGTTTGTTTTACATCTCTTCCTAGGGTTATAAGAATCTTCTGAAGTTCTTATTTCTGTATTTTACCAGGAATGTACTTTTCTCCTCTCTTCCTGGGATTATGGAAATCTTTATCACTAGTAAGTCAAAGTAAAATTTTAGAATAAAATTCAGGTTTAGGGATATTGATGAATTTGATTGGTTACGTTTTTAAAAATGATATAAAAGTTTTAAAAAATGATATAAAATGGTGTGTACTGGGTCCCTTTTATAATTCAATTTTACTTGCTGTGTTTTGGGATCTTTTTTAAGCTTGTGACTTTCTCATAAATTTTAGTTTCTTGCAACTTAGAATTTTCCTTGAATGAAATGCTTTTTAAAAAATGTTATTTGTGGGGCCTCCCTGGTGGCGCAGCGGGTTAAGCAACGCACTGTGAAGCAGACCGCAGCCACGCACTGTGAAGCAGACCGCAGCCACTGTCTGCAGCACGAGTTCGATCCCTGCTGCCGGCCAGGGAGGGGACCCACATGGCGCAGCAGACCTCTCCTGCTGTGCCCGCTGCTCCCCTCAGCAGTGTGTGTCAGTTGATCTGCCTGTTCTGTTCCCCACTCTGTCTCTGGTGGATCCTCTCAGTCCCCCCTACCCCCCGTACCTCTGGCCTGTACCCCAGTGTTTATAGGTATAAATAATTAAATCTTTTAAAAAAAATGTTATTTGTGTTCCTAAGTATTGTCATTATAAATTGTTATTTTCTGGTAGGATTATGAGAGCAATTCCAGATTTTTTGTGTCCCAGGAGATTAGGGGTCAGATCTGTATAGTCAGCTATCTGTTGATATTTCTTGGATTCATCCATTTCAAACTCAAGTTTCTACTTAGTATTGTATGTGATTATGAGTGCTTATCAACCACTAGATCTTATTTTAAATGGTGTGTATTTCTGATGACCTGTATTGACCTGGTTCTTTCTTTTTTGGTACTTAACCTCCTTTTTCTGGAATCATTTGACTGAGCCACAGCTCAGTCTACTCCTTACTTCTATTACCAAACCAAAAAAACATACAGCCATACTATATAAACAGACACAGACTTAGTAGGAGAAACAAGACACCTGAGTGGTAACAATAACCCTGTTAACATAGCTGTTATTGTCACCCTTCTTTACAATTATCTTTTTATGTACTTTAACTTTCCATTTTATGTTTTATGAATTCATGACTTATTATAGATTCAATTTGTCCCATTTAGCTATTATTCTATTTTTAATGTTCTTTTGTGACAGCCTGGCTAACCTCACATTGGACCCTTTGTTCTTTTAACTCTATCCTGGATTTTTTTTTTTTTTTAAGATTTATTTATTTAGGCATGCAAGAACTGGGGCACAGGCCAGAGTAATGGGAGGTGAGAGGATTCATCAGAGACAAGCATGGGGAGCAGAACAGAGAGATCAACCGAAATACACTGCTGAGGGAAGCAGTGGGCAAGGCAGGAGAGGTCTGCTATGCCATGTGGGTCCCCTCCCTGGCCAGGGATAGAACTCGCTGTCCTGTGGATGCTTCACAGTGCAGGTGCTCAACCCGCTGCACCACCAGAGAGGCCCCGGGACCCTTTTTTTTCCTTAAATCTCTTTGCTCTCAGGCAACAAGATATTCTAGACCCATCTTGTAGTTGTTGTGTTTTGTTTTGTTTTTCCCTGTTCTAATACTCTAGAACTCTGATTCCTTTTAATGGAGAACAGTGTCTGCAACCAAAGTTTGTTCCATGTGGAGTTGGAAGAAAAGGAAGAAGGCATCACTGCTTGCCACTGCAGTAACAAAACAAGGAAACAGGTTTTTGTTTAGAGCACATTTTAATGGGTTACCATAGCTACATCTTTTTAAGTTCTACCAGTTTTCTTCATTACGTGACTTCATTGCCCACTAACACTGTCTGTTACACTGATATATCTTTTACATGACACTCCCATGCCAAGAAAGCTTCCATACCTTTGGCTTGGCAGACACATTAGCAAATAATTTTATTTAAACCTCAGCCCAGGGTCTCCTCTCTCTGGGCACTCTGAGGCAAACTGCAGCCACTGTAGTACAAGTTCGATTCCTAGCCAGGGAGGGGACCCACATGGCGCAGCAGACCTCTCCTGCCTCACCCGCTGCTCCCTTCAGCAGTGCATTTCAGTCTGTCTGCCTGTTCTGCTCCTCACTCTGTCTCTGGTGAATCCTCTCATCTCCCACATCTCTGGTCTTTACCCCAGTTCTTCTATGCATAAATAAATAAATCTTTAAAAATAATTAAACCTCAACCCAGCTCTGAAATGTTAAACAGAGCCAATGGGATTGAATGGTTTTATACACTGGAAATATTTTTATCAGACTCAATTTTCTTTCATTATGAAAACAGCAGCATACACACAGTATTCAGTCCATCCACATAGCAGCTTAGTGTTTTATTTGAAAATCATTTTCTGAATAAAATATATCCTATTCTTTAATGTTTATCTACTTTCAGTACTTCAGAAAATTACTTTTTGAATTTTTAATAGTAGTTTTTAAAATTCTCACTTTCATGTAATATGAGCCTTTTGCTGTTTCCTCTTTTTCATGCCCAGGTGCTTTGGATACAAAAGTATTTAATAAGATTGTAATTTTTAATATCACTGATATTATAGACATTCAAAAATAATTTATGAACATTGATGAGCACTGGAAGCCCAGTGTGCTTGTACATTACTGATGAGATTATCTTTGTGTAGCTTCTTTGCTCTCTCCATCATGGCTGCACTTGGCCATATACTGTGTACATACAACCACCTTACTTCCTGTGCCTCTAAAATATTTTTTATGAACAAATTAGTCTTGAAGCAATCTGATATTTCTGTAAACAGAATGTTAGTACCTGCCAGTGTTGGAGATTGCTTTTGATCAGCACATAATTTAGCTATTACCACAATTTAAAATTTCAAGAATTTTTCTACTTTATAGTATCTCTAAATCTCTAAAGAGATGGAAATACATAATTCTCTCCTAAGAATGCATTCTTAACGCCTCTTCTGAGAAAAGGGGAAAATTCTCACTGGCAGTTGGAAATGGCGCTTGTGGTGTAACTTGCCTCTAACTTACGCAACTTCCTGTCGGCACAGTGCTGTTTTCCCCTGGGAAACCTATGAAGCTCTTCACTTTACACAGAACCCCTTTTGGACTCCTTGCTACATTCACTATACTTATCTTTCCATAATTACCTTCCACTTGAACTATCTAATTTTTAGGGAAGCTCCTACTGTCTAAAACAGTAGTACATGTGATTTTACATTTGTACATCTCATCTGATTCATTATCAGATTACTTATACTGATTTGATTTTTGTTTAATAGCAGGTTTAGCATAAGGTAGTAACTAGATTGAGAGTATATAGCTCTTATTTTTTTTAGAGATTTATTTTATTTATGCATACAAGCACTGGGTACAGGCCAGAGGTGTGTGTGGCGGGGAGAGGATTCACCACAGAGAGCGGGAAGCAGAACAGGCAGATCAACGGAAGTACACTGCTGAGGGGAGCAGCGGGCACAGCAGGAGAGGTCTGCTGCACCAAAACAAAATGAAAAACCCCCTGTGTAACACTGTGGAACAGGGAATTAGGATGGTGGTGTCTGAATTGACTCCAGAGTTTGAAAAGTTTGAAAAGACAGTGCCCAAGGACACACATCTTGTTAGTATGTAATTGAATTATTTTGTAAAGCAACTACAAGCTGTTAGGACTACCTAATGAACAGAATCACTAGGTTTTTCTGTTGGCCTGAGAGTACTGAAAAACTACTGATATACTAAGGGCTTTGTGAACAGAGAAAGCTTGGAAACCTCTGGTTTGAGTAATTTGACTGCCTAATCGGAAATCACATCACTACCAGTTTTCTGATACCAAGTGGAAAGGGATGATCAATTCATATTTCTGAGGGACTCATCTAAAGAGGTCTTGAACCTCTTTTTTTGAGCCACAAACGAGGACACACTTTTTTTTTTCAGTCATCCCATTCTATTCGTTTCTACATCTGTAAATTTAAATTTAATTCCATTTTAAATTTACCTCTAAAGGGAAAATCATCCTTTTAAATAAAAATAACAATACAAATACAAGTTAACTTCCTGAAAGATGTCTCAGTCAGGAATTAAGCCACCTTGAAATTCAGAAAATCAGTGTGAAGAATACTGTGGCTTAGAATTCAAAAATTATTGAAGTCTACTGAATTCAGTGGTTTTTTGTAGGCCTCCTAGGAGACCATGGGGATTAAATGAGACTCACTCTGCTATTCCAAAATATCAGAGACAGGCCATTCTCCTTCTCAAGATAGTTCTCTGACCAGCCTGGTTTTTAAACGTAGCACTCTCAGATATCTTCACTCCATCTTGCTTTTAAGGAAGACACTAATATTAAAACACACAGTTCCATGTCAAATGGTGGTGGGGTGGATATACTTTATCTCTGCCCTCATTTCTCTACCCCTGTCAGATTGCTTTAATTTCGGATTCTCTCCATCCCTAGACTTGTAATTATATATTAGTTTGTAAATGATGTTTCTTTTAACAACATTCTGACAGTTTCACTTACTACAATATGGGACCCTTTGCTATAGGATTAAGGATCACAGGCACAAGTATACATTCTTGGGAGATTGACTATTAAATTCTTACTGAAGCAAGACTCCTCCTGAGACACGCCTATCTTTAAGAGTAAGGGAAGCTGGTAATGATGTTTGGGCATACAAGGAGGGGCCTATAGAGCTTTTCCCCTGCAAGATTCAACTAAGATGGGGCAGGAAGGCAGATTAGAGGTAGAATTAGAATGCATCAAGAATCACCTGGAAGCTTTACAGAACCATCTCATAAGTAGCAGAATGTATTGATGTGAATTATCTGATCCAAGAAGCAGGAGCTGCTATTACTAGAATTTGATGGCATAAACAGGCAGAGAAAGAAAATGGGAGATAATAAATTTCTAAAATGAATGTGACAGAGATACATCTTACCCAGAATTCTTGCAACAGTCAGAACATGAGTGTCAGATTTAAGCAGGTTTAGCGAAAACACTGCAAGCCTCAACTGCTTCTAGTTGAGCCAGGTCCCTTTGTGAATTTTCCTTGTACATTCTGCTTGTCACCAGCCAATCTCAGCCCTTCTCTTAAGAAATGAGGAAATAAGTATCCCACCACCCAGTTTTTTCTTTATAGTCATAAGAAGTTCTTAGAACCCTCCGTGGGTAGCCCGAGGAATGCTTACATTCTTCACTGCCTAAAAAATACACCATCCCCACCCCCACCTTCATTCTTTCTTGTAACTCTTTTCTCCCTTAGTTCTGTTTTCCAATCCTTAAGTTTTTTCATTTGTTTTGTCCTAAACTAGGGATCCGAAACCAATGCCTCTGGGTGTAGAGGCCTGAGAGGGCCCGTACCAAGCTGGAGAGTGCTGAGCCCCGCAGAACAAACATTGCTTAGTTCTGCGTAATTGTTGCCAATAGGGCACGCAGATCCCTTGTTGCCAGATCTTAAAATGTTTCAAGTTAAGCAGGAAGTCAGACATTTTTATACCCTCTCTCAGTATTTACATGTTGCCATTCAGATTTTTCAAACTAGTTGCATGCAACTTCTGGGCCAGGATTATCCAACATCTGCTCTAGATTTTACATAAATTCTAAGTTTATACCCTAAGTATTAAGCCTGATGTTAAGTAGTTGATACCCCGGTGTATACCCTGTCAGCTAGCTCTGTTTCTTTCTAGTCAGTTTCAGTTCCTTGATTTGTCCCTTGAAAAACTGCCTTTACTGAATGGAAAAAGTTGAAAAAAGGAAATACTGTTTTGACCTGAGTAGTCTTATGCTTTCCCCGCCCCCACTAGAGAGGCATTCACAAAGAAGTCTCCAACTGAAAACGTAGCAAATGTTCACTCCCAGGAACTGAGCAGGATGGAGACTGGTCAAAGATTTTATTAAACAACAAATGCTGTTACTTATACTTGGGTGATTAAAAGTCCTTAGAAGTAAGTTTTGAAAAGTCCTCAGTATTAACTTTAGTCTTATCTATGTATTGTGTGTTGTTGAGAAGTAGGTAGTAGGAAATAGTAACCACTAGGGAAACTACAGTGAGTCTCTTAAGTTCAACAGTAGGATTTTGTTTCTGGGTCTCTAGATGGCCTAGATTTATAAAAGTGCTAAAATGTTTATTTCTCTTTCCCCTTCCCCCCTCCCCTTCTTAGGTTTTCAAAACAAAAATAGAGTTGCAATCTTGGCAGAACTGGACAAAGAGAAAAGAAAATTACTAATGCAGAACCAGTCTTCAACAAATCATCCTGGAGCTAGGTATTGAAGAATAAAGTGGGCGTTATATTCAGTGATATTTGGGCAAAACAACCCAAACTGGTTGACGAGGATTTGTTTCTTTGTCATTGGAATTTATATGTTATTTTTATTTAAAGATTTATTTATTTATGCAGGTAAGAACTGGGATCCAGGCCAGAGCTGTGGGGGGCTGAGAGGTTTCACCAGAGACAGTAGGGGAGTAGAACAGGCAAATGTACTGAAACACAATGCTGAGGGGCCTGTGGAGGGGGCAGGAGAAGTCCGCCGCACCATGTAGGCCAGCTCCCTGCCCAGTGATTGAATTCATGTAGCAGAGGCTGTGGGTACCTCGATAGCAGTATCCTTAACGCTTGTGCCACCAGGGAGGCCCTATATGTTATATTTTTGTTTCTTGGTCGGGGTTGAAGAAAATTAGACTTTTTAATTGATTTGATATATTTTAATTCTAATCAGAATATTTTTTTCCTGTAGCCTACTTTTAAAAAAAAGGGGGGTTTGTATGGTTTTTGTTCCTGAAATTATGGCTAATATTTCACTTCTAAGCATTCTGCAGATACACTGTCTTGTTCAGCTATGACCCTGTTTTCCCCCCTTATTTCTCAACTATCTCATTTAAAGGAGTTGTCTGCACTCATTTCTGCTTTCAATTTTTGACTCCTCCACTCAACACAGCCTGACTTCAGGCCACACCTCTTCCCCCCTACCAAAGAATACTTCTTTCCTGATTAACTTGTAACGCTTTGTAGCTAAATCTGGTGGTGGACCAAAGTCCTTTTTTTGTTAGACATGTTAGCGTTATTTGACACCAATCAGTTGTTTCCTCATTTTTAGAATACTTTGGCTTCCATTCATGTACTGTTGTATGACCTACCTTCTCTTGCAGACAGTTTTCACCGCCTGTCTGTGAGCGTTGATGGTCCTCTGAGTTCTGTTTTACCCCGTTTTTCCAGACTCCCCCCTTCCCACTGGCCAGTTGCATCAACTTTTACAGCCTGTTATTTATGTGCTGATAACTTTCCTTCTAACTAGCTGCTTATATTCTTGAGCTTTTTTGACCAAGTGAATGTGTGGATGTAGTACTTATCCCTGTCAGAAACATGGACTGGAATTGTTTATTACTCTCTTGCACTCCACCTCCAAGTAGTTACCATTCTCTTATATTTGTACTGTGAATTGTGTCTGGAGTCTTCATTGCAGCTGATGCTGCCCTGGTCCTGGCCAGTCTCATTTCTTGCCTGTTCGTGTAACTGCTTCCTCACTTGATTCCCAGTCTTAAGTCCTCTCCAGTGCATTTGTCAGTAGTGTCAGTTTGGATGTTTTAATCTGGAAATAACGGCAAACTAACAACTGGTGTGAGCATTGGGATATATGTGAACCAGGAGTGTGATTCCAGAGTGGCTTACTATAGTGACACAAGAGTGACAGCACTTTCTGCCTTTGTCCAGGGGTCAGTAGGTCCCTAGTGGTCGAATATGACTGCAGTAGTCTAAGTCACCACCTCCACCTCCAGCCTCCTAGAGAGGCAAAAGCCACAAAAGCCCCTTTCCTATGTTTCTTAAGAGTGAAGAAAATGTTCTCAAAAGCTTTCCAGCAGACCTCCCTCGAGTCTAGTTGCCCAGAGCTGTGTAACTTTCTCTTGCTAAACCAGAAACCAGTGAGGGGAATGGCATTGTCTTTCATCAGAGTTCACCCTCTGGGGGCTGTGCCTGCCCGGTCCTGAAGCACAAGCTTCCAATAAGTGAACCAAGTTTGGGTTTCATTAGCAAGACAACGAGCAGTTGTTGAGAAGGCGACTGTGGTTTTCCTGAGCAGAGCGAGACTCCTCTGCTTCGGACACTGTTTGGAAGGCTCCCTTAGTGTTCAGGTCTGCACTTCTTAATTTATTTCAGAAGACTTCATTCCCTGGCACCAGCCTTCCTGCCAAGCTCATCTTTTGCCAGTTCACTTCACCCCTCCCCAACTGTGACCTCTCCAACTTACTCTGATTTCCTCAGAGGCATCAAGCTCTTTTGCATTGAGCCTTTTTGCATGCTGTATTTTTTTGCAAACTCTGTTTGCAACATAAATGTAACTTTGTGTAGACCGATTACCTTAAATCTGTGAATGTCAGGAGCCATAAGTAACCAAAAGGAGATCATTTGAAGTCCCACCCAGTAAATAACATAGGTTTTCTTTACGGAAAGTAATGTAGGAATTGGGAAAAGGAAACAAGACTTATTATGGAAGGTCTTTTTTTTTTTTTTAACCCGATAAAAGTAAAGAAATCCTTGCCTTAAACAGCCGAGTAACTAAGGTTCACATTTTAGCCTCTCGCTCTCGAGACCCTCTCTTAATAAGGACTTCAGGGACCACGCCGAGCAGCAGCACATCGCAGCCCAACAGAAGGCAGCTTTACAGGTGAGCAGAGTGCAGCAGACGCGCGTCCCTGCTGGAGATTCCCAGGGTTGGAAACCAGCACAATTCCTATTTGTGTTTCAGTGGAACAGTATCAGAAAACGTGTTCCACACATTGTTGCAATGGTTTGCTGAGGTTCCTTGTGCCCTGAGGATTTGAAGGGCCAGTACAGCAGTAAGGGAAGGATGCTGTATGGTGTTGATGCGATCGTGACTAATTCGGTGCTGTACGTGGCAAGGGATGGCTGGTGCACAAAACGGTTTAGATACTGTAGTGGACAGAATGATCCTGAAAACTGAGCTACCCAGTTTAATGGTGCGTTTCCCCCATATTCGTCACACCATTAAACTCTTTGGTCGTCTCACTGTTTTTTTTTATGGTTTGAATTCTTATTACTGGTAAGCCGACCTGTTTTCACAGGAGATATTTGAAGACTTTTACCATAGCAAAGTAATAATCAGTTTAAAAAAATACCATTTTTCATAGTAATAGCCTTTTAGTATTACATTGATCTTGGATAATTTAAGATTCCCAGAGACCTGACAAAATGACATGACTTTTTCTCTTAAACCTTAGAATCTCAGAATTGGAAGGGACATTTTAAATACTGTCTCACTGTAGACAACCTAAGAACAGCTTTCCTTTCTTTGGTGACAGAGGGAAACCACTGGTGGTTTTCTGTTATATACATGTCAACATTCTGTAAAAATGTTGCTTTTACCAATGACCAGCTGCCTTTTCCCCTTTGACTCATTTATTGACTGAACAGACTCACAGGGGAGAGAGTGAGATGATAAATGAGTACCTGGTGCAGCTGGTTAATATGAATTCTTTATTGTCTGTCTCCTGTGTATTTGAACAAAATGAGCAGCGTAAGAATGGATTTTTAAAATAAATTTGGTCTCAAGAATAAGGGAAAGGATAGGTAATTTTTATGCCTGTTTGAAGAATTAATAGTTTAATTGCCTTTTTTTTTTTACTCTTTCCCAGCATGCACACGCACACTCATCTGGATACTTCATAACTCAAGACTCAGCATTTGGGAATCTTATTCTCCCTGTTCTACCTCGCCTTGACCCAGAATGAAGAAAGTACTTGCAATGAAAGTGACTTTGTAATATCAGATGCCAAAGCTACTATCATTCAGTGCTATCCAGACTGTGACTTTCAGGATTTGGGTGAACTTTATATTTTTTGCTTCTTTAAAGGAAAGTTATGTATAAGTGAAAGCAAAAAAGGAGAGTGACCAGGATGATGAGAGCTTTGGAAGCTGTAACCTGAGGACGTGCTCCTGCTACCTGTGACAGACTTTTCTGCAATGCAGTTTGATTTCTAATCTAAATCAGACTCTGAATTAGATGGTCACATAATTTCCCCCACCCCACCCCGTTGTCTGACTATATCATGTCCACAGTAGACTTTCAAGAGCCATTTCTAGTACTTAACTTTTAAAGAAACGAGGGTGCTTTTTAAAAATGTGAACCAATGGGCTTAAATAACATTCATATTTGCTGTTTATAGAACTGATATCAGTGTATCTTTCGAATTTATAGTCAACATATCATCCAGAAATATCCTTTAACGTATCACTGGTTCCCCTATTGTCAATTTTAAAATAAAACCCAAGATAAGACTAAATTATCAATCTTAAACATCATTTATAAATCTATGCCACTATAAATGATGTGACTAAATGCTATTAAAAATGATTATAAGAAATGTGGTCCAGATTTGTACATGCTCTTATTTAGTATTACTACATGAATGTGTGCCTGTGTGGTTTTATTGCCTGTTTTGTTTGACCTAAAATGTATGCAAGTTGATCCCCTTTTAAATTAAGGCAGAAGTAGTTATGTTAAGCAAGTTTCTCGACCTGATACATCTTTAATAGAATCTAAGATCCAAGATGCTTATTTAAATGTGCAGTCCCCACCCACTGCCTTACCCCAGGCCTAGAAAATTTGAATCTCTAATTGAAAATAAAGTCTGAAAATGGTGGGTTGGTGAACTCAATATTCATATATTTATAAATTGATAGATTTGTAGATCCCTGAAACTTAGAGCTCATTTGCTAAAAAGTCTACAGTTTTAAACTTCTGAAAGAATTGAAATATTTTATACTATATCACAGATAAAATACTTTGTATGACTTCTTATAACAAAACTCATCTTGACCTTCAGTCAATTGGTAAGGTGAAGTTTAAACTTAAAATCATCTCCCGTTTGGGTCAATATTTAATCAAAGTTCATCTTCCTTTTCAAAGAGTTTCTTCCTTCCTTCCTTAAAATATTTGCACCGGCCACATAGTCTCATCTTACCCAAACTAATTAGAGCAGAAGTGGACAATTCTAGACATGGCTGTGCCATATAGATTGACTATCTGGACTGATTTTCTTCATTTGGGGGCAGCTGTCGGCGTCTTCACTGTGATAATCACCTCCACTGCACAGGTGCACTTCCTCCTGCTGTGAAGGAGCTGAGTTCCCAGGGGCCCCTGACTCCTTTCCTGCCTCAGGGCCATCCCAGCATTCCTTTGACCTCCAGTATAGTGGCCCTCATTTTTCATGCATTAATTTGACCAATTGGCATGGTTCTCAGTCTCTCTAGTGCTAGGGAGGTAAGAAATTTGGATTTAGTTTTTATACTTTTGAAGCCTCTACCTAATGTGACTTTTATAACCTAGGTAGAGAGGTCTTTTTTCCAGTGGCATCTTTTGTAGTTTCTTAGCCTTTTAAATAAATACTGCCTAATAGTGCTGATTAGTAAGCACGTCACTCTCTTTGAGTCACTTGCAGATTCACTTCGATTCCATATTAAAGTATTAATACTTACTCTGTGCTTGGGGAAGAATGATGAATGCAGCCTGCTGTTTACAGATGTCTGTCAGTGGTGAGGAGCTGACTGAGGTTCAGCAGGAACATGAGGTGAGGAGCCGGAGGAAAGGAGCACGCAGACAGGCGAGGAAGCCGGAGGGAAGGAGCGGCGTCCAGAGGGGTCGTGGGCAGGCAGCAGTTTGGACAGGCCTGGATCACTGCTGTGATTTTTGCCTGGCCCGGGAGGACAGAGCTGATCCAAGCAAGGTCAGGATTTCCTAATCAAAGAGAAGTAGGAGCGAGGACAGTTGCAAGGTCTGCGGTGGATAGTGGAAAGGGCAGCAGTAGACGAGAGGCCTTGAGGCTAGTGAATTTGAGTAACTTAACCTCGCTTTACATGACACTCATCTCATCTGTAAAATAGGAATGGACACTGCCTACTTTATAAAATGGTGCAGATGTATTTTTCAAGTGTCTAAAGAGTTCATCTCCCTTTTCAAAGAATTTCTTGTCTTAACCTCTTACTGAGTTGAGAAGCCAACTTAATGGGGCAGTGATATGCAGCTAGCTCTTACCCTGGGAAGAGTTGAAAGCATCAGCATGTGTCTCATGCAGCACTAGAAGTTTTGTTTCACAAATCCCTGTTTCTGTGTGAGAGTATTTGACTTACTTTGCTTACTGTTTGTTCCACTGATACATGTTGTTTGAGGGCAAGGGTTTCGCTTCCCTCTCCTTTTCTCTTGGTTCACCACTGTATTCCACTTAGAATAGCATTTAGTATCTACTTAATGAAGAAACAGTGAATGAATAAATGACCTGGATCATGATCTAAAAGGTTTTAATTGTGTATCATGACAAAAAGTTTTGAAAGCCACTGCTAAATAATACAGATAATAGTGCTTTGTTTGATTCTGGAATAAAAACCAAAATGACTCAAATAATTTCAAAGGCAGAAGTCCCCCCCCCCCCCACCAGTCTGTGAGCTGTCTCATTAAGTTTTCTTAGTTCTTTGCTTCACTTTAGCAATAAAACGCAACCTTTTGCGTTTCAACGTCCACTGACTTGAGGCTAAGAACAGAGACCAATGCAGAGAGCGTCCGTTCGTTACTGCAGTTGAGTCCACGGCCAGGCCAGGCAAGCCAGCACCAGCCCCTGCAACAGTGTTGCCCTCAGCCTGTAACTAGGGAGTGCTTTTCTCTCAGTGGAGTGACTGGTACAAATTAGACATTTTTTTTGAGCAAGGGAAAACTCTGCTTTGTTCAAGGACCTGACAGTCTGCTGTGGGCACACTTAGGAAACAATGAGGACATGAGGCTGGAAGGGACAGTGAACAAGCTTTTGAACTTGGCTTTCAAAATGAGAGGATTTCATCCAGGAGGTAGGAGAGCAACATTCAAAGCGATGGAAAAGCTTGCACAAAGGCCAGGAGGAGAAGGGGGTGTGGGGGCCATGGAGAAGCTACTGAAAGTCCAGTGTGGCTAGACAGATTTGTATAGGACACTAGTTAGATTCAAACTAAAGCTAGGCCTTCTCTAGAGAAATCTGAACTCTAGGGAGAGGCAAATATCTTTAGTCTGGTACAGAGCTGGGAGCTATCGGACTTTCTGGACACAAGCATAGAGATAAGTCAATTAGGCCCTCATCAGCACTTGGGAAAGGGACACTTTCAAGCCACCAGACTGTTATTCTTGATTTCTAGTGAGAATTCAGTATCCAATGTGTTCAATTTACATCAGCTAGCTCCAGCTCCATTCACTTCTGCTGTCTCTTCTTAGTTTTTACAACCGTAACCCCCAATTCTCATCATCCTTGTCTACCTTTGCTCTCTATCTCTACCTCCTCGAGCCTTTTAGAGACAAAGGAGGCATTCTCAGAGGATTCATTTCACCTCCACGCATGTCAGTGAGGCAGTGAAGTGGGTATTCTTAGTGATCTCAGCTTTGATTCTCCCTTTCCTCCTTCCAATGACGCTTAGATTTTCACTGGGCCCACCCTCCCCCCAGTACAGCCAGTGTGCTTCAAGGGAAGCAGACTTGGCTCTAGCAAAGGCGGTGGGTATTACAGTATCAACCCCATCAGGGTGATTCCCTTTGGCCACAGCCTGTCAGCACATGGTATTTCACAGACCACAGGAATTGGTTCAAGATTGAACGTATTCAAGTGAGACTCCAGAATATATGGATATGTACACATACATAGTTATATGTATAGTATATACACACACATATATTCTTCAAAATTCAGGCCAGTCAAGCTTATGTCTCCACACATTCACTGAGGTTTTCTTATGACCTCACCAGTCATCTCCACTTGGCCAAATCCACTTGTAGCTTCACCCCTTGTCTTAATTGAATTCTCAGCACATATCCACAACTTATCACTCCCTCTTGATATGCTCTTTGCACTTGTCTTCAGCAACACTGCACTTTCCTGGCTTTCCTCCTACCTTGTTGGCTGTTTTTCCTCATTTGCCAACTTCTCTCCAAATGGCAAACATTCGAATAGCCTAGAGGTTAGCCTTTCCATCTCTTTTCTATCTACAGTCACTCGCTGGGTGATCTTATTCAGTACCATCTTGAAATCATGACTGTCTTCAATTATGTTCAAACTTGTACAACCAACCCTGATCTCTATTGTGATTATACTTGAAAGACAGCTACCATCATAGGCCACTGTTCTCGTCAAAAGATCCCCTGCATATGTGCTAGCCGTGTGACTTGTGTGGACAAACACGAAGTGACAGAAGAGACACTACATCAGTTCGAACTTATCTTTTAAGAGAACTGACAGTTTCTGCTCTTGTTCTCTGGAGAAGTCAGCCACTATGTAGGAAGTCTGGCTCCCTGTAACCATTAGCTGTGAGGATGTCCCAGCTGATCATGGAGTGGCCACATGGTGGAGCATTGAGCTGCCAGACATGCGAAGTCACCATGGATGTTAGCTGAATGCAACCAAACTGAATGACTCCAAATGATGCCCTAGAGCAGAATTGGCCAACGGAACCCACTCAACCTATGGAACTGTAAGCAATAATAAACAGTTACTGTCTTAAACCTCTGAGTTTTGGGGTGGTTTATTATGCAGCAAAAGATAGTGAATACCCTTGACCTCCAAACTCCCATATCCATTGACAACAAGACAGTTCCACTTGAAAGTTCAGTGGCCACGTGTCTAAAATCAGACTCTTGATATCTCAGCTTCCCAACATACTCCTCCCCCCAGCATTCCCCTGTATCAGTAAATGGCCATTTGCAGATCCACAAACATAGAAGTCCTGTTCTAGAGTCAGTCTTATCAGCTCTAGCCTCTGCATATATCCAGAATGCCAGGAATTCTTAACACTTCCACTGATAGCACATTCTATGCCACCATCATCATCTACCTAGGCTACTCTAATAAGCTTCTAACTGATCTTTCTTCTTCCATATTTCTCTCCTGCCTTCTATCTCACCCCACAGTTCAGAATATTCAACACAGCAGTAAGAACGTTTGAAACTATAAGACAAACACATGAAAAGATGCTCAGTGTCACTAATCATTAGAGAAATGCAAACCAAAAACCAGAAGAATTTCACACCCATTAGGATGGCGACTATTAATAGGAAACAAGTGTTGGTGAGGGTGTAGAGGAATTGGAACCCTTGTACACTGTTGGAAATGCAGATAGTGCAACTTTCTAGCTGTGGAAAGCAGTATGGCAGTTCCTCAAAAAATTAAACAATTATCCAGTAATTCTACTGCTGGCATCTACCCCAAGGAACTGGAAACTGGGACTTGAAGAGATTTATTCACCTATATTCACAGCAATACTATTCACAATAGCCAAAATGTAAAAGTAACCCAAATGTCCACCAACAGATGACAGGGGCCCCTCCCTGGTGGCGCAGTGGGTTGAGCAACGCACTATGAAGCAAACCGCAGCCACTGCAGCATGAGTTTGATTCCTGCTGCCGGCCAGGGAGGGGACCCACATGGCACAGCAGACCTCTCCTGCTGTGCCCGCTGTTCCCCTCAGCAGTGTGTGTCAGTTGATCTGCCTGTTCTGCTCCCCGCTCTGTGGTGAATCCTCTCACCCCCCACACCTCTGGACTGTACCCCAGTACTTGTATACATATTTAAAAAAAAACAAACAGATGACAGAAAAGTATCCATACAATGGAATATTACTTGGCCTTAAAAATGAAATTCTGAAATATAGAACAGTGTGAATGAACCCAGTGTGAAGACCTTAAATGAGATAAGCCAGACACAAAGGATGAATCCTGTATGATCCTGTATGAGTTAGTAGAGCAGCCACATTCATAGACAGGAAGTAAAACAGTGGTAACCAAGGGGGAATGAGGAATTACTGCTTAATGAGTCCAAAATGTCAGTGTAGATGACAAAAAACTTCTGGAAGTGAACAACGTGATGGTTGTACAACAGTGTAAATGTACTTAGTGTCAGTGAACTGCTGTAATTTTAAATGGTTAAAATGGTAAATTTTATGTGTATTTTACCTCAATAAAAATTTTAAATGCAAATAATACCATGCCATTTTTTTACAAAGAGTTTCCGTTTCACTAAGTAAAAGCCGAAATCTTTACAATGGATTACAAATATGCAAAGTGTCATTTTTTTGGTTGATTTGTTGGATCAAAAGAACTTAACAGAAAACAAAGTGAACTCCTGCCTCCCTTTAGAGTTACTAACCTCTTCTACCGAGAGGTTGCTGATCTACTGAAAATGACCAATGAGAATAGGAATTTGAGCCCAAGCTGTGTGTGCTTCCACCCAGTAGCGGAACTCGCAGGTCTGAATGGTCCACAAAGTTAACCCCCGCTCCTCAGCCGTACCCTTTTTCTGTGTGTCTGCTCAGGCAAACCAGCCTAGCGTCACTGAACTGAAAGTGGTTTGACCTGAGATGCTCAGCCCGTCTACAGGCTGCAAGGTGATGGCATCTTCCTCCCTGTGTGTGCTTTCGTGTCAGGCAACAGCAACTCCGAAGCGCCCATCCTCTGGATACCTCTGTGACCTCCAGGCCTTTGCACCTGCTGTTCCCTCTGCCTGGCGTGCTCTTCCTTATCCCATGTAGCTTGCTTCCTCAACACCTGAAGTCATTACTCAAATGTCTTTTCAGTCAAGCCTTCCTCTTCAAAACTTCACCTCTCCTGGTATGAACCTGGTATGTCCCCCACTGGCACTTAGCACCATCTAACACAGAATGTAATTCACTCTCTTTTTTTTCTGGTCTGCCATCTCCTGCTAGAATGTAAGTGCCATGAGTGCAGATATTTTTATGTGCTTTTTTCTTTCCCACTGTTAATATATCCCTAGTGCTTAGGGCAGTGCCTGGCACGTCACAGCAAGTATTCAAACATTCTAATGAGCAAATGTCTGACCAGCCAAAGGGAAAACTGGCACATACAGTTCTCAGCAGACCCTCCCCCACAAGTGGAAAGTGGACCCGGTCGTTTTGGGGGATTCCTGGGCTCCCTGAAGCGCGGGAACCTTGTTAAAACCCTTTCCATCCCGGAACTAGCTATCTCACTGGCTACTTCTCCAGTGCAGGTTTTTGGAAATCTCAGTGCCACAGATGCTACTACCATTGGGAGCTCCCAGAGGCTGGGAGCCTTGCAATACTGTACAAGTACAGCAGCTCCTGTTAAGAAAACAGGAGTGTGTGCCAGGGGCTCGTTCCTTATTACTGAGCCTATTAGTTCAAGTTCTCGCAGAAAAACATCCAATAGTGACTATGCAGGCGCCGAGGAGCCACAAGCAAAGCACAGTTCTTCATGCTGGGAGGTGAAGACCTTCATGAAGAGCTGGGCTGGCCCAGGTGAGCTACACTCCGTGAGTCAAATGCTGAAGATCAAAGCTGCAGCTCCTGGCTCTCTGAAAGGAGAGCGGCCCTACAGGGTGACCGTGATGGGCATGCAGGTTCGAGGTGCAGAGTCCAAGTCGGCCTTCTGCTCCTCAGGGAAGGGGCTCCCGAGTACAGCAGGAGTGTGGGTGAGAGCTGCAGCATGAGGAGGAAGTTTACAGAACAGGGTGAAGGTGGAGAAGCAGGAGGAAGGCGGAGGATGCAGAGGGCGAAGGGAGGAGCAAGCACAATGGCAGAGGGAGGGAACGAGGTAAAAGGATGAGCCCACCATCCAGGTGGAGGCGATAGAGGGCAATTAAAAGGGAAGACTAGGACTAGATTAGTGCTTGTGAGATTCCCCAGGAAGTGGTGGAGGATGGAGTCGAGGAGACTGCTTTTCAATAATCATGAGGTGAAATGGTGTGAGCAGACAGAGCTGGGGGCAGTGCAGAGAATGGGAAGGGAAGAGTCAAAGGGTATTAAGACAGAAGAAGGATTAGATAATGGGAACTGATCATGGAGATTTGCCCAAGGTCACAGAACTAGAAAGATCAGACTAGAATGCACACACGTGGTTTGACTTCAAGAATCCTGCTTAAAAGAAAAAAAAGCATGTTTTGTTTTCAAATAAACTTGAGGGGGAAAAATTAATCAATTTAAAGAAAATATCAAGTAAGGGCTTCCCTGGTGGCACCTGGTTGCATCCTGTGGCCGATGCAACAGGAGTTCTATCCCCAGCCAGGGGTGTGGCCTACACATGGTGCAGCAGACCTCCCCTGTCTCCCCGCTGCTCCCCTCAGCAGTGTATTTCAGTAGATCTGCCTGTTCTGGTCCCCATTCTGTCTCTGGTGAATCCTCACACCCCCTGCACCTCTGGCCTATATCCCAGTTCTTGTTTGCATAAATAAATATAAATCTTAAAAAGAATATATCCAATAGAACAAATGGACCCAGTTGTCACAAAAATTGCAAAGGGGGTACATGAATGACAAGCATTTAGGAAATAGCCCCAACCAGAGAGTTATATTGAGAAATAATAAGGGCGTAAGAGAAATACACGGTCACAGACCACACCCTGCCTACACCACAATGTCCTAGGACACAGGAGGAGGAGGAACACCTGCATCCTACTGTTGCTCACGTGGGGGGAAGAGCCTGCACCCTGTCCCTTTGGGGCCACTCTCCTAGGGACGGACAGGAGCAACAGCCCACGCATGCAGTATTAGCTGTCAAAATGTACCTGCTGCTGGTGAGGGCTGGCTGCTTTAATAGTGTACTAGAAGGGTCACTGGATTCTTTAAATTTGGCCAAACTCTTAAACATTATCACCACAGTTAAGTGTATTAGAAATGTGCTAAATTACTTCCTTGATTGCATTTCGAACATTTCAACAGCTGAGTACATTGTAAATACTCCGGCAGGAATTTTTATTTCTCATCCTTATTTCTTTGGGATCCCCTGAGAAATACAAGAATCTTGTTTATTGCTGAAATATATCTTGTTTAATGTCTTTCATGTCCTGTCCCTGGTGTCTCACCAGCAAAAGTGGCAGAGAAAATGTTCCTAAACAGAGAAGGAAACGAGATAGAGAAACCGAAAGAGGAGGGAGGAGGAAACGCTTTGGGAAGATGGGATTTGAACCTCCCCGGGGCCCTAGGTCCTAACCTGGGAGAGGGAAGAAACAGGAGAAGGAACAGATGGGAAAAACCCCAAATTACTGTCACCTCAAGCATTGGGAAATAGTCTGCACACCTGGGAGACAGTGGGTGCGCCCTGTACCTCGTTGGCGCTTGAAGGTTTTCTGTTCTTTCAAGGTTTCCGTAGCCACGCGGTGTCTGTGCTCCAGGCCCAGGGCCCTTGTGGTACCCCAGACCTGGACATTGCAGGGCGCTCCGGGCTCAGTGTGCCGTGCTCACAGGCTTCCCCCGTGTCGGGGCCACATCTCACCCTGCGTGTCAGAATACAGGGCAGGAAGCCACGGGGCAGGTTCTCTGATCCAGGCAGACGGGTAAAGGAGGAGTCTGGAGCCCTTGGTGGCTTTTCCAGGCTTTTACTGATCTGTCTACATCAGAGGCGTCCAGGTGCACGGCTGTGAGGGAGGCCGGGGGGCCAAGAGGCTGGCAGACCTCCTAGCCCCGGCAAACCTTCACTCTCTGGGCTGCCGCCACTTCTGCCTCCGCTCTGCTTCCTGCCTATGCTTCTTCCGTTTCTCTTGTGGCGTCCCCATGACGCCACCCTTAAGTGCGCCCACCTGCACATGCCACGCCCTACTCCAGGTGCCGGCTACTAGGCATGCGTGGAGGACCGCAGGTGTGGACCGCAGGTGTCTACCATTGCCCCTAACAGCAGGAGGGAGGAAAGGCCTGACAGCTTTCGTTTACCTTACACCGGACCACAGCTCTCGCAAGGGTGCTGAAATCAACCTCTACGACTTCCCCGATCTACCTTCAGCACGAGAGGCAGAGAGCAAAGGTGCCCCCATCTGCTCCTCCAAATGAGATCACGCTCGTAGGCATGATTCAGATTTCACTGCTTCTTGCCATTCCAACTACAACCTAGTGTTCTCACCTGGACATTGCAGGCGGTAACTGGAGCATCTTACCTGTGTCAGCGCCATTACTCTTACCTTTCCACAGGTCCTTTCAGCTGGAAGATTCTGTGAGTGACTGGTGAGGAGGGTTGTGGAATCTCTCGTACAGGGGCTTCCTGTGAGTGTGTTTATTTGAAACTGTCTTACAGAAAAATTCCAAACACATACAAAACAGAGGAGTAAAAATCACGCAAACACCCACAGATTTAATTATGTTCTCAGAGCCAAACCGTATCATCTTCACATCCAGCTACTCTATCCCTCCGGATTATTTTGAAGCAAATCCTTAAATATTTTAGACTGTGTCTCAAGAAAGGAATACAGATCTAGTGCTAGTCTTTAAGCCTGGGTGTATGTATGTAAAATGTTGTATACACACACACACACATGCATTTTCCCAAGAAAACGAACGATAGTTTTCATCAAATTTTTAAAACGGTCTGGAGTCCAAAATATTAAAAATCATTTCTCTAAGTAGAACAGCAAGACGAATCGACTTGCCTGCGTAGTGGTTGGTAATCCCACATGAAACATCTCATCTTCTCACCATTACCACCATTCCGCTCGATTGCAAGTGCTTTTCAGAAACTTGTTTCTTATGAATGATTTGAAAGGTTTTGAGGATTAAATGTATTTTCCAAAAGCCATAAACAGTCGTTTACAGAGCAGAAAGACGCTCAGCAGAGGCCCCGTATAGGGGGTCAGTATGCCCCTAGCACGGGTGAACTCCAGGTTCTCCAAGTGTGAACTCAGCCTTCCCGGGGAAGAAAGAAATCCATGCCAACTTGATGAGCTGATGGTGTGAACTGGCGCCGGTTCACAGCAATGCACTGCACCTCACACAATGTTACTTTAAAAATTACGAAGAGAAATCCAAGTCGGAAAACCAGACTCGGCCAGGACTTCTTCACCCACAGCATTGCTCAAAGCACAGCCCACGGATACAGAACTGTTCAAAACACCCTAACAGCACAAGGCTCAAAGGAAAACTCGACTTCCAAGGACGTGCTACTGTAAAAAATAATTCAGAAACCACAATCCTTTGGATTAAGTCAAAATAACTCAGTCGTTTTAATAAAACAGACATAAAATATACATTAAACATTTTTATTTTCAAAAATCTGGGTTAAATAGTCAAGTTGCATGTACATAAACCAAACCAAACAGCTTAAAAACCAAAAAACACCCAACTCAGAACCTTGCAAGTTGTTAACAGAATCTACTAAACTACGGCTAGAGGACTGGACTGGATGAACAGAGAAGTCCCCCCAGCTAGGACATCCTGTGACGGATGTCACCCTTGCTTCCTGCTCTGCTCCCGCTTGCACGTGCACGTGTGCACAGCTGCAGGCACCTGGGGAAGAAAGCAAGCACTGAAAATGGTACAGTCAGAGCACCCAAGGTACCGACGTGTCTGTCCTGTACTATTCAAGGATGTTTCCAGTGTCAAGAAGTAATGGATTATCTCCCTGCATTAAAAACGAAACAAACAAAAAAACATATCCAGAACAGTGACGACATTAAGACACAGTTTTGTTGCTACCATTTGGAACATACAGTCATATAAAACATTATGATTTTAAATAAAAGCGTGTTTCTTATCAAAGCAGTTAAAGTGAACAAACTTCTTTGTCAGTCACAGTCAAGCAAGAGGTGTCCCCATGGAAGGTGACCGACCCTTGGAGCGTCTCCGAAAGAGATTCTCTCCATCTGGAAGGGGTTGCTGTGCTTCAGAGTGAAGAACTAAGCAAACGCAAAGCAACCCATTAGCTAGTCTATTGCTAAAGGTAAAGCAAACATGCTGGTGGTGTTGAAATGGATGGAGTTTAAGTGGGGCAAGTTTAATCCCAGGGCAGGGATGAAACCTTAATGCAGCGAGGCAGGCAGTGAGCACCAAGGCCCATGATACCCGGCATTGTTTTCAAGTCCTTCCAGTGAAGCATATGAAAAAAGAAACAAAACCACCCACTTTCGTGCTAACACTGACACCGTCATTTTCAGAAGTCATTTTTATTTCTACTGGTTTTATGTCCTTAATATGTGAATTTAAACACTGACCCATAAAATGCCAAGTAGAGAGAAAGGAAGCCTTTCACCCTGTATTCTAAAACAGATTTCCATTTTCTTGATCTCGTCTGAAATGCAAATATATATTCTGTAATTCTCGAATTCTGCACCTGCTATCAGCTCTGAGTCTGAGAAGGATGGGTGGAGCCGACAGTGCTAGCTAGCCTAGCCTAGCACATCCGAGCAGAGGTGGCTTTTTCTCACTTGGAAGCTCTGGATTCTTTCAAGACAGAGCATTTTAAATGATGGTGGGCTGGGGGCGGGGGGGGGGGGGGATGGGACTGAGAGCCACTTAAATTGATAAGAAATGTCTCTGAATACCTCATTTGTACTATAATGGCCATGTATCCCTTCAGTAANGGGGGGGGGGGGGGGGGGGGGGGGGGGGGGGATGGGACTGAGAGCCACTTAAATTGATAAGAAATGTCTCTGAATACCTCATTTGTACTATAATGGCCATGTATCCCTTCAGTAACAAAAGCGGAGACACCACACAGCGGGCTGCTGGTAATATTTAGGTCCATCATCTCCTATTTGTTTGCTCCTGGGAAGACTCTGGGCACGTTTACAAGTGACTTCCAGTCGCATTATCTCTTCCTTGTATATCCTCCTCATGGGTAATGACCTGATGTTTAAGACCTCAGAGTCCACTGAAATGGTATTAAGCCCAAATTTGTTTTTAACTACATTTTGTGGGTTACAGTACACTTATCTTTATAAGAACAGTACATGGTGATTTCCTGAATGTCCATCTTAACAAAATATCTGTATTGTGACATACAAAAACCGTATAAAAGCCACAACTCCCCCCCATCCAGATTCCCTGCTGTTTCCTGGCATTTGGCGCTAGAGTCCAAGTCTTCAGCCAGAACGCTCCACCTTCTGGCCGATGCCTGCGGGCATGCTCTTCTCTATCTTTGGTAGATTAAACACTCTGCCCGGAGGTGCTGAGGTACACATCTCTTCCCCCTTTTTAAACTTGGAATAAAGTGAGTCCTTGCAATTGACAGATTTTTACTCTGTCCAGGAGAGATTGTTTTATAGTCTGATGTTTCATCTTTTTCTCTCCCCCCACTATTTTCAACTTTTGTTTCTTTTAAAAGACTATTAGGAAAAAAATCTCAAATTTGCCCCTTATATGATTGATTTGAGTGTTTTAGGCATCAACGTTGTTATTTTTGGCCCCCAGTGTGGATTTTAATCTGCCTCTGTGTTTTTAGCTTCCTTGAAATTCTTCTTTGTAATCCTCCTCACTTTTTATTCAGTTGCCCTTTTTCCTGAACCCATTCACTTTTTAAATGAGTCTGACAAAGAGAATTCTAAAAGTAAACTTCTTTTGTTTTCAAGGGTTCTAGAAACTGCTCATTTTCCTAGGCTCAGTCACATTTCCCCCCCACATGTCCCATTTTGCTTTATTTTCTATATTCATCCTTAAACTTTCCTCTCTGACCCAGAATTTGCCTTGACTATGTTATCTGCCCACTTGGGGGCGTGTCAAACTCCCTTTCCAAATATACATGTTAACAGTAAGGTGAGTATTTCCAAGTCCAATTTCAAGTTCAACACCTTTCTATTAGAGAGGCATCCTCCTTCCTACTTTGGCCTGGTTTTCTGGATCTCTGAAGCAACACCATGCATAAAAGATCACGATGACTGGCACGTTCTGCTACCTGGTTACTTACTGTTTCTGCCGTCACCTGAAGCATAATTTTCTCAGCATACACTAGATCTCTAATAGGTCCTCTCTGCGTTCAGCTCATGTTTTAGCCTTACTATATGAGTCTTGGGCTGAATGAAGGGGAGGTGAGGCAAAGAGAAGGAAGAGCAGATGGGACAGACAATCTTTTTTCACTTGACCCAGTGTGGCACCTGGAAAGAGGAAGGATCTCGGCTGGGAGCCCTGCTCTGAGTTAGGAGGGAGGCATGTTTGGGAAAACCAATACTACATATCTTTCTATTTCTTATTCACAGGGCCCCTAATTCATGAAGTGAAGCCAGATAAGCACTGAGCTAAAACCTGGACCCATCTCTATATGCTTCATAAACTGCTGTGGTTCTTTCCAGTTTCTATAATTGGGATTTAACCTTCTGGGTCTTCATCAGTTTTTTTCTGGAAAGGCAGGAGCTCATAGGGAGTGTCTGATAGTCAAATGCCACTGCCAGATGTTCCATTAATTAATTTTTAAAAATCTGAATCTTCCCAGCTATGAGCACTGGGCTAATTTTCTAGTTCTGACTCTACTGCTTCTTGTCTGGTTCCCCTCAGAAAGGCCCTTTATTATTCCTGGGCTTTCATTCTCTAAGTAATAAAAATGAGGAAATTTGTCAGATCTCAGAGAAGGCTGTAACACTGTTTTTTTCAGACTTCAAGCAGAAAATAAATATGCCTCGCAAAAGGAAAAAGGAATAGAAAACAAATGACTACATAAGGATAATTTGCTATGAGAGCACTTTAACCTAAAGATTATAAACATCCTCTGACACCAAAATTACAAAGCTAAAGTTTAAAAACCTGAGTATGTAATTGTGACATAGGTTAAGAATTGTACATTTTAAGCAATAACAAATGTTAAAGCAGGTGCAACTTTCAAAACAAACAACAAAGGAAAGAAAAAAAACCCAAGTGGTTTATAAACCACCTGACTTTTATTAGACTAAACCGGCATGGTATCTACCCTTTAAGCCAGAGAATAGGTAAGTCATTCACTGACCAGAGGCATTCATTGCAGTAGGCAGCAAATTATCAGGCTTTTCAGGAAGTACTGAACTCTAACACCAAGTGACTAGTCGATGAGTAACAGAGCACCCGTAAGGTGTGATTATGGCTTGGACAATGAAATAGAAACTGCTTGATTTTTTTTTAAAAGCTCTGTGACTTCTTCAGGCCTGAAGAAGGCAGTTTGGCCCATTGGCTGGAGCACTGGATTTGGAGTTAGAAGACCTGGGTTTCACTTAAATTCTCCAGTTTATTAGCTCTGTGAGATTTGGGGAAGTTTTCTTTTTTTTTTTTAAAGATTTATTTATTTATGCATACAAGCACTGGGGTAGAGGCCAGAGGTGTGGGGGCGGTGAGAGGATTCACCACAGAGAGCAGGGAGCAGAACAGGCAGATCAACAGATGTACACTGCTGAGGGGAGCAGCGGGCACAGCAGGAGAGGTCTGCCGCGCCATGTGGGTCCTCTTCCTGGTCGGCAGCAGGGATTGAACTTGTGCTGCAGTGGCTGCTGTTTGCTTTATAGTGCGTTGTTTAACCCACTGCGCCACCAGGGAGGCCCTTGGGGAAGTTTTCTTAACTCCTCCAAGTCTTGGTTTCTCCATCAGTAAAATGGGAATAACTAAATCTAACCTCGCAGAGTTGTGTGAGAATTAAACGAGAGAATGAGGCAGCTGTGAGAAAGCACTTACCATAGGACGTTAGTAAATCTAAACCATCTAGAAATGTTTCTTGAACAAATCAATAACAATAACTACAGTTAAATGTAAATTAATCAAATAAGTTATACTGACCATGAAATATTTATGAGCCCTTCTGCAAACCAGTGGGGGAGAGGGGCCAATCATTGCTATTAATAGCAAAGAAAGCAATATGCAACTATTAATACATACAATCCGGGGGATCTTTCTGTGGCTCTTCATAAATATTTCCTGAAATTATTAACTTCCATGTGAGATGCATTAGACAAGCAATAAAGTACATTAACTGAGCACAAAAATGGGATTCTGATCAACAACTAAACTTGGGGAACGTCTCTAGATTTCTTGGACAACTAGAAGTACTCAAAATCATCATGGTAACAGGCAAACTTTGCCAGAAAAACAGGCAGCCTCCTGCAAAGGAGTTTTGGGAAATCCTGTAATGTCAGAATATGTGGCTACAGAATACACAGGAACTTTCAGGGACCAGCTGGCCTCCTCTCAGAAACGGAGCTCAGCCCTGGGTTACCACTGAGCCCTCTCCCTCACTCCATATTTTAGTTAAGACGATTCATTTATATGGAAGAATAACAATGTTTTCACCTTAGAACATTGCCTAAACAATTCAATTATTTTCTTTCATTACAGAGCATTAAAAATTCACCCCGGGGCCTCCCTGGTGGTGCAGCAGGTTAAGCAACGCACTATGAAGCAGATTGCAGCCACTGCAGCACAAGTTCAATCCCTGCTGCAGGCCAGAGTGGGGACCCACATGGCGCAGCAGACTTCTCCTGCCTCGCTCGCTGTTCCCCTCAGCAGTGTACGTCAGTCTATCGCCTTTTCTGTTGCCCACTCTGTCTCTGGTGGATCCTCTCACCTCCACGACTCTGGCCTGTACCCCAGCTCTTGTATGCATAAATAAATAAATCTTAAAAAAAAAAATTGACCCCAAGGCAAAAGTATCTGAAGATATACACAAAATCAAAACATGTACTGTAGTCTTCTATTCAGGGCTATTTGTTAATAGCTTAGAATAGGTAGGGGCCTTAACTGGACTAAATGGGAGCTCACGTAGAGAAGCTAGTAATTCTTCTTTGAGGTCTTTGTTTGGATTTATTGATGCCTAAAGGCAACCAGTTACTAGTTCAAAAATATTTAGCAATCCAGATTCAATAAAAGGGACAATGTGATGTACATTTATAAGGATAATATTTAAACGTTGTTTATGGTATTTAAGGAGTGACAGTGTAGTCAGTGTTAGCCTATACTGAGAAATGTTAACATTCTGTTGCCTAGAAATAGCAAAAATAATTTAAGAAGTCGTGAAACTTGAAAATTCAAGAAAAATCTTATTCCTAAGGAGAGGGTTCCATAGAGTGTCAAGCACTGAATTAGAATATTCACGCCATGACCTAAATTAGGAATTTTTCTTCCGACTTCTACTACTTCCTAACTCTATGGCCTTGAGAGATTGCAAAAGTGTAACACTAAATGGTCCTTCCAACAATTCCCCCATATAGCCGAGACCAGAATTTGCTGCCAGGTGAGCAGTGACAGAACTCCCAGAAAGAAGGTAGTCAGTCATCTTTCCAGTACAGTAAGAGGCTTCGGCTTCTACATAAGGTTATTTTGCTCAGATTCTCCCAGTGTCTATGAACATTCTGAGAGTAGTATAGTGCTCGATGCTACTAATACGGTTGAATTACAATAAAAATCAAAGTAACAGAAGTTTGCATTTCTTGAAATCTTTCAGTCAAGGCAGCATATAATGCAAGGAAAGCTAGGAAGTTAAAATACTGCATGACTCAGAAGATCATGTCTTTCACGATTTTGGCTATGTGCTTCCATAATTCTCCCCTCTACAAACACACTAAACAATGGAAACGCTTTCTCATAAAGCCTCTTAAGGGTTCTTTGTTCTTCACTTGTTTTTGCTTATGTCTGAGGTATTGGGACTTGGTTGTATTGGAGGTAGAATCATGGGTGTAAATGTGACTAGATTATCAGGTTTGGTTTCTTATTCAAGTTTAATGGTTTAAGGGAGAATCCTCAAAATGGAAGAAATGAGGTGTGGAATGCAAATTAGCTGAATAATATTATTACTGTTACCAAAAGTTGTAACTAAAATAGCCAACATTTATTGCATGCTTACTATATATGCCCAGTGTTTATCTGAACCATGCCCTTCAGGCTGATGCCCTATCTGCTCTGCTGGACCCTAGGGAGGGCTCAGTTTACAGCAGAGGCCCACCTGCTGTGTGCAAGCGCTAACCCAGAGGATGCCCTTGGTCCTCTGGGAACACCTATAGCAACACCCTTCCTGATGCCACCAGAGGCAGCCTGTGCTTGGAACATGCTTGGTGTTCACTCCCACTTTTGAATAACTGAAATTTAAATCAAGTGGAAGAAGTGCTCTTAATCTGCCTCCTTCCTTCTCTGAGATCTCCCTTTCTCCTGGCTTAGGACAAGGGGAGTAGAAAATCGTGGAGTCTGTAGTGGGTTTAATGCTGGCTAGAGAAACTGACCAAGTGACTTAGCTGAAGGCCGGTCAGAACAGGCTACTCTGGGCTCCCTCAGATGCTCTGAGGATGGATATGGCCATATAGGTGTGTTGTGCTTTGTTACTCCAGCAAGTATACTAGGCATTGCCATGTGTACAGTTAAAGTGTGTGTGTGCACACGGACTTCTAAGCTACACACAAATACATAATAGACCGAGTACCGAGTACCGTGGGCAGCACAGAGCGGCGCTTGACCCATGTGCTTCTCCCTCACCCCACCCCGACAGAGGCAGGCGTGTAGCAACCTGCCCAGATACAGTGTTATTACATTAGACGTCACTCAAGAGCCCCCTCCTGATTTTTTTTATTGTAATCATTTGCTTCAGAACTCTGGGGCGACATCAAATAGGTGATAAGGAACAAATTTGAAGCAGAGATGGTTATTCAACTGATGAAAAGCCACTGTAATAGCAACAGAAAGAGAGCAAGCTCTGCATCAGTTATTGCTACTTTTGAAAATGTTAAAATACGAAAAGATTCCAGTGATTCCGACTGGCAGTTACTTCTTGAATCAATTTAAAATAAAAAATGGAGGTTTTAATTGGGCTGAAGGTTCTGGCCAAGAGTTCACATAGGTTATATTTCTGTTCAGTGCAGAACCGAAAAGAAAAATGCCACCTGCTTTCCACCAACAAAATGTCCTTTGGGTGTTTAGCAAACTAAAGGAAACCGTACCTAATGTTTTCTCTTCCTACTTAAATCCCTAAAAGCACAAAGGAACTCACAACAGATCATATGCAAAATCAATCAAAACATTGATTGTTAAATATTGCCTGTTATTTACACACAGATGGAGACATATAAAAAGTAACCTATACTCGGGAAAGATCAACTAGTACACAAAGTTAGAAATATGCAGTAACTCTAAAAGAAACAGCACTAAACCTTAAGGCAGCATTGGTTGAGTCTTCTCTGGGAAAGGGAGCATTACATCTTTGAATGACTAGTGTATGACCTTCAAAAACAACTAAATACCAAAATGTTTTGCAAAAAAAATTGGAGTGATTTTAGAATTCCTTAAAATGAATTCACATTGAAAATTTAATTTGGGATTAGAATGCACACACAGGACCATAATGGTATATAAATTTAGTAGTCTTTCCTCAGATACAAAATAAAGATCCTTAGAAATTGTATTATTATTAATTAGCATTCTTTGGGCTTCTTTTGCGCTTTTCAGTCAGCAGTTGTTAGCAATTTTTGTCGTTGTTTCAATAACACATGGTCAGGTTAAAAATTCACCTGAGTGAAATTTCACCTGATTTCAAATTGCATCAATAACCCACCACCACGCTTTGATTTTATATTGTGCAAGCTGGTTTTGCTTACCTGGTAGGTTGATACATCATCGTGTCCTGAGCATTGGTGCCAACCTAAAATAATGACATCTATTGTGGCTGAAAAAGTCTTACTTTGACAAAAATATTTCAAAGCTCTTTAAAAACACATTTTGGAATTTGTTTTCTTTGCAGCTTTTTTTTTTAAATTTTCCTGGTTAACCTGAAAATTACCTTGTTTTACAGATCCAGTCTCTATACTGACAGAATAACTGTAGGACACAAAGAATTAAAAAAAGGGGGGGGGGCTCTAAAAATCGTTCAAATGAAAATAGTTTTCACATGGTGCTAGGAAATCAAATGTAGGCACTTCCGCTTCAGGAGGTTTTTCACATTTTGATCACAGATTGCTTTTCCAAGCCACCAAAGTCCTTTCACCACTGGAAATTCCCCTCAAGGGATCAACCTCGTTCATGGCGACCTTGTCCTCACAAACGCCCTTTTTTGGTACACCGATCTTCTTTTTTTTGTCCTTCAGAGATCAAGTTCATGCCGGTGATGCGAGCTCTGGCGTGGCTGACCGGCTCCGCCATCTTCCAAGGCGTGGGCTGCGTGACGGACTGATCCATCAGCTTATAAAGGAGTGTCATGTGCAATTCTTCTCCTGGAAATAGATAACATGTCTGCCTCTTTCTCGTTCCTAATTATGAGTGTAATTCAACAAAGCGTAGATAATCTTCATAACATTCTAAAGCTACGAGGCTACTGGGATTTTTTTTTTTAATGACTACTTAAACAGGGCTTTTTTCATTTTTTTTCTTTTTTTTTGAGAAAATCTGTGCTAAAAAGGCACTAGATAAAATGAACTGCCTCACTCTTGTGTATGTAGCAATTACACATTGTGTTAGATTCTATAATTTAGCAACGGTGACACGCATTTGGATAAACCAGCCTAATTATTGAGACGCATCTACTTTCAGTTAAAAAAACTCTATTGTCAAAGACACTGTGGGTCACACTGACGCGGACCAGCCCGACCACGAAGTCACGGTGCTCCCCGGCCGCCTCCGAGCCCCGGCCTCGGCCTGCACCGCGGGAAGACTCACTGGCAGCAGCCGTGGGAGCCCAGTCTCCTGGAGACCTGAGTAAACGAGACGAAGGTGAAGTTCTCACAGTTTTCCAGCTTGACCTTCTTGGCCAAGTTTGGGACGATTCCCCGAAGAGACCGCAGCCCCATCCTCTGCTCCTCGTACCACACACTGCCCATGTCTGTGGCCTCCTTCCTGGCCGTCAGGTAGAAGGGGGACTTGGCCTCCATCTGGGTGGGTGGCCGGTGGATGTACATGTATTTGTAGAGCAGGCAGTATGGGCACTGCTTGTGGCCCCTGGAGTGCTCGTGATAGATCTTCCCGTGGCATACTCTCGTGGGTCCGCTCCGACTCTCCCGCTTGACACTATCTGTCCGGGCAAAGTAGGGCTGGTTTTGGGGGTCTTTGAGCAGCTCGATGTCGCCATACATCAGGTCGGCGTGCTCCTGCAGCGTCCGCATGTTCAGGTACTGGCTGTTGTACTTGACGACCGTGGACAGGAGCGTGATGGGGCTGTCGTCCCCCAGACATCCAGCCTGCCACATCTCTTCTTCATCAGAAAGGGAGAAATAGACGATGTTGCGAGACCGGGCGCCTGACATCCCTGCCTTACTCAGCACCCACAGCTTCTCCTTGAGTTTCTTAGTGGAAGAACTGAAGGTGCTGCTGGTGATGGAGAAGCCCACACCGGCATTCTTCAGGATGCGGTCCAGGCCGCGGCGAATGGCGTGGAGCGAGGTGGCCAGGAAGTCTGAGCCGTCGCTCTTCTTGACGGTGACGTAAAAGTTCTCGAGCAGCTCGTTCAGCTTCACTGCGGGGATCTCGAATGAGACAAACACTGAGGTTACATGATGGAGGACACCCCACTAGCCAGACCCCTGCCTTCCTTCTCCTAATCCTCACGGGGGGGGGGGGGGAGTGCGGGGCATGGCATTTTCTGTGTTCTAGAGAGTTGACCGTTTAGCATGAAGTAGAAAGAAAAGCGAATTTCAAACTGGAAGAGCTTTCATACCTGGCTCCACCTAATCTCCCTAAGCAGCACCAGGGGGGCTATTAATTAGTAACTTCTCAAAGGATTATTGGATGCTGATAGAGGATGTGAAGGGCTTATAAACAGCACTGAACTAAACTGATCAAACTCTGAGGCACTCCAGCATTAACTGCCTTGATATCTGCACGTCCTGGTTGGTACTGATGACACGTGGAGCTGAGGGGAAAGACGCGCGATATGTCCATTATTTTGTTCCTTGATCTTTCACTTGAATTTATCTGAATAGGTCTTAAAATATCTCTCACTTAAGAAATCAACATTTGTTCAAAAGATGAGACACTCAATGACTGCACTGACAATTAGAGATTGCCTTATTTGGGCATAGTAAGAGGAGGCTTGGCAGATCTATTTTCTAGAGGGAGCTGTAAAGAGAAAACTAGTTCACAGTCAGTTCAGGTTGAATACACCTTCTAGAACAAAAGGAAATCTCAGTAATATTTTTCAAACAGTAGAAACTGTTCAGGAACATTCATTCTTCTAACAGCCCTTGGGTCACAAAGAAAACAAAAGCTGATTTATAGATTAAAAATGAACCAAACTGAAAACATTTCATGTTAAAAAAAATGATGGTGCCAAACAAACTCCAGTAATACCGTCTTAAATGATTTGTTAGAAAACTTTACTTGAAACTAAGCAAACGATTATTCAACTAAAAAAGCTAGAAAAAGCAAAACAAGTTGAAAAAGAATAAATCAGTAAAATTAAAACAAATAGGAAAAGATATATATTTAGATAAAAAAACGAAAATACCTAATCTTTGAAAAGGCCTATAAAGTTGATGAACTTCTAACGGGTCTGACAGAAAGACAAAGATAAAAAGGAAATAAACATTTATATAATATTAGAAATGAGAAAAACTATCACTACAAAAGATGAATAAAAACCATGAAAGAATATCATATAATTTATGCATATTACTTTGAAAGTTTAGATACCCCAAGCAATTTTCTCGAAAAATATAAATTATCAAAGTTAGTTGAACTGAAGGAGGGAAAAGATCTGAATAGCCCCAAACAAGAGAAGAGAAGAAAATGATTATCAAAGATATATATCACTTCCAAAGAGATGCTCTCAGGGAAGTGATTTGGTTTTTTTTTTGTGTTTAAACAGTTTTAGAAAATGAAAAAAAGAAAGCGTCTTTATCTTTTCTAACCCAAATCAGAGAAGTATTACAGTATAAAACAAAGCTTATGACTATAAAATATAAACTTATCTCTGGTATATACAAGTTGCAGTTAATAAAGTACCATGCAAAACAAGGACTGCCCAAGCCAGCAAATCAAATTCAGGACTGCAGGAAAACAATATTACCTCAGGATAAGTACGAAGCAGGGGTTATTGCAGAGTGTAAGGATGATTCATTCTTAATAAATACTCTAATATAACTTATTTATACATTAAAGAAAAAGTAATATGAACTTGATCACTACTGAAATTGTTTGAAAAGAGGATTTCTATTTTTAATTTTTAAAAATTCAAATTAAATTTACATTGAAAGAAAAAAAGCTCATACTATGATGAAGAGTAGTTTATAGATAAGAATTATAAAAACTATAGCCAAGGTGAAACCATTAAAATTTATCTTCTAAAGTGAGAAACAGAATGAGCACGCTGAACACAACTGCTATTAGATAACACAGTTCTGAAGGTTCTGCTCAAGCAGGTAAGAGAAGAAATCACACACACATATGTGCACATGTACATATACATATGTATATAGGAAAAGAAAAAGACAAAATATAATTGATTCCTAATAATCTGCCGGTTGGGAAGAAACTCCAAGAGTTTCTGTCGAAAGGTTATCAGGAACAGTAGGGTAGCCGCATCCAAAATATAAAAGACATCAGCTTGCTTAAATGTCAGTATGAACCTAAAAATCAGTCATATTAACTTTCCTATAACCTCTACACCCAATGGTTAGTTTTGCACTTTTATGCTGTCCCTTGCCATTCCCTGTTTCTTGATGTTAACCTTTCTTGGTGGTACTTGCTTGAATGCAAGGGACAGACAACCCCTCAGCAAGTCTAGCAGACAGGGATACAGAAATAGTGGATTCCAAGGCACTCAGCACTGTGCAGAGTGGTCGTCTTCAGGTATCAAAACACAGCTTCAGAGTGCTCCCCAAGGCTTCCATTGAACAGCTTCAGGGGGCAGGAGGCCAACTTTCATTGACAATGGAAAAATATATAAAGAAAGGATTCTGATTGGCGCACACCTAATCCAAACTTATGACCAAAAGGTGGGCCACTGAACTAACGCGAAGACCTTTGCAGTCACCTAGGGGACTGGAGGAGAGGAATGGCTCCTAAATAGGGACTGCTAAGCAGAAAACCCTATCACCTTAGTGCTTCAAAACAAACTAAACTTGGATGGCTTCTTGCCATCACGATAAATTCCTGTTTACCTTGTATGTAAATCTTCACAATTTGTTTGCACTCTGTGGTAGACTGTTTGCAAAGAAAGCACAAGATTACCACCGCCCCCCACCACCCCACCATATCCTTTGCAATATGGCTTTGCAGCTCCTCCCATCCAAGGTGCAATCCACTTTCCTGGTCTTGGAATCTGGGCTGCCATGTCTTATTCTGACCAATAATGTCACGAATGGCAGGGTGTGAATTCCAAGCCCAGGACTCAAGGGATTGTGCTGCCACCTGCTTTCCTCCTAGAGGGTCTTATGGGTTCTGTTTTCATCCTCTTAACACTGTGAGTACGCACAGTTTAGTTAACCCTGGGAATCTGTGGTGCAGAGACAGGCTGTCTCCCATGTAATGTCCAGATGCCTGTACCCACATGGGTACTGCAAGTGAGACCAGTAGAAGAATCACCCAGCTGAACATAATCCAAAGAACGATGCACAAATAATGGGTTGTTGGAAAAGTCATGACGTTTTCCAAGCAAAAATACATCATGACTTTTCCGACAGACAACCCAATAAAATAAATACTGCTTTAAACCAGTGTTTGGGGGGCCTCCCTGGTGGCGCAGTGGGTTAAGAAACGCACTATGAAGCAAACCGCAGCCACTGCAGCATGAGTTCGATCCCTGCTGCTGGCCGGGGGGGGAGGGCCACATGGCGCGGCAGACCTCTCTTGTTGTGCCCGCTGCTCCCCTCAGCAGTGTACTTCCATTGATCTGCCTGTTCTGCTCCCCACTCTCTGTGGTGAATCCTCTCACCCCCCAAACCTCTGGCCTGTATCCCAGTGCTTGTATGCATAAATAAATAAATCTTTAAAAAAAAATAAATAAACCAGTGTTTGGAAGGTTTGTTACGTAGCCCTAGGTAATTGGTACACACCTTATTTCTCTAGCCTGATCTTCTGTTCTCTTGGTATTTTATTTTCGAGTCTCACTGAAATTTGTGCCACTCTCAGAAACCACAAGGCCCTTTCATGCTTCTAGGTCTTTCTACAAGCAACTTTTTCAGCCTAAAATGCTTTATTCTAACCATCTCTATTTGGAAAGAATCTATCTATTCTTTTTATATCTAGTTCAAATTCTATCTATAATATATAAAGGCTTCACCAGCTTCCTTAAATTACACTCTCACTAGGGATCCATGAAATTAATTTTTTTCTTTTGCCCTTTTCCATATTGTACAGTCGTTTAATCTATTTTATATTTCTGTTTCTCACCGTGAACTGAAAGTTTCCTGAAGACAAGAACCAGTGTTCTACTGTACATGTCTGAGTTTTCAATCATACTAGAAGGCCTGAAATAGACAACTGATACCCAACAAACTAACACAGGTGGGCTAATGAATTAGAATTAATCTTGGAAGTCACGAGAACCAAGCTGACTTAGGATGCAGAATATTTTTCTTCATTTCCATAAAATGACTAAGGAGAAGCAAGTGCCGTGCAAGGGGACTCCAGGTATGAAAGAATAATATAACAAAAAATATTACTTCCTTGACAAATTTCTAAATACTGGAACTACATAGCAATCCCAGATACTCTGAAAGTGTTATAAGACAAGAAAAACCAATAATTTGTTTTGGTGGAATGCCTCAAATTCCCCTTTGTAACAATCTTTTTTTTGGGGAGGGGTGATGAAGAAAGTGGAGAAATGCTTATGAACTACAAGTACTCTCTAGGAAAAGAAAATAAATGTTGAGCCGTGGCAGACAACAAAAATGCATTTATTTTTATAGTTTCCAAGTTTTACTTTATTCAGAAAGCTATGTAGTGAATTTCAGAATACTCAATTTTCTAGTGAGTGAGTCTGAGGAACACAGAAGTAAGTCACTGAGTTTTGCAACCTTCAGGGAGATGAAATCAGTGAAAAGCAGGTCATATTGTGATAACTCATAGGAAAACGATACTGTGTGGACCACACAGAGCAGGTGATAATGACCAGAGAGGAGACCACAGGCATTCTGCTTATTTAGATAACATTTTGAAGCCTAATTTGATTTATTTCTTTCCACCTTGAGTAAACAGTCAACTGGAAGTTCACCAGCGGTGAAACCATGATCAAGAGCTGCTCCCTGCCTGGAGCTGTCTCTGAAGATAATCTAGACTACAAACCCCTTACAGTAAGACCAAGCAAGTAGATTAGAGTATGGGCCTTGATGTCACAATTTCTTCTCCTTACTAAACATGAGTTAACTGTCTAAGATATTGACCTCTTAAGAATTTATTATTAAAACTATTTCATTTGAATGGCGATGTGAGTAGATTACGGAGGACTGAGCTACATCTTTCTCCTCCCATTTATTCTTCTAGATAGCACAGGGGCACTGACAAATACTAGTACCCAGAAAAGATGACAAGGCACACCCTCCTGGACAGGTGAGACCACCTGGATGTAGATATCATTTAAGTCATGGAGGATGAGGAGATCTTAGTCTCTTTTCATGGAAATGTGTGGAAATGTGAAGGTTCTCCCTAACAATCGTCTTCAGATAATGTGAAAGATAAGACATTCTGGTCTAGAAGAGGTTAAAATTAATAAGATGAAGAAATGGTGATAGGATCCAAGAGAATAGATGAACTTAAAAATTATTATTAATAAACTTGAAATAGTTACATTTTTATTGATTTGTTTTTTATTGTGATTGAATATACATGACATGAAATTCATCATCTTAAGCATTTCTAAGTGTACAGTGCAATGGTACATTCAGAGTGCTGTGCAGCCTTCACCACTATTAATTTCCAGAATTTTTTTCATCATTCCAAATAAAAACTGTAAATAACTCATTAAATAGTAATTCTACTTTCCACATCCCTGAGCCCCTGGGAATTTCCACTGTGCCTTCTGTTTCTATGAACTTGCCTATTATAATACCTTAAATGAGGAGAATACTACATCTGGTTTTTTTCCCTTAGACTAACATTTTCAAGGCTTCTTCATGCCATACCATGTATCAACACCTCATTTCAATTTAGTAGAGCGCAAGGTTTGCATTCTCAAGATTCTTGTGAACACTTAATATTTCTTGTCTTTTTGATAGCAGCGATTCTTTATCAAAGGTATGAAGTAATATCTCATTGTAACTTTAATTTGCATTTTCCTGATAACCAGTATCACGGAACCCCTTTTCACTTACCTGGGTCTTGCTTTTAAGATTTTGTTGGGTGGGATTAAAGCTGAACTCAGTCTAGGGCTAACTGCTCTCCACATCTGATTCAAGCCTTCTCTGAGTCCTTTTCTCCGTGAATCCTGACGTTTTTCTAGTCTGGCTGGTGGGAAGAGGCACTACTTCAGCAGTGCATCAACTCCGGATACTGTTACCACTAATCTTCCTCAAGATCCTTGAGAAAGGATCCAACCTCAGGGAATTTCCCTCCATGTTTATGTTTGATGGGTACCCAGCTGAATCTGAGGACAACTCCCTCTCTATGTGACTCTACGTTTGAGGACTGTCATGACAAGGTAGTCACCTTGGTCTCTGTTCTTTCAGCTCCATTTCTTCAGCTCAGCTCTGCCGGCACCACAGTCCTATCAACTCTCTCAAGGTAGTAAGTTGGGGTACATAAAGTTCACCTTATTTCCTGTCTCTCAGAGAATCACTGTCCTTCATTTTTATTTTATTTTTTAAAGATTTATTTATTTATGCATACAAAAGCTGGGGTACAGGCCAGAGTCCAGGGAGGTGAGAGGATTCACCAGAGACAGAGCAGGGAGCAGAACAGTCAGACTGACCAAAACACACTGCCGAGGGCAGCAGCGGGTGAGGCAGGAGAGGCCTGCTGCGCCATGTGGGTCCCCTCCCTGGCAGCGCCACCAGGGTGGGCCCCATTTTTATTTTTTTAAAGATTTATTTATTTATGCATACAAGAACTGGGGTATAAGTCAGAGGTGTGGGAGGTGAGAGGAGTCACCAAAGACAGAGTGGGGAGCAGAGCAGGCAGATGGACTGAAATACACTGCTGAGGGGATATGTGAGGAGACAGCAGAGGTCTGTTGTGCCATGTGGGTCATCTCCCTGGCTGGGTATTGAACTTGTACTGCAGATGCTTCCTGGTGCTGTGCCTTAACCCCTTGTGCCACCAGGGTGGCCCCATCCTTTATTTATATAGCACCTTGCAAAACATGCTTTTTTGCCATTTGTCGGCTTTTCAATTGTTTGGGGCAGGTGTCTAAAGCTGGCCCCCCAAATTGGCTGGATTTTATTCCAGGTCTGGGTTCTATGGCCCCATTTCTTCCTACATATAGTGATATTTGATTGGATGCTAGAAATTGTGAGTTTTACATTGTTACATTCTGGATTTAGCATATATTTTTTAATGAATGTTGGAATTTTTTCTAGTATTTGAGAAATATTCATGTCCTTAGCTTCTCTGAACTCTAATCTCTATCTCCCTGCAACTCATCCAGATGGCCAGGCTAGTTTGGGCTCCTCTCCCTTCACTGCAGTTCAGAAGTTGCCTCCACGCTGGAAGGCCACGAGATGGGAGCACTATTCTCAACTGCTACCCCTGTCTTAGGGGTCAAGGGCTTAGCGGTCCATCCTACCCAGCAGGTTTGTTTCCTGTGTCTTCTGAGTTTCTAACTGTTAAAGCAAGAAGGTAATTCTCTACTCTTTTATAATTCCCTTAAGATCAGAAGTGGAAATTACAACTTATTTTCAAATCTGCTGGGTCATTTTGATTAGTATGTTCATCTTATATTCCTGTAATTTCTATAAACATTTCATACTTGTTCTTGTTCTATAATCTACTATCTAATAGCTTTGGTGTTTAAATCTGTTGTTTCTATTCACCCTCACTTATGGTGATTTATTTCTCTGCGTGGCTTGTGATTTTTTTTTTTTTGGTAATAAACACATATTTAGCTACTTTTAACCTGAAAAAAACTTGTATTCTGGGTAGTCTCCTTCAAAGATTCTTAGCATAAGGTTCTGCAAGGAGCAAGCACCTAAGTCTTTAGGTCCCTTTCAGGGTCCTCTCCTCAGCCAAGGATTGTTCAGTACATCTACCTGTCTCTTCTCTTTCTTAACACTGTGATCAACACATGCCCTCAGGGAGTGCCCTTCCTCTTTGTGGGCTTACTCTCACTGCTCTAGTTCTGGTTGTGGTTTTTTGGGGGGATGTGGGAGGTGGGGTAGGATGAACTATGTGTATTTCCTTTCTTTCTGTAGGAGCAGCAGAAAGGTCCCTCACAGTCACAACATCTGCCAAAACTTGAAATCTAGATTTTTGCTTCATCTCTTGTTCATGTTATCACTTAGGTCACCTGCCCTTGACCTTCAACTATGATCTCTAGTTCAAGATCTTCAACACGTCCAGCTTTACCATTTCTCCCAAATTTAAAATCCCACATTCCCAACTACTTCTTATTGGACATGTCCAGCTGATTTAGACTCGATTTATTCAGTCTCAATATATTAAAATAAAAAAATATATTTCTGTTCTGTCTCTAAATATCCAAGAATTTTTCCTTCCACTTACAAACCTAGATATCTTAAATTGGAAGTGATTTCAAGAACTCATTTTAAAAATGAGGAAACTGAGGACCAAGGATATTATACAAAATGTTGCTTATCACTTTTAATCAATTGCTCTAATCAATTGTACTTTCACTACATTCCTTTTTTGCCTAAATCTCTTAAAACCCCTGCAGATCTTATTGTTAGAGTATTCTCACTGCTTCACTAGTCCTTTCTCTTTAAATGAAGTCTCTCCTTATAAACAAGAACAAAACTTGAATGGTTTCCCACTATTCACAGATTTCAGTTTGCCATTTAAGGGCTATCAAAACCTAGTTTTATAGCCAACTATTCCCATAGTTAAAGCATCTATGTTTACACAGTGAGTCTATTTCCCCCAACTTCACTGTTCGTCACAACACTCACCCAAGAAGACGTTTATCTTCATCTAACTCTGTCAAAATTCTACCTCTCCCTCAAAATATACTCAGCTCTGAATTCCTTTGACACCTCATCACACAGAAATTAATTAGTTCAGCTAAATTTTTTGACATTTCTGATCTCTACATTTATAGAACACGTTCAATTCTGTTTTATACTGTGGGTTTTTGAAAAGTTTATTCTTTTTTTCAAAGCTTCCCCAGCAGAGAGCACTTCTCCCTGTCTGTGTTCCTCACACGCTCAGCACAGTGCTGGCACCTGGGAGCTCAGGAAGGCTGGCAGAAGGAAGCGCAAGTGTCTTACCTTAGTGATGTCCGTGTGGTCTTTGAGCCCGTTGGTCATGCACCAGTATCGCCACACGTTAAGGGCATAGCGTGTGGCTTTGGTGGTGTTTGGGCTTACGGCACTGGTGCACAGATCATTCAAGTCATCATTAATATTAAATACGGGAAATTTGTTGAGCTTAGTAGAATAGGCTAGAAACAAAAACAATAAAAGGCATTAAGATAATTTGTCGTTTCTTCTTTGAAGAATTAAACATGTTAGGATCACGTTAAATAACAGAAAACTCCAACAGATAACACTTCAACAATGCAATTTCAGTCATGTACATGTATATTAAATAAATAGTAGGAACAAAATATCTATCATGGGATTGATGCCGTATCCTTACTGTACATACTAACTGATGAACTAATGCAAGCACTCCACTAACGGTAGGAAAATATGAATTTGGAAAAACTAAGAATGTTCTAGGTAAAATCTTCACTGGAAAAAGATAGTATTTCTATTAATAACCAAAAAAAAAAAAACCCAAACAAACACAAATTGGAGGGCAAGTTACATATCCCTTCTTTTTATCTTTAGCACATAAAGAGCTGCCATTACTCTGTAATATATAGTCCAAATGTCTTATGTGCCAATCTTGGGAAGCCTAGAATTAAATGGTGTTAGCACATTTCTTTAATTTTTTTTCCTTTCACAAGTTGAGAGAGACTTAAACTTGGACTCTACAGCTTATCAGCTAGTTTAGGATGGAAGGCTAAGTGAGTGCACATCATCTTTCAGATAAAACCTTCTCTGTGTCTAATTTGAGAGCATTCTCGGCTTCTCAGTTTTCAACTTTTACACCCTGAAAGAAAGCTCACTCACGGGCACCGCTTTGTCTGCTCATTACAGGTGGTGAAGCCTACCTGCATGTAGAGCACTGCATTCAGCTATTACTGCAACAGTGAGCTGTGTCCAAATGTATGATACAGTTAACCCTTAGCAAGGTCTAAGGAAATGCCCCAGAAGTAGGAATAATGATGAATCTAGACTTATATTTTAAAATATAAGCATAAAACAAGCACCAGCTAGTAACTGGGGAAAACCTAGCCAATAATTCCACATTCCCTTCCCCTTTCCCTATACATCAATAAACAGTTAACTCAAGGGGCCACGTAAGTGGCGGAAGGGGTTGAGTCTCAGCACTATAAAGCTATTGACAGCCAATGCAGCACCCATTTGATCTCCTGATTCCTGGCCAGGGAAGTAATGCACACAGAACAGCAGACCTCTCCTGTCTTGCCCGCTGCTTCTCTCAGCAGTATATTTTAGTAGGTTTGCCTGTTCTGCTCTCCTCATTCTGTCTCTGGTGAATCCTCTCACCACCCCCTGTATCTCTGGCCTGTATCCCTGTTCTTCTACATAAAAATAAATAAAATCTTTTAAAAACAAACAGTTAACTCACAACCAAAGAATAGTATTTAAATATTACAAATATATCATTACTCAGACTAGAGAGCATCATGTATCCTTAAGAGCAGATTTCTTTGGAAATGGAAAAATAGGAGAATAAGGAACATCCTAGAAATGATAAATGATTACAAAAACATTATTTTAAAACACTGAAGAGAAGAGTTGAGTGTTACAATAAACATGGCTAAGAGACAAACAGATGATCTGGAAGAAATTTTCCCTGAAGGGCAGGGAGAGCAATGAAAAATTTAAAATTATGAAGGTGAAATTAAGAAGCAATGGAAGATAACTACAGGAGACTAGAAATCCATCTTATAAAAATTCAAAAGAAAAAATTATGAGAGCATAAAACAAAATAATCAATGTAATAATCTATGAAAAGTTCCATCAGTATCAAAGAGTTTATCCTTTAGGGTGTTATGGTTCATGTACTGTCAAACAACATAAAGAGAATTCTATAATCTTTCTGGTTGGGGGGGTAGGAAGTCATCAACACAGTAATAAGAATTAGATTTATAATTCAGAACACCAAATGTTAAAAACAATGAAAGAAGAAACCACCACATTCTCTTTATTAAAAAAAAAAAAGAGGTAAGATGTGGATATTTGCCAACAAAACAAAAAATGAACTATAAAAAGGAAAGATACTGGATACATGATATAGTGAGAAATAAAGAATTTAACACTTAGTAGTGTGTCGTTTAAGCTTGATATGATTGTTAAGAAAGAATTGTGAAGATAGATGAGGCAAGATTGAACAAACTCTTGAACCAAAAATTCATCATGATTCCAGTCAAATATGGGAAAAGAGATGGGAAGATATAAAAAGTATTTATATGTCATTCTGTTTAGGAATGGTAGAAAGCAAAGAGGATAAGAGAAGAAACATTGCCAGTGTGAATGAATCGTTTATATTAACAACATGTCTACATCTGCTAAAACAAAACAAAGAAACAACTATGAGATTAGATAATCTTTAAATCAGAGTAAATAAAGGAATATTTGCAGAAAAAAGAATTAAACCAAAACAAAAATTCAACATCTGTAATTTATTCACCAAAATTCAGGACAAGTTAACAAAGGAAATAAAGAACCAAGAAAGAAAGCATGTTGCTGATAGATTTCATCATCAAATTATTTTAACATTTAAGGAACAAACAGTGCCAAACCTAAAAAGTCTGCTAGTGAAGAGGGAAAAAAAAAAAAAAAAGGAAATTTACCCAATATCTTTTCTAGGGCATTATAAGTTTTCTATGAAAAAATTGCCAAAAAAATAAAATCAAAGAAAATTACAAACCAACACAGCCCACAAACACAAAGCCCTTAACACAACATGTCCAAATTGAATGCCTGTCTTAGGCAAGTGAAACAAAGGAGACCATTTTTTGAACATTGAAATAGCTACATAATTTTAAACAAGACATTAAAATTACTAGTGCAAATATAAACGATTAATAAGTTGACTTTCATTAAAATAAAGACGTTTATCAAAATGCACCATTAGGAGAGTGAAAAAACAAGACAGATTTGGGAGAAGATAGGCAAAGTACATATATCTAATAAATAAAGACACAGTCCAATTAAAAATGGACAAACTTGAATAGGCATAAGCACAAATAAAGATGCGTCATTCATTTTTTAGGTTAAAATCTACTCAAACTGTTTAAGATGAAAAAAAAAATCTGTAAATGTCAAGTGCTAGCAAGGATGTGGAGCAACAGAACACTTTACTCAGCTGGTAGGTCTATTTATTCAGCCACTTTGGAAACTACTTGACAGTGTCTACTATGCACACAACTATTCTTCGATAAAGCAATCCTACACTGGAGTATATCCAAGAGAATGTGACATATGTGTACCAAAGGTCATTTACGTATGTGCATTCATAGGTGTAAGTAATAAACAGCCCAAAGAGGAAGTAGTTCTATGTCCATAAATAACAGAATGTAGGTGACGTTGTACGATGTTTGTGCAATAATTAGACAACAATGTCAAGGAATTGACTATTAGAATGAACTAATTGCAAAAACAATGATGAATCCCATGAATATAATGCTAAGCAAAAATCATCAGGCACAATGGTGTGTCTTGAAATAGTCCATTTATCTGATTCAAAGTCAGATAAAATGATTCTGTGGTGAAATCACATAGTGGTTACAAAGGAAGGGCAAATGGGGGAAGCTTCTAGGGTTCAGATAATGAGCTGCTTTTCCTCATTTTACACCAATGTTTGCTTCATAAAAATTCACCCAGTTTTATATTAATGATGTGTGCACTTGTCTGACCGTGTAAGTCAGAAAGAACGACTTAAAAAAAATACTTAAAAACATACACGCAAACCTAATGACCGAACTATACCATGTACCAGGATAGGAAGGCTCAATAGTAGAAAACTATTTAATTTCACCAAGAAATCTTTAATGTAACTTGAATTAAAACCCCTCTTTTTGTTGTTACTTGTTGTTACAGGTTGATTCTAACATTTATATAGGAGATTAAATGCTTGAGGAAAAAAAGAAGACAATTTTGAAAATAACCGGTAGCCTTGTCCTAAAAGATTTAAGTATATACTTTGACACTGTAGTAATTAAATACTAAATTCTGGCAAAAAAACAGACAAATTGATCAGAAGAGAGTTCAGAGAAGGTCTGGGTAGATATGCAAATTGAGTACATAATAAAGGCTTCGATCAAATTACTGGGGAAAGGATGAACTCTTCCATAAATGTTTTGGGGTATAAACTATTATATATATATAAAATAGTAAGTAACATATACAGGTAACACATTTCCAAGTGGATCTTTTTTCACAGAGCTCTATTTTCACAGAACACTATTAAGAAAGGTCTTTCTCAGCATGACACAATCCAGTAGTTTAAAAAAATAGATTTTCAAATCAGATGACCTAAACGTTCGAAAGTTCTGCATTTAATAAATTTTAAAAGGCGTAAAGCAGACCTGGTGAAATTCTTTTAACAACTAATGTGGAGTACATATGGAAAGATCTACAATCAAATGGAAAAAGAGAACTCACTAGAAAATAGACCCAGGATGTGACAGGCAATTATTTGTAGAAGAAAACCAAATAACAAAAAGCATTCATAACAGTCAGATATTGTCATCAAATTCAGATGCATTTCATTTATCAGATTGACAAAAATATAAAAAGGTCCAAATCTAAATATTCACTCAGATATGGAGGGACTTACACCAGTGTAGAAAAAACTTGCATTTATGAGGGTACACATCACATTGGTTAGTAATGAGTGCTATGGAATTTTCAAGTTTTATATATAAATATACTATTTTCTAGTTATTAAAAATCATTAGGACTTTGGAAATATACATGTAGGAAAAATGTTTTTATTTGACCCAGGAATTCCCCTTTTAGAAATTCACCCTAAGGATTTGATCACAAGTATGTACAAAAATGTATGCCATGGATGTTCTTTAAGGAAAATTTATAAAAGGGAAAAACTGGAAATAAATCCTATCCTAGGAAAGCACTGTGAAATAAATTTTGGTATTATGCAACTATTTAACTATATAATATTCATACTTTCAAAATCTAAAGACCTTTTATAAATACAGAAAATACCAAATACAGTTTGACTACTATTTTTGAAATATATTTTATGCATGAAAATTCTAAAATACAAAATACTAAAAGTAGCTATTTATGGATGGTAAGTTTTCTGTGACTTTCATTTTCTATTTTATTATTTATTAGTATTGGGAAGTTATTAACAATTTCTGTATGAACATTTGAAAACAGTACAAATTTTAATAGAGAATGCTTTAAAAAAAGTTCAGTCTGAGGGCCCTCCCTGATGGCTCAGTGGGTTAAGCAACGCCCTATGAAGCAAACCTCAGCCACTGCAGCACGAGTTCCACCCCTGCCTCCAGCCAGGGAGGGGACCCACATGGCGCAGTAGACCTCTGTTTCAGTCAGTCTGCCTATTCTGTTCCCTACTCTGTCTGGTGGATTCTCACCCCCTGCAACTCTGGCCTGTACCCCAGTGCTTGTATGCATAAATAAATAAACAAACAAACAAACAAATAAATAAAAAAAAAGTTCCGTCAAAATATTTGCTATCAAATTTAATGTTTGCCTTTATCATTAGTTTTTCATTTCCAACATTAAGTATTAATAACTACTAATCATTTTAGTCACTTGAAATCTTGGAAAAGATTATTATGAATAAATTAAAAATAAAAAAGTCAATAAAAAATTGTCTGACTTGTAAGCTAAATATTACTCAACTTGAATTCTAGTGTTTTCCTCCTACTGGCTAAATAAACATTTTGAATGTACAACTTGTAAACGCACTTAAAGATAACATCCTTGTTTTTTCAGCATTAGGAAAATATAAGGTTTAACTTAAGAAGTAAATTAAAATACTATCATACAAAAAATAAAGTCATTACTTTTAATTGGAGTATTCAGCTTTCTGTGAGTAAAACTGATGGGTAATTTAGAGATATGAAACAAAAACACTTTTAAAATAGATGACTTTGAGAGAACCTTGTATTTTCTGGTGTTTCAACGAGGTTTTTGTCATTTTAGTGACACAACAAAGTTATTTGACATTAACAATTATAATCATTCTCAATAACCATTCCTTTTATGCTCAAAGAACACTGCCAGATGGCTGAATGTGAAAAGCACACGGGAATTATACCTGACTAAAAAGATTTTCCTGAATATGAAGAAGTTTGGTATCTGGCAGGTACTTAGCATGGTGTAACTCTGCTTACTTGGCTGAAAGAGTGCCACAGATATGATGGATGGATGGATGGATGGATGGATGGATGGATGGATGGATGGATGGATGGATGGATGGATGGATTGGATGGATGGATGGACAGACAGATAGAATGTACAGTGGGGAATCTCTCCATTAACACGATTTTTAGGCCCAGCCTTCTTCCAAAGAAGACTATAATTCAGTTGTAGATGCCTCCCTTAAGTTTCTTTCTTGCCTATTTTGTGGGCTAAGTCTGTGCACTCACATGCAAAATGCTTCTCCTTTGAAGATCTAACCCCTTCCACAATGGTTAAAAGTTAACACTTGATATGAAAGATTTTTCTCGATATTGCCTACATACTGGGGTTAATGCAGTAACCAGGACATTCCAAGCCCTCTGGCCCCCCATCAACGTTGTTTAACTTCTTTTTTTTTTTTTGAACTGTTTGTTATAGCTACAAAAATCAGACAGCTTTGCAGAAAACCATTTATTAAATGAAGACTGGTCATACCCAAATACAGACAAAATACTATATTAAAGCATGCTCTCAGTATAGAGACATCTTTGATGTTCATTAGCTGAATTTATTGGATTGTTTTCCTTATTTTCATAAGTTTTAGGCTGTACCAACAAATACTTAAAACAATAGAAAATTACACTTACATTAGAGGCAAACATTATACACACAATGGGAAAAACTACTGTGACGTAAAACTAGAATTTCACCTAGAGCCAAGTGCACAGACAAATATGAAGCAACAACAGTGAGCTGATAAAGATGAAACAGCTTGGTATAAAAGAGGAGTGAACAGTAAAAATGAAACCAATAGTACACTTATTAGCCAAACAAGTTCTATCGTATTATTACAACTGGCAGAGGAGGAATTAACTGAGTACCACAGTCACACATTTCAACATATTAACAGACATTTCCCCCATGTCAGTTCATCTTTCACAAATGATAACTGTAGCAGCCCAAAAGCAGAATTTAAACATTAGCGGAAATAGACACACACGTGCTATTTTTATCTAAATCAGTCAAAAAATCACGTGGCCTGAAAGTATATAAGAAACTGTAATCTATCAAGAAGGGGGAAAAGTAAATGCACCTTCAAAGAATAGTACTGTATTTTTTCATAAAAATTGTCTAAGTGTTACTTGTGATGGTTCTATTTCTAAACAGATGCCTGAGGTTAATTTTCATCAAATATCAAATAAATTGATAAATCGACCATTTTAACTCCCAAATACTTTCTAAAATAGGGTAAAAGGTATCTTACAAACTCATAATTTTAGTGAAGACAGAAGACCTTGTTTAAATTGAATACATCGTTCAACCTACTAAACCACCAGAGTTCTTCAATTTAACAGATAAATGAATCATATATAGTGATCCCGTCGAATCCAAAATGCTTCCAGTCATTTTCTCATCAGGTTTCAGGCCTATGGGATTAGTTATTTTCAGAAAAAGTTACAAGCTATTGCTTACCAAAGGGTTAATGTGCCAAATATGTATCTGACTTTAACAGTGGAAAAGTTACAGTGGAAACATAAATTAGAAACTCAATAAATATATATACATATACACATTTGTAAAAAGACATAAAGGCCTCAAGACAGATGTAAAAATTGTACAGAAGACCCAAAGGGAGGAAGTAAATCCAAGAGTAGAACTCAAATAAGCATGCCCTCTGTTATCTAGTAGAAACCATTAGTCATCAAGGCTCTATCACACTATAATCTTTGGTGTCCAAAATATAAAAGGAATTCTAGGTACAAAGACTTTGCCTGAAACCCTGGACTTGAGAAATTAAGAAATACTTCAGTGTCACTCTGGTGGCCGCTGGACAAAGACAGAAACTTCTTTAGAACATACAGAATTGAATTTCCTTTTATTGCTTTATCACCTCTGCTGAGGGGCAGATGTCTAAAGCACATTCTGAAAAAAAGAGTCACAGTTAAAATCTGCCTTTCTTTTCCTTTAAGCAAAAAAGTGGCAGGGAAGGACCTTGACGGAGTCAATATTCCGAGAATTAAATCAACAATTTCAGCAGTGAAGTCTCCAAATACAGCATTGGCTGTCACTGTGTATGTGAATAGTCAAATAAAAAGCCTTTACATAATTCAGGAGATCACCCCGTTATTAAAGGAATGTTGTAATTATAAACCCACTGAACAGATCAAATAAATCCTGCCCTAAGTGAGGAGTTGTGGCATATTGGTTTACAGGGTTCTTCCGGAAGCAGCCTTCTTTTAACATTTATGACAGTTTTCCTTCCATTTTAAGGGGTAAAAAAAGGTAAAAAAGTATAATGATATTTCCCTTGTGCTGAAGTTTGTTAAACTTCATTGAACTCATTGAAATAATTCTTGCTCTACTCTCAGATATATGGGAGTTTCTCAGGCAAGATGGAAACCCCAGAAACCAAAGGCAGGTGGGCATGAAAAAATGACGATGGTCATAAGGCAAGCAAATATATTAAGGGATCTATAAAGGAATTCAGCAAAATTGAATATAAAAGTGTTTGGGAACTCTAAGAGTTCAATGGTCCCTTTTTAAATAAAATAAAAATACTAACTATTTATAGTAAATGCAATTCAAACAATAAACCATGATAACCAACAAGAATAACAAGTGCATAGTTCTATTATTACATTGCTCTGTCTAAAACTTTCCAGAAATTATTCTGCTACATTATTATTCTATTGGATTTCTCTGTTAGGTGCTCAAGTATCAGAAGGAAAAAAGGAAAGGTGAGGGAGAGGACTGGAAATGTCAGAATTCTTGCTTTCTCTTTTTGCAAATATTTCCCTTTTAAAGAGCTGGGTAAAGTGTAGAAGAAGGGACCCTGCCTGGAATTATATATACAGAACAGGATTTCAAAATTGGCATCTCTGGACAACTACAAATTTTCCTTCTTGTAGAGGCCATTAAGTGCTGGCTCAAAATAGTAAACTACATACCTTCACAAGTCACACATACAAATGTTGACGGCACAGCCTGTTAGCACAGTTTTTCAGTTTAACTACGATAAGTGATAGCAGCATGGTTAACAATCCCACATAAACACCACAAACACACATATGAAAGAGCACCTACAACATGCAAAATCTCAACGACACCACTGAGTATTACACAATGCATAGAAATTGTAATGGTTTTTGGCAAGATGTGTTTTTTTTGTAACAAACACTTTATAAAACAAAAGTTCTTGTTATAAATGCTATTTTAAAAGTTGTAATATAATGGATCGCAGATATAAAAGTTTAGTTAGTAAAATTAATCTGAGTGGATTAATACTAAAATGGACCTCCTACTTCATCTAGTATAAATAATCAATTATAAATTAATTTTGAGAGGAAGTACACTAAAGTATTTGATTTATAAAATGTAAGAATTATAGAAAGTAAACAGGCATAAAAATCACTTAAATACAGAATACACATTACGGTTAGGATTCTCTATTGCTGACGTCTTCCTAATTTTACTTACCACAGACAAATAAATTATGCCAATGCATTTCAAAGTTCTTTGAAGTTGAATATATAATGGTAAAAATGCTAATTCCAGTGTAATACAAAGAACATCGGAAGGCTAGTACAATTCAATATTCCACTCAAAAGACGAAATGATTCCATTGTACCTTTTTTAACATCTTAGAATTCCATATTTCAACTGTGATATAGCAAATATAATTTATAAAATAAAAAATTGTGAAATTTAAAAAATATTTATACTCGAATTCCTTTTTAGAAGAGTAAGCAGGACAATACGAGATTTTACAAATACTTTGTGTTTCTAGATCATCCTGCTACAGGTCTCTTTCACTAGTTCCCATTTTCTTTCCCCTTCTCATCTCTAAATAAACTCACTTCAGAAACATCCTAATTATGCTGATAGAAATTTGATCCTTTTGACTGAGGGTAAGTCCTAACCCTTCAAGATTTCAAAAACTCTTCATAGACTACAATAGGATAGTGTACACAGCATTCAAAATAATTGACGCTATATAACAGGGCATTCAAGTGAATACCAAATTAAACAAAAAAATCACTTTAGTTCATAATTTCTAGTTGGAACTCCAATACTTGAAAATTGCAGTTTGTTCCTGCTCCATAAATGAAACCATGAATGGGCTAGGCAGAGAGGCATGTTAACCTAAGTGTGATTACATTTAAAGATTATCTCTAAAAGACACAGTGCTTTGAGTGCTTGTTCTGGTTCTGACCCAACAAACTGTGTGTACCTGGGCTTTCATTTAATCTCTGGGACTCTTTGCCTCCTTTGTACAAGAAGAGGAGTACGTTATGTTAGGTATTTCCAATGTTATGTTCCCAGTGCAGAACACCTGAAGGATGTGTAATAGAGGTAAAAACTCACTCAGTATAAGGAAGGGTAGACGGTAGGGGTATAGGGGACATAAGAATTTCTGAAGAATCTGTTTGAGATGCATTTCCTTTCCAGTCTCCATCTCCTTACCTCCCCAGCCCCCCAAAGGACATGGTGAGCCTCTATCTTTACACACTGAAAAACCCTGGGCTAAATTATCTCTTGGGTCCTTGCTAGGTCCAGCTTCTGGGGTCACAATTAAACTGGGATAGTAATACTAATACTCTAACCTAGTTCATACTCAGATTGATTCATGAATCATGATTCACATAAAAACTGAATGTAATTGTATTAAAATGCTATATTTTTAAAAAATAATGCAATCCTCACCATCAAATCATACCTTTCTATCAGTGTTGGTAGGCCCAACTGGTGAATACACAAATAGGCTAGACCACTGGACATTTTTATTTATTATTTTTCCATTCTCTGTTCGGAAAAGTGAAATCAGAAGTCTTTGATAGTTTGCCAATATCATCTCCTCCTTTCTGTTTTTATATCATTAGAACTAAAACAACCCAAAACAAGACAAAACCACTATAGATAAAAGTGAAACAAGGAAAATAAGACAATTTTACCTCTAAGGGTATTCCCAACATCATCCTAAATAGCCTGTAAGAAGTAAAGGGTTTAACAACTTAAAAGGTAAGTTCACTAGCCACCAACATGCTAATTATCATATTCTCCCCTTGATTTTTCTCCAAGACTTGGAAACTTAGTTCTTTGATCACGTGGTAGTTTTTATTTATAGCTACTAAGCATGATAGTTTCATTTTGGCTAGAAGAAAAAAAGGTCAAATTATATCTTCCCTATAGACAAAGAAAACCAGTCAGAAGAAGACTGATTAAAATCAGTTTCACTCCAATCTATTAAACTGTGGAGAATCAAACTAAAAAATCTGATTGGGGGGCCTCCCTGGTGGCGCAGTGGGTTAAGCAACGCACTGTGAGGCAAACCGCAGCCACTGCAGCACGAGTTCGATCCCTGCTGCCAGCCAGGGAGGGGACCCACATGGCGCAGCAGACCTCTCCTGCTGTGCCCGCTGCTCC
>JAGFMF010012011.1:6953169-6963558 GCA_019455555.1 Galemys pyrenaicus | reverse complement strand
CTCCCCACTCTCTGTGGTGAATCCTCTCACCCCCCCACACCTCTGGCCTGTACCCCAGTGCTTGTATGCATAAATAAATAAATCTTTAAAAAAAAAATCTGATTGGTTTCCATCAATTTCTACTTTTGAGTCAAGCATCTGAGTCCTTGAGCTTCTGGGTTCAAGAGAGGTGTCCTGTGCTAGAACATTCCCCTTTCCCTATCTAAAATAAAAGAAAGCCTTTTGAAATTGGGCTTTGGTATATTGGGGTAAAAACAAATGATAACCAGTTATTAATATACATTTACTTTGCACATAAACACTCATCTCCATGATAAAGTTGTATTCTTAGAAAGTTTCACAAACTTCTGCTTTCTACTCATGGTCAGAGGAAACAAAACCACTGAATATCCCATCTCAAAATAACTCTAGTAATGGGGTCAAAACACTGCTGCCCAACATAACCGGTAGTGGCACACTCTCAGTCAACCTGGAGGTGAGCAGAGACTGATGCTCCATTTACCACTTAGCACTGCAGAGCGCCTAGAGGCGCCCCAAGACCCTCTGAACAAGCAGCTACAACAGAAATGACCAATGGTGTAATGGTACCTGGATCAAATTTCAGATCCTGATGTGCTTATGTATTAACTATTACGCAGTTAACCCATCTGACTTCTCTGGATTTCATTTATAAATGAGCAGTAAAGATAATTATCCTGTGACTACTGTGAAAATGAAGTGAAGCGTCTTAGAAAAGCACTTAATACAATGGTATGTTGAAAGTAGTCAAGGAATGAATCATTGATGAGAATCGGCACATTCTTATGCAATTGTGCACCTGTGTGAACACAGCCGATGGTGTGGAAATGGCTTTACTTTATTAACTTACTTTAAAATGGCTCTTGAACACTATTAAGAAGGGCTATGATCACTCATGTTTCAATAGAAAATTGTCCTTTCTAATTGTTCTTGGTGATAAAAGTGTTACAGTGAGGAATACTGATTAATTGCTTTCATCTTGGTAATATTGTGTGTATTATTCTTTTCTGGTTTATATCCAGCTTGTATTTTTTTTTAAAAGGCAGTTTGGTTGGATTTTAAAAGCTCAACAAAAATGAGTAACAAACCCTCTCCTCTAGGAAACAGGCTCTAAGGAAAATTCTCTATAAAATACTCAAATCACTATTACATATTTCAAATCAAACCAAAATTTAAGGGCTAAGGAATGGATAAACTGCCTGAGATCAAAGTTTGGAAAACCATATTTGCATAGAGTCTTGCTGGGCTCTCAAAAATAAGACAAAGCTTTATCAAAGTACCTTTTATAAATTTTTTGAGAACAGGACATATTTCATACATCTTTGTACTCTTCTTAGTGACTAGACACTAAGTGCTCAAATATTTGTTGCTATGATTACAAATTTTGAACTTTGTGAAGATGTTTGATTCCATGGTGTCTGGAAACTAAGCCACGGGACTTAAACAAGTTGATGTAATGAAGGTTTTAGCTAAACTATCATCTAATTGAAAATCCAAAAGGACCTAATTTATGCTAGAAAAAATTCAAACCATTCTTTTATAGATTAGGTAATGTTAACATAAACAAAAATGAATTAACGTAGGTAAAACTTAATATAGGGAAAATAATTAAAAATAAATATAAATATTTTAAATAACTGATGTATATCTATGAATCCTATTCAAAGCAGGCCAAACCAATGGGAACAATGGGAACTTAAGAATAAGCTCTGTTAGATAAACATCCCAAATATCTCTAACCTTCTCTAACATTATTGAGGTTTTTAAAAAATTGCTATTACCTATGGTTTTCAATAGCCATTCACTCACATGAATATAGAAGAAAACTGAAATTATGCAGTCATGGCATCTAAATGCTGACAGATGGGCTTAGCATTTGTGTTACAGACAGTGCAAAACTTCCAGAGTCATGTGAAAGAACTTTTTACATGACATTACGCGGACTTTCCCATGTGAATTCTGCCAATAAGCTTGTACTGTTTTTGTCTGAACTGTGGGATTGCCTGGATAGGCAGCACAAGCAGTTGTGGTGAACACTTGTTAAACTAAACTTTTGCTTAAAGCACATGTAATGGTTTTGGCATCTACCACTGCCAATAGTATGGATATGATTGTTTTAAAAATCAGAGTAACACATAATAAAAATGGCATCTGGCAGTGGTGTGCCCTCAGTACGATTTATATAAAACCACAGAATTTAGAGGTAGTTGCAGATAATTTTTTCTAATTAACTCAGAGAAACACTATTGTTTGGATATACGTACACTAACCCATTCTTCCAGAAAAGTTTTCTAAATCTAAATGTCAGAATGCTATTTGGTTTGAGTTAGCCACACACAACAAAAATAAATAAACAATTCACATTCTCAATGTCATTGTTTTCTTCTAAATGAAAATCCAAGACGGTTAAACACGAGAGCTTCGTTTTAGTACCTCAATACACACAAATAGGGATTTGAAACTTCCCAGCTCTGCTTTCTCAGTGCCTACTGACTGCTCTTCTTTCTTATGGCAGACCTACTTTGATGCAAAAAGCATAACAAGAATTTCAAAAAAGATGTCAATGCAATAATAAAATGCACAATCACGTTTTAAATGACTTAAAAGTTTTTTGTTAAAACATGAGAAGTAATCCATATCAAAATAACATACTTTTTAAAAAAGTTATTTTACAGTCAGCTGTCCCGTGTGCTTCTCGATAGAGGACAGGAAAAGCCTTGTAAAGAGAACTGGCATGGCTCCAAATGCACTGAAGGGGGGGGAGGAGGGGGCATCGTGAGCCACCATGAAAGATCACTCTGCATCCTTTTAATCAGATAGCCCTGAGAGTGGGAAAAACACTGTCCCCACATCTGCTCACTGGCAACTACGAGTTGGAACTCAGGAAGGTAAATAGGAAAAAACTGGCGTCGCATGAGACAGAACCATCGCCTTAGCTATAAACCGACTGATTTGTCTTGATCTCAACATAAAATGTAGAGAATTCACCTTCCTTTCACACTTGTTGAAAGGGTTAAACATAACGTATGTAGAAATAAATAGGCAAGTATTGAGTGGTCAGGACTATTATTCAAAATGTTTAACAGTGGTTATTTTGGGCTAGCTGATTTATGAGACTGTTGTTTTCTTTATGCTGATATGTACTTTCTAATTTTCATACAGTTAAGTAAAATATTGTCTAAGTGATGTATGTGAGTCACTCTGCACAGAGCTGGCACACAAACTGTCTTGAAACGGTGGCCTGTTATTCTTATTAATATGAAAAAGTAAAGTAAGAAACCGTGCTCCCCCCCCCCCTTTTTTGTTGCATCTGGGTGCTTCTCTGGAGGAAAAATCATGAAGTTGATTTCACCACACAAAGCCCAGGCAGGCTTCCCACTCCCGGGCCAGAGGAAAGAGTCACAGCTTAGCAGGATGGGTCTTTATGTGTTTACAGCCTAGTGTTAGAGCTGCCCCAACATGGAGAGCAAGCTAACATGATGATTAACAAATCAAATCAAATTGAAATTTACCCTATAAGTACAATAAATACATAAAATACTTCCTACCTTCCTAGCTAAACTGAATTATTAGTTTGCCTTTAAGAACAAATACTGCCCAACAGAACGCCCAGACCCAACAAAGCAATTAAGATTTGAGTTTTCTGGCCTCCCTGGTGGCGCAGTGGGTTGAGCAATGCACTATGAGGCAAACCGCAGCCACTGCAGCACGAATTCGATCCCTGCTGCCGGCCAGGGAGGGGACCCACATGGCGCGGCAGACCTCTCTCTCCTGCCTCGCCCGCTGCTCCCCTCAGCAGTGTATTTCTGTTGATCTGCCTGTTCTGCTCCCTGCTCTGTCTGTGGTGAATCCTCTCACCACCACCCCCCCCCCCACACCTCTGGTCTGTACCCCAGCTCTTGTATGCATAAATAAATCTTTAAAAAAAAATTTGAGTTTTCTAATGTGCTAATGATTATAAAGGATAAGAACCTACCTCAGCTTTACTGTGGTCCTAAGCTATAATTTTTTTTTGATGTATCTTAACTAGTAATTCACCACAGTCTTCAAGACTTAAAAATAAAGACCTTGGGAAAACCACCACAAAGAATTGTTTAACCAAAATTATTATTATTATAATTGCAGGATATCCCAGATAAATGCAATTATAGTTACTGTAGAAGAAACTGCACATTTTCAAGAATGCTTTGAATTCATCTAAATCTGGTAACAAAATATTGTTACCTAATATGAGTCAATATTCCTTTGATCTCAGCTGCAAGGTCAAGTACACCCCAGGAAAAAGGGATTGAAGTTTAATGCTTACACATAAATATGCAGGTGATCTGAGCTTTGAGGGGACGAGTTCTTTTTTATTGTCATAACTTCCAGATTTTTGAAGTAAAACTTTTCTCCTCTACCTTCCCTAATATGCTTGATGCACAGTTTAATGCTTGGGGACATTTTCAAAGCTTTGGTAATCTTAAATTTCTCATAAACGCATAATCAAATTTAACTACAATGATTTTGTAGGAAACAAAAAATTCCATTTTCAAACACAACAGTAAAAAATGAACTACATAACAGTCTTTCTTGCCACAATATTGGATTTTGCATATTATTTTATAATGATATATCTTGCAAAAAAGAATGGCACCTTTTATCAACCCCCTTTACTCCCCCTCCTCAAACAAAAGATGTTAGCTAAACATCTAGGTTTTTGTACATTGCAAAAAATGAGGCACAGGAGCTAAACTTCTAATTAAAAGAAAAAAAGAGTATAACTAATTTGATGTTGAACGTATGTCAACACTTTGAGCTTATGGAGCTGACTGAACACAGTTCTGTATAAGCAGTAAAGGGAGTGCTGTCTCCTAATTAATAGAGTTCTAAAAAGTAAAAAAATAAAGCCATTTATTAAGTACACCAGGAACAGAGGTGGGGTGGGGAGGAGGGGCTGAGAATGCAGGTGGCTAGGATGACTCCCAGTCTCCTTTCTGAGTTTTTCAAAAAACGGAATTCCTCCTCTACTTGTGTCGCCTGAGAACCACTATGGTTTTGTAAAGTCTGTAACAGTAATTACATTTAATCACCCACAAGTACATTTGTTTTAAGCCTATAAATACTATGTTAGTAATACTAAACTATCTCCATTGGCTTATTTGTAAAAAGAAAAATATATTATTTATATTTTTATAAAGTTAACACTGAGGGCAGAGGGATGGGTCAGGGGAGGGAGGGGCAGTGTATGACCACAGTTCTCTGGACACAGTGACCAACGGGCGCCTTGCTCAAGCCAGCCGTCAGGCCGTGTCTGAGGAAGAGTCATAGGAGGCGGACACGATGAAGTTGCCACCGCTGGAGTGCCCGGCCACCGACTGCGCGGCCTGCTGGCTCAGGTTGTTACAGATCAGCACCAGCTGGTTGCTCTGGGCCTCCGACAGCGTGCTGCAGCTCTGATACACGCTGAAGTTGGTCTTCCTGCCGGGGATGTTGCCCTTCTCACACATGGTCTTCACCATCTTGGCCAGCTTGTTCTTGCCGAGGGCCTGGCAGTTGTACCAGTGCAGAGCCGCCAAGTTCACGACCGGCTTGATGGACAGGTAGAACGGGGCATCCTCGTAGCGCATGGCGGGGGGCCGCCGCTGGGCGTACTCCTTATAGTCCTGAACCGGGCAGGTCTGGGGGGCATGCTGGGTGGCGTACACACGGGAGTCGGTGCCCCCTCTCTTGGTTTTGGCATTCAGGTCCCCCGTGTCTTGACCCATCCACTCCAAGTACTCCAGCCCCGTTTCTGTGACCCGGAGGCGGATGTCGCCCCACTTCAGAGTGGAGCCGTGGAAGCCCGTGCAGTGCCCGAAGGCCTTGGTGTTGTTGAGCCAGACGAGGTTGAGCAGGCCCTCGGGGTTGTAGCGGCTCAGCAGCCCCCGTTTGCGCAGAATGAGTTCGTCGGCGAAAGTGAGCTTCATGGACTTGTGTGGTTTGTTGCCTTTCCCTTTGCAGCGGAGCTCGATCTGCTTCTGCTTTAGGGCCTCCTGGGATCGCTTGAATTCCTTGTCCCTGGTGATGCTGTAGCCATACCTGTGCTCTTTTAGGTACCGTTCGAGTCCACACTGGTAATTGGCCAAGCTGTTAGGTTCATATTCAGACCCATCCTTCTGCCTGGCATCCACAAAGAAAGAGGCAAGGTAGGCATCCAACTCCTTGCAAGGGATGACATAAATCTCTCTCGTCTCAGAAGGATACTTGGAGATGAGGAACTCACGGAAATTGCGGAGCGCGGTCTGCGTGCTCCGGATGGTTTTCTCATTCTGCTCCCTGCTGAGCTCAGCTGCTCTTTCATCCTGGTCTGCAACAAATGGGGGAGGGGAGGGATAGAGAGGGTGTTGATGAGTTCAGACAATGTACTTGCTACTCTGAAATAAAGTTTCCTTTTATAATGAAAAAGGGAAAGAAGGAATCCATTTTACAGAGGTCACTGATATTTACATACCTGTTCCTTTATAATAGCCAACTTCAGTTTCACAAATGATGTTCTATCAAGAGTATGGCCCGTGACAATCAAAATGAGCTTCCCGTGTCACTGGCACATAGTTTAATGCATGAAGGTTTGTGGAAAGAGTTTAGAGGAGGCCTTTGCTACAGGAAAAACAGGAGACAGGAATGTGCTGTTTGCCCCGCAGCAGCGTGCAAAGGCACAATGGGGCTGACACACTTATTTTGAACCACTTCATTTGTGAAACCAGAGGCTGTTACTGGTTCCATTTTACTGAATTAAATTAAAATATTCTAACTTATTTTGCACATCACCAAGGATCCACATTTAAAATTTCTAAACAAATCATGTAGTGCAGTTAATTTTACACTTCACAGCAGTTAAGGTAAACTCATAAATCTTTTTTATTTATAATTGCTGGGCAGTTTGTAATATGTGATGAAAATAACTGATATTTTAGAGAGTAATTGGGATAAAACTTCATAGTTGTGATAGGACAATGATGTTTGATCTAGGCTTTTCTAATCAAGAATCAAAAGGGAATATGTTTCCTGCATAAGTTGTTTTATTAATATTTATATTTTATTCAAATATACTCTGACATCAGAGTACTTCTTTCTATTAAGGGATCACCCGCAATTATGTGATGTTGCTCTAAAGTAGTAGTTCTAGCTTAGTGTGCTTCAAAATTATCAGAATCAGATTCCTAGGAGACAGACTTAGGAATCTGCATTTTAACTGTGTTCAAGAAGAGGGCAGAGAGAACATATTTTGTGAAACAAAGTTTTAGTGCTTTGCCTTCTGAAGGAATTCCTACACTATTTTACTTAACTTCACTTTTACAACAATTAAGTTCATAGATAGCATTTAAATTGTTTCCTTTCAAGAATGTGTAATTGAAATTTGGGATCTTAACATTAACAATAAAACACATCAAAACTCACCACTATTAAGTCAGACATGGTTTGGGCAGAAATAAAAAAAAGAAATTCTAAAAACACAATTACACAAAAGAAAATCAGACTATCTTGTTGATTATGGAGAGGCAAACACTGTGCAGTTAATTTAAAACAAAATAAAAGTGTAATTTCTGATTCTAAAGTTCAAGGTAAAAGTATTTTGTTTATACCAATCACTTTATTTAGGAAAGCTGCAGACTGATTTGTAAGGTTTGTAACTTTGCTCAGTAGAAATCTTTGTAATAACCACATACAATAATGAAACCAAAATTTTCCAAAAATTGAATTTTATTCACAAAAAATTGTGTATAAATTTACACATTTATGATCATGTCATTTGAAGATGACAGTTCTAAAATATAATTGTGAAAACCCTCATAATTCTATAAAATTAAATGTAAGAAATTCACTCAACTACTTTATAGGCACACTTTTGAAATATCGTTATTTCTAAAATTCAAATACACAAAAGTGCATTTTGTGCTTCATTAGACTTAATTTTCAGCTATGTTGTTTTCTCCCAGTTGAAATTATTTATACATCCACACCAAAGATACCTGTCATTCTAAAAAGAGATGGAAACCACAAGTTGCATGGGACCTTTTACCATGCTGGCTTCCCGGACTGTTACCATCTGAAGCCAAAGCCACATCTGTTTGTTTTGACTACTTGTTCAAATACCTATCACAGTGCTCTTCAAACTTCAAAGATTTCCTAAGAAATAAAACATCACATACAAATTTAAGATAAAAATGTAGTTTCTCAACTTTCACCCAGAATCTTTTCTAAAATGTATTTGTCTGAGAATATTAAGTTCACGTGTGCGGTCGTCCCAACTCTACAGTGGGGCGTAAGACTTGAGGAGTCAAACAAAATTCGTAAATTGATAATTAAATCCATGTTTCTTGTCCCTCTCTGTTTTACATGTACCTATATTCTGATACAGATGAAAGTTGCCACCAGAAACAGGGCATAACGCTTGAATTAGGATGGTTAGAATTCCGCACTTCTGAAGAGATAACAGGTTAGTGTGATGTTGAGTCTTTTGACTGGACCTGGGACATTCTGCAAGGCTAAACAGAACATTCAAGATAAAGTAGACATTTACAATTTTATTCAATTCTTTCAGGTCAATCATGCTTTGGTTCACAAGATGTTTGATGACTATTGCCAAAACACATGAAATAGCGATTCTAATTACAGTTAATTCTCCTCTGCATTTGTAGAATACTCCAGTACTTTCTACCTCCTACTTACAAAAATGAATGAATTGAAACTTAATGTTGAAGACTTGTGTGTGTCAGTTTATAAACAAAAGAATGGTATGCAGTTTTCCCCAAAGCTTATCAAAGGATAAGTGAGTAAAGGGGTTTAAGTCTGTTGGACTTACACAGTACTGGTCACTATACCAGAACTGGTGAAGAAGACCACAGTGTTTCATCTTAAGCTTCTTGTTCTTGGTGAGGCTACCCTCTCTTCCACTTCTGCATCCCCTCTATCCACATTTTTAGCATCATGCTAACACACAGTTAACTGTGGCTAACTCACAGAAGCACTACCTTAAAAACCTCAGCCCAGACCTGTAAGCCTTTCTCTCCTTTCTACTGGGCCTCAATCTTAGTTAAGAGTCATTCTATAAGCAGGAGAACAGAACTAAAAAAAAACTGTCATGTTACCATAGTTTTTCCTAATGGCATAAAATATGCCACAAGGGGAGGCTGAAAAAACTGAGACACCCTCCTTTCATTTTGCATGAATGGGGGAAGAAAATGGATTAAAGTCAAGTATCAGTAAAAAGTTTTATTTTAGCTAATTACAAAATCAAGTAAGACCAGAGAAGAGTGATAATAAAATTGTTATTTATTTTGCATTTATCTCTAGTTCCAGAAAATTTTCGGATACACCTCCTTTAAAAGTTTTTATTAGCTATAACATATAAAACAGTCATTTAGAGCATGTGATTAATTTCCACAATTGAATCCTGTGTCCATATTAAGAAAAAGAACATCACTAGCACCCCAGAAACCCACCTCATATCCCCGTTTTGTAGTTATTCCCTCCCACTAAGAAGAACAGCTACCCTGACATGAAACAATACAGATTATCTGACCTATTACTTTAACCTATATGAATGGAATCTTGCAGGGTGAAATCTCTGTGCCTGCCTTCTTTTGTTGAAAAAATTGCGTTTGTGAGTTCAACCATGCTGTTCCGCAGCTGTGGATAATTTATCGTCATTGCTGTGTAACATCGTATTGTGTGATGATCTCACAGTCTGTTTTTCCTTTTGATTGGATATTTGGGTAGTTTTCAATTTGGGGTTATTTCCAATAAAACTGCCATGAATGTCCCAGTAGGTGTCTTTTGGAGATCATGTGGATGAATTTCTCTTGGTTGTTGACTTAGAAGGGGAATTCCTAGTTCACATGAAATCATATGTTCAACTTTAACAGATACCGACACCCATTTCCCAAAAGTGGTTGTACCAACTTTCCCTCCTAAAGTGATGGTGCCACAGTTCAGGCTGCTCCATATCTTCAGCAATGCTGAGCAATGTTAGTCTTTTTTTGTTTTAGCCACTCTGGTGGGTATGTAGTGGTATGCTGTTATAATTTCAGTTTCCCTGATGATTAATGAAGTTGAACAACTCTTCAGATGTTTATTGGATATTTGGACATTTTCTTTTGTGAAGTGCCTGTTCAAGTTATCTTTCTATTATATTGTCTGTTCCTTAATGTTTTAGGTTTTCACGTATTCTGTACATGGGTCTTAATCAGGTATGTATATTTCAAATATCTCTCTTAGGCTGTGACTTGCCTTTTTACTTTCTTTTTACAGTGTCTTTTATTTTTTTTTTAAAGATTTATTTATTTATGCATACAAGCACTGGGGTACAGGCCAGAGGTGTGGGGGGGTGAGAGGATTCACCACAGAGAG
>JAGFMF010012011.1:6937067-6953110 GCA_019455555.1 Galemys pyrenaicus | reverse complement strand
CCCCTCCCTGGCCGGCAGCAGGGATCGAACTCGTGCTGCAGTGGCTGTGATTTGCTTCATAGTGCATTGCTTAACCCACTGCGCCACCAGGGAGGCCCTTAATGGTGTCTTTTAATGGCAATACAATACAATGTCAAATTCTGCCTTTATGGTTCAGATTTTTATATCCTGTTTAAAGAATTTTGCTTATTCCAAAATCATGGGAGACCTATATCTTCCAAAGATTTACAGTTTTACATTTCACAGTTCAGAATGACATCACTAGAACATCCTCCTGTAAGTTCTGAGCTAGAAATTAAGATGATTTATTTTCAATATGGACCACAACCCCTTTTATTTCAATTAATTAATAAACTTTAAATAGGCAGTACAACATATGGTACAGTATCTGAAAGCTACAAGTGGACCCAGAGTGAGTCAGTTGTCCTCACGTCATGTCCTTGTTACCATGCGTCCCTCTGCACAGCAACCAATCAAGGGGTAGATAGTTCACAGGGTTTTCTATGCACACAAACTTGTTCTTTTCTCTTCAAAAAGGAGGTAAGACTACATTATATATATCCTATTCTACATGCTACTTTTCACCATTAACAATGTATTAGAGAGCTCTATATCCTTATAATATAGTTGCCACACTCTCTCTAATAGCTACAAAGTATTTTGTAGGATATACCATAACACATTTATCGAATTTCCTATTGGTGAACATTGTAATATTTCCATTCTTTTCACATCCTGTGACAAACAGCGCTGCAATAGGTGTATATGGCATGCCCCATACATGAATAGTATATATATATAGTATATACATATATAATATATACATACATACATATATATATTTGTATGTACACACATACAAAACAAACTTCCAAAAAAGGAATTGCTTATTGCTCTGGCCATATATTGTGCCATTTTATATTTCTGTGATAAGGTATGAGAATGTTGGTTTAATCAAACCTTCCTACATATAATGTATTATCAAACTTCTTTTATTTTCAAGACATAATTTTCTCTAAAATCTCCTTTTTCTTTTTACTGAGGTAACACTGGTTTGCTTGTTAAATTGGTAAATTATATATTAGAGTTTTATTTTGCATTTCTTTTATAAGTGAGATCTCACATTTAACATTTTTCAAATATTTAATTAGATCACTATAATTTCTCAGTGAATCCTTTTTGTTCTTTATCTAGTTTCTTTTTTTTATACAAGATCTGGGGTATAGGCCAGAGGTATGGGGGTGGTGAGAGGGTTCACCAGAGACAGAATAGGGAGCAGAACAGGCAGACAGGAGAGCAGCAGGCAAGACAGGAGAGGTCTGCTGCACCATGTGGGTCATGGGTCAGCTCCCTGATCAGGTATCAAACTTGTGCTGCAGTGGCTGCGGATAGCTTCATAGTACTGAGACTTAACCCCTGCACCACCAGGGAGGCTCCTCCAGTTTCTTTTTTTTTTGGTATTGATTTATAGGCACTCTAGATGTATCTAGGGATTTTTATATTTATATTTAGCTTATTTATATGTGTATCTAGTCTTATAATATTTAGCCTTGTGTGACACACAGCCCCCTCTATTTTTGTTTGCTTTTTATATTTGTGACTTTATTATATTTATGGGACTGAATTAATCTTTCTGCTTAAAAGATTTTTTTTAATATTTTTTGTGTTAGAGATGTTCCCCCACTGTAAACATAAAACAATTTTATTTTCTTTGAAAAGATTAATTTCATTTTTAATGTTGAAATATCTAATCATCTGAATTTATGTTGGTGTAAAAAGTAGGTACCAACTTGATATTCTTCTAGACAGTTTTCAGATGTTAAATAATAGGGGTGATTGTGGCTGATTATTAATGGAAAACTTTCCAAGTGTTTTTCTATAAAGAATGACAGCACTGGAATTAAGTGATAGAGATACATTAATAAAGATTTATTTAAGACTTGTTAAAGGGCTATTTTTCTAGTCATATTTTAATAAGTGGCTCTTTAAAATCAAGAACTGATATTAAATTTCATCAATCGGGTTTTCGGCATCATGGAAAAGATACAATTTTTCTTTTGCTATACTGAAAGGGTTCCTCATGTTGAGGCATTATTTTATGCCTATTATGAAACACACTTGGCTGTAGTATATTTTTAAATTCTGCATGCTAGTATTTTATTTAATACACATTAGTAGTTCATTAGCAAATTTTGTCTGCAATTTCCCTTTTTGAAGGTATTTTTGTTAGGTTTTGCTATCAAATTTACAATGTCTTCATAAGAACATCTTTATCTGTACTTGAAATTCTGGTGTAATTCACCCACAGGATGACCTGGGCATTGTGTGGTATGTGTACTGTCGGGGGAGAGGAGGCTTAGGTCTCTGCTAATACTAATTTTTCCACAAGTTGTTTAGATTTTCTCTTTTTTTAGAATTAGCTTTAATTTTCTTCAAAAACAATCTATTTCATATTATATTGATTTTAATTTTCTTTAGCCCTGTCATTATTTCCTAATAAGACTTACTTACTTGACAGATTTGTGCTTCCTTCCCATAATCTTCACCTGTACTCATTTACCTTTTTTTTTTATTACTTCTTTTTTTTTTTAAAGATTTATTTATTTATGCATACAAGCACTGGGGTACAGGCCAGAGGTGTGGGGGGGTGAAAGGATTCACCACAGAGAGCAGGGAGCAGAANAGGCAGATCAACGGAAGTACACTGCTGAGGGGAGCAGCGGGCACAGCAGGAGAGGTCTGCTGCACCATGTGGGTCCCCACCCTGGCCGGCAGCAGGGATGGAACTCGTGCTGCAGTGGCTGCGGTTTGTTTCATAGTGCGTTGCTTAACCCACTGCGCCACCAGGGAGGCCCCTCATTTACCTTTTTTACTAGTGTTTTCAAAGATTTAAGTTATGGATATTTTAAAATTGGTTTTACTGTTTCTGAATCATCTTTTCTTAATTTCATTTTCCTTCTGCTTTAATTCTTGGGTCCCCCCCGCCAACCCAACTTCCTGAGCTGGATGACTAATTAATTTTCCTAATTTCTTATTTACATGAAAGATAGTTAAGTGTACAATCCTCCTTGGAGCACTCACTGCTTTACTGAATCCTATAGGTGTTTCTCTGTTATTATTATCATAATCTAAATACTCTATTATTGACTTCAATATGAAAAATTTAATCAGAGCTTGTTTCCGAGTTTTGTTTAAAAATTTTAATTTTACTTCAGTGTGTTCTGAAATGTAACTCCTGCCATGCTAGTTCCACGTTCCAGTCTGCGGATTTGTTGAGATTTTGTACCAGGATAGCCCCACAGTGGAAGGGGGTACACTATGGAGGAATACAATATTGTACAAAACATCAGGTTTCTCTATTTTTGCCCTCCCAGTCTCAATTTTGTAATTTGATTGAATCACAAATTTTCCCAGTATTTGTACATTTTGTCCTTGTTTCTGCAATTTGACAGATTCAATTATCCTCACATCCCCTTTACATTCACATAAATTAGTATGTTTTTAAAAAGTATGTTAAAAAATGATTATGCTTTGAATTCCTATTTTTACCATTTTATGCCATTCATATGTTCTAGTATTTTTATTAGAATTAATTTGATTATATTCATGATATTTATCGCACAGATTCTGAGTAGTCTGCTCTATCAATTGTTATATTTTAGTCTACCATTTGCAAGATGGTTTTCAGAAATGCATATATTTGGTAATAGTAACGCTTGTACAGCAGAGTCTAGTCAGTTTTGATTTGTAAACCAGTGAGTTTATCTCATTCTATTTATTACTTCATTTAATCTCTGTTCTTGTGCTATAATGTATGTCACACTCTCTGGTTTTTATTGCCATATTCTCATTCACCTCTTCTTTCTCTTGGCTGAACCCTTCTCCTTGTGGCAGTTTCATCCACACACAGGCAGGATCTTAACAACTAGAGGTGAAAAGGGTTATCTAGTCAAAATCTCCTCTTAGGAGTAAATGAACATCTTCAGCTATGGTCTTTAATTTTTCCAGTGGTTATCATTCCTGCAATACTGCTTCTTACCATAAATCCTTTATTTTTAAACAGCATATTTAGACATCTTACTAAAAGCAGTGTCAAAATTAATACACAACTAATCATTGTCAAGTATATTATTTTTCTTGGCCCTTATAAATTTTAGCTTTTAATTTTGTTACCTGATTAAGTTCTTTTTTTTTTTTAAAAGATTTATTTATTTATGCATACAAGAGCTGGAGTACAGGCCAGAGTCCAGGGTGGTGAGAGGAGTCACCAGAGACAGAGCAGGGAGCAGAACAGGCAGACTGATACATACTGCTGAGGGGAGCAGCGGGCAAGGCAGGAGAGGTCTGCCGCACCATGTGGGTCCCCTCCCTGGCCAGGGGCAGGGATCGAACTCGTGCTGCAGTGGCTGTGGTTTGCTTCATAGTGCGTTGCTTAACCCACTGCACCACCAGGGAGGCAATGTCACTGATTAACCTGATTAAGTTCTAATGTTACCTTTATGCCTTCAAATATCTGAGGACCTGATTATTTGAATATTAACTTTTGAATTTTGGTTTATACCATTTCCCACATTTCCTATACCCACCTAGCTTTTAAAAAATACATTGTCACATTGTTGTGGTTTATAGTATTTATCATAAATGCGTATAAAATCATTTAAAGACATTTTGTTTTTAATTGCCATTTCTACACTAAGGTCTTGGTCTTGCATCTTGCAGTTAACTAGACAGCCCTGATGATTACCACCAGTGTTTTGCTAGTCTCTATCGCTCAACTGGCTAAGGTTTATCCTCTAATAATGCATCCTTAAAGTATTTATAATAAAATACTTTGTTTTCCTGGGGGACTTGAGTTTTTGAGAGGACCCTCTTAGCCTTTTACTGACTTTGTAAGTGAGCAACAGTTTCATGTAGTGACCGGACCCTCCACTTCCGCTGTCCTTGCCCGAGCACAGTGACATTGCTGGCTGTCTTCTAGAACTCAGTGCAGTTGTGGGGTAGCCAGTGGCCAACACGATCGTTCTTCCTTACTGGTTTCTTGGTGGATTCTCGGGGGAGAGGAGAGAGGATGTGTAGGTGATTATTTCTTTACCTATGAAGGGCACACCTTTACTAAGCTGAACCTCACTACTGATCACCGTGCCCCCTTCTTCTGTCTGGCACACAGCACACCCTTCTGAGTCATAAATTCAAGCACCTCGCCACTGCCCCGTTATACCGGCAGACAATTCCTCACAAAAATGGCAAATGAGTATGTCTCTTCACTTCAGCGAGGTCCACAGTGGCTTTCAGCCCAAACTCCCCACACAGTTCTTCAACAGCGACTGCTGCTTCGCCGCTCAGCAGGCATCCTCACCCTGAGCCTCCCATCACACAACCGGTAGAGTCAGATCCTTGTGTGATCACTGCATTTGCCATTCTTCTTCATGTACTGTGGTTCTAGCAGAAAACCTCTAGTTATATTTAAGATGTTTACTTGTTTCTCTTTCTAGTTTTAAAGTGATTTCAAAGAAAAGTCAGAATTCTGGTCCAGGTCTTTGCGTTTGACTGAGACTGCTATAACTTCTAGTCCCTAAGGTGGTGCCTTACGGGGTGGCTTAGTAACTCCATAAATATTCATTAAACGCTTTCTGATTACAAGAAATCTACTCTATGAAGAAGGGTTACAATCTGAACATTCTGGCATTCATCAAAAACTCAGCACACTTCATTAAATCTTGTTTGAATGTACGTGGTAAGAAACATAACTTGGATTCTAAATAGCTCTGTTGTTTATCTAATGCTGATGGTAACCAAAAAAATTTTCAACACAAACAAAAGAGGGAATACTATAAAGATCACTTTCAATTTTCCGAAGAGAAGGAGGCACAATATTCAGCAGGCAAACTGAATGAGTCACTGTTATGAATGGAAAAAAGAAAAAACCCAAGCATTGAGATGAGCAAAATGGTCTTATTATATTAAGGAAGTTGTGGCTAGCAGCAAAATTTCAAAACTGAATGTGGAGAAAATACCAAAGGCCTAGAAAACTAGATGGAAAAGACAAGGGTGGCAGCCAAAATATACAAGTACAAATTATTTTATTTCTATGCAGATTGGGCATTTAACAATTAGGAATTAAGTTTTACAGGCAGTGAATGAGCAGGCATCAGATTCATCCTTCCTGTGGGTGCCATGAACCTGCACAACTCAGAGCCTCATCAACACAGTACATACCCCGACTTTCAACGTACTGAGGCACTGTCCCAACACACCTGCTTGTCCACTCAGTGCCTCCTCCACCCATCCGTTTGCCCAAGGCTGAAACCTGGGTGCCTTATTGGATGTTTGCTCTCCTGTCCTCCCACAGCTAATCCACCTCAGGTCCTGCCAGTGAGGTCTCACTCATTCACTCAAGAACACTTAATGAGTAACTAGAACAAGTTAGGAATTAACAGGGTATCTACAGGGATGAACATAATGGAACAGTCCTTGCTTTTGTGGAATTTGCCTGAGGAGAAGCGACAATAGTCAGTACCACAAGGTAGTGGATCTCAGATGACCTGGTCAGTGCTATGCAGGACAACAGAGCACTGTTGAGAGTGAGTGACCCATTTAAGGATGGGTGTCCCAGAAAAGACTGTAATCGGGACTCTTTGTTGAGATCTGAAAGTGAGAAGTCCATCACAGAGATTTTGGAAGGACAAATGGTAGCGGGAAGAGCACATGACAAGTTCCTACAATGGAAACCAAGCTTTGAGAAACTGAGAGTCGGTGTGCCTACAGTGAAGGAGCAGGAGGACTGAGAGCTCATCAGAGAACAGACACTATACAGTCAGACTTGCTTTGCTTGCTATGATATAAATCTACCTATCTCTACCATGCTAAGAAAACTGTTAACAAACTGTGCCTTGTAAGACTAGGGCTGAATTCACATGTGCGTGACCTGGTGCAAAAGATTCCCAGATAATGAAATAATCTATAATGTGAACCACCAAGGTGGAGACAAAAGCTCAGAGTCAGAGGGAATAAGAGAATATCCAGATCAACCATTACTTACTCTACCTTGCTCTGTTCCCCTCAGCTCCCAAAGAAGGTATTTGAGTTGCAGAAACTCTGGGCTAGAGGTTTGAGCTAATCTGATCTGATCTGGATCTTAAAGGACCAGGAGTCACCAGGTGACAGATGGATCAGTCTCATTGTCCCGCCATCCTTACTTCAGTCCATCTCATACCTCTCTGTTAGGCTGTGACCTCTTGAGGAGAAAGGAATACTCAGAGGTGAACTTAGCAAATTTTAAGCAGTTTTTCAATACTTATTATATAATCTCTATGCCCCATTAGTGACATTATTTCCCAAGTATTTACCACCTGTGAATACCAAGCACCCAGCATATGCTCCAGTACATCTGAGCTATCTAACCAATATACGGCATCAAATAAATATACCAACATGTTAAGAGACTCTGAAACCCACATTCTCCACATGTATTTTGAATGACTGAATACATCAAGCTATGGCCTGAGTATGACAAGAAAGGGAAAACTTTCGGACACACTTAGTTTTCAAATAGGCATTTTAAACATGTTTTTCTGTTCCCCAGAACTTGAACTTATTCTGCTCCATTTCACCCACACCGTAACCTACTAGGCTATTTTAGGAGTGGCTGGTGTTACTGCACCACTAGTACAGTTTTAGCTTTAAGCAGAGAGAATGGAGAAACTCTCTAGGTATAAGATGTAAGTGGTCAGGTTCTGGGCCCTCCCTGGTGGCGCAATGGGTTAAGCAACACACCATGAAGCCAACTGCAGCCACTGCAGCACGAGTTTGATCCCTGCTGCCGGCCAGGGAGGGGACTCACATGGCGCAGCAGACCTCTCCTGTCTCATCTGCTGCTCCCCTCAGCAGTGTATTTCAGTGGATCTACCTGTTCTGTTCCCCACTCTGTCTCTGGTGGATTCCCCCCACCCCGCACCTCTGGCCTGTACCCCAGTGCTTATATGCATAAATAAAAAGTGGCCTGGTTCTCTGGTCAGTGGCGCTCATTTCTTATCTGTACTGTCCACGGGAACTATAATGCTTATCACTTAAATTTATTCTAAGCGTCTCAAAAGCCTAGTACAGTAACATGGGCGTTTCAAAAATGCAGCCAACACACTGGAAGTTCTAGCCTACCGACTTCCAAGAGATCTGGGACCTGGAGTGGACCCCAGGAGGAGCCTCGGGGACTCTCACCTGGACTAACTAGCTCAGGGACGCCTTGCAAGACCCCGCACGAAGTGTTTATGCAGCCAGTTTTTCTGTACTTACTTACATAGTCTTCATGCCCCATTAATTCAATTATTTCCTCCCTTGTTAGGAGATGGCATGGAAAAACACATAATTAGTGTGGTATCTTGTATTCTCATTTAATTTGAGGAGATTTATGTTAGATTTAAATTCAGACCCATTTGCTTCTATTGCTATAGCACTCAATTTAACAAAAAATAAACACAGCTATCACATCCCTTTTGCGATTTTATTAAAGCAATACATCTGAGCACGAAGAAACATTTCTTAGTGTTTAACTTCTTTATCATTTTCATTTAAGAAGAATATATGCCTTTTCATTTAATGGAAAAAAGAAATTATGTTCAAATTCTCTTTTTTTAAACCAGTGAAATAATAAGTCCATGAACTTATTAAATAAGAATGTATTTTAAATTTGAAAAGTGAAAATGAAAGTAAAAGGATCTCTGGTGAGTTGATTTATATTTATGAAGTTGCAGCTGGAATTAATATTTAATCCACATGTGAGTACCCACTGTGCCCTCTAGCATTTTAAGAAGAACCATGGGGTATAGTCAAAGGCAAGTCCCTGATGGTTATATAGATTACATCATAGCTAGAAGAGATGACAAATGCACATAAAACTAATTAAAAAGGCCATACATTGCACTATGTAATTAGGCACTGAGTTTGTGGCATGGCTGCAGGTCCTAAAGGAATTCAGGAAGTGGAGGGGGTGTGCGTGGGTAGGGGGCTAGGAGAGAGAGACATAAAGAGAAGGATAGGAGGGAGAGAGGAAGGGAGGGAATGTATGAGCACAAGCAAGCATGGTAGTTTGGGGGTGGCAGAACAACTGGAGCAGGGAATATAGCTAGACTAGTGGGACAGCCACATAGAGGATTACATATTAGTTATAAATATTTACACACCAAGGAGAGAAGAATGAATATGCTTACTGCAAAGAATCCTCAAATACCAAACATTTGAAGAAAGTGATTTTAAAAATATATATCAAAACACCACTTACCCACCTCTGACATTCTTTATTCACCTTCTGTTACTATTTTCTTCCATGCATCGATCACCACCTGACATACGACATATTTACTAGCTAACTTGTTTAGTATTTGTCTCCCCCCAAGGGTCTTTGAGCTCCCTAAGAGCCAGGACGTTGCTACTTTATTTTCAGATTCTGGAAAAGCACTTGCGAAGTAGAAGGACTCAATAAACATGTGTTGACTGAATAGATAGCAAAGCTGAAAGTTGCTGAAATTATTCTGTATGTGTAATTATACAGTCCACTTTACATTAACCATACTGACTACATTTAGAAAGGAGAAAGAAACAACTATCAATGGCAGAAAATTGCTTTTGGGGACTCACAAGCAGATTCTCACGGTCTCTTTTGTCCTTTGTTAAGGCCCTTTAGAGCCAGGCTCTGCAGAGCAGGCAGTGTGGATTCTGTCATAATGGTATGAAATGATGTATGAGCCTACTAGAAGCTCTTGATAGAGCTTGTTCCTTAAGACATAAGGACCTATCATCAGTCATTATATAAATTGCTACAAGAGAAGGCATCCCTGGTGGCACAAGGGGTTGAACGCTGCAAGGGGTTGAGGGCCACACTGTGGAGCTTCCGCAGCAACTGTAGAGCGAGTTCGATCCCCGGCCAGGGAGGGAACCCACATGGTACAGCAGCAGACCTTATCTGCCTCACCCGCTGCTCCCCTCAGCAGTGTATTTTAGCTGATCTGCCTGTTCTGCTCCCTTCTCTGGTACTCTCATTCTCCAACTCTGGCCTGTACTCCTGCTCTTGTATGCATAAATAAATCATTAAAGAAAATAAATAAAATTAACTCCCCTAATGATTATTTCATATTTTAAAAAAATAAAAATAAACAAATTGCTACAACAATATCTTTATCTTAGTCTCAGGATAAGGAGAAGAAAATACTTTAGCAAAAGTTCATATGAGAATATATCCATAAAATTAAGGAATAACTCCCTCCCGCTGCCAATCCTAACCTCCACTTATGAAAAAGATTATGCTGATACTACATACACGTCGCCTACTATGTAGTTCTCTATACATGTATTCATTTGAAAGAAATTAAATATTCTTGTGATATTTTTCTATGTTCAAGGAAAATGATCTTGGTATTTAAAAATATGTAGTGCCTCCCTAGCGGCTTAGTGGGTTAAGCAACGCACTATGAAGCAAACCGCAGCCACTGCAGCACAGTTCGATCCCTGCTGATGTCCAGGGAGGGGACCCACAGGGTACAGCAGACCTCTCCTGTCTCACCCGCTGCTCCCCTCAGCAGTGTATTTCAGTCTAACTGCCTGTTCTGCTCCTCACTCTGTTTCTGGTGGATCCTCCCACCCCCCACATCTTACCTGTACCCCAGTACTTGTATACATAAACAAATCTTTTTTTTTTAAATATATATATGTATGTATATGCCCTGATTGCTTATCTTAGGAAATATGCCAATTCCAATTTTATTTGTTAAGGTTTTCAAAAATTATAATCATTACCATTCATGTTTCATTTTGGAAAACAGCAATAACTCCAGTCATTTATTTTAAAAAGGTGAACTGTATTTACTTCAAGCGTGGAAAACTAATTGAGTTAACCTGTAACTACCATAGCATGTATTAAAAAGTCAGTGTCTACTTTTTTCCTCTTTTAAACACCCAATTCCTTGCACACTTTAATGCTTTCTTCTATAACTTTAAAATGCAGGTTATTTTCTAGGACTGTTAACATCACTAATTGAAGTTAGACTTGTATGCTATTATAGCTATCTGACCAGCAAATTATTTTTATGCTCAGTTAATCTTTTCCAATAGTGGAAGTAAAACACATTTCTTACATACACATGCAAGGGCATTAAAATTTAGAACAATAGAACCAGTTAGTCCGGTATGATTTTTGATAGTATTTTTCACTGAAGCAGAAATCACTTAAATAAACATTAGTCATCTGCTCATTTCCTCTGGATGTATGTTATATGATTCTAGACTCCCTGGAGAGTTTTCTCCTTAATAAAAATTTATAAATAAAATAGAGCACAAAGATAACCGTATTTATTGAACAATAAAGTACAGGGTAAAAAAGCTCTTTCTGGGCCTCCCTGGTGGCGCAGTGGGTTAAGCAACGCACTATGAAGCAAACCGCAGCCACTGCAGCACGAGTTCCATCCCTGCCCCTGGCCAGGGAGGGGACCCACATGGTGTGGCAGACCTCTCCTGCTGTGCCCGCTGCTCCCCTCAGCAGTCTGTTTCAGTCAGTCTGCCTATTCTGCTCCCCATTCTGTCTCTGGTGGATCTTCTCACCTCCACGACTCTGGCCTGTACCCCAGCTCCTGTATGCATAAATAAATAAATCTTTAAAAAAAAAAAAAAGCTCTTTCTATCCATGTTGTCTCCACTATGAATTAAATCAGGTGAAGGCACTGTTTGTTGGAAGATGGTGTAAGATACTACCTGTGTAAAGGAGACCAAACATTGATCTTGCAGATCTGCACAGTAACAAATTGATGTATGGTTGTTAGGGTACAGGAATTGGCACTCTTAACAAGATATCAGGAAGATATCAGGTGGTTCTATACAGGAGCAGTTCAATAGGAAATGCTTTGTGAACCAGCGCCTTATCTCTCGTATCCCGTAGAAGGTCTAAAAAATGATTCTTCCTTCAATTATAGCACTTGCCACTTTATTGGTACGGCAGATTTTCTGGTCTGAAAGCTTTCATTTCTTAGGCAGAACAATTGCTAGTGAGCTAACTAACTAAGGAAATAAGCAATTGCAGCTTCACTGTAAAATACTATAAAAAGTCACACTGAACTAACTAGTATTATAGTTCAACAAAATAATGAATGAGTTAAAGAATTATGTCCCTCTGAACCCCACTGGAATCAGACTAACTTCCTTTGTAACTTCCCTGAAATGATTAAGCTCAAAACTGTTTCCTGAGTAGCCAAAGATCTTTTTTAAAAAATTCTAATTTTCCTTGATCCCTTTCAGACAGTTGATATAAATAGTACAGTAAATACCGAATGGCTCCAGTTGAGCCCATAAGAGTGTTGTATCCAAAAGATAAAAAACAAACATTGGAGAGGGTGTGAAGAAAAAGGAACCCTCATACACTGTTGGTGGGAATGTAGACTGGGTCAGCCCCAATGGAAAACAATATGGAGGATTCTCTAAATAAAAACAGATCCATGATACAATCTACCAGTGGGTAGATTCCTAGGTATCTACCCAAAGAATACAAATGTACTAACTCAAAGAAACTAAATATACTCCTACGTTCATTGCCACACTATTTACAATAGCCAGGTTGCAGACACAATCTAAGAGCCCAATGACAGATGAGTGGATTAAGAAGATTGGTATATATACACAATGGAATACTATACAGCTATTTTTAAAAAATGAAATCTTGCCGTTTGCAACAACATGGATGGAACTGGAAGGGATTATGGCTAAGTGAAATAAGTTGGAAGGAGTGATACAAATACAAAATCATTTCATTCATGTGCAATATAGAGATATAAAGAAAAGGAAGAAACAAAACAAAATCATAACAAACCCTAGAAATATGACTACAGAATTGAGGCTACCTGAAGGGGAGGGTGGAAGGTGAGGCATAAAGGAGAAAGGGGACCCAACGGCAGAGGGGTGCTTTCATGATGGGTATTGTCTGGCAACATATATGTAAAGCAGTGAGAACCTACCCCCTACATCATGTTGTAAACCAATGTCACCTTAAAAAAAATAAGAAAAGAGGGGCTTCCTTGGTGGCGCAGTAGGTTAAGCAACGCACTATGAAGCAAACCACAGCCACTGCAGCACGAGTTCGATCCCTGCCACTGCAGCATGAGTTCAATCCCTGCTGATGTCCAGGAAGGGGACCCACATGGTGAGGCAGACCTCTCCTGCTGTGCCCGCCGCTCCCCTCAGCAGTGTGTTTCAGTCCATCTGCCTGTTCTGCTCCTCCCTCTGTCTCTGGTGAATCCTCTCACTACCCTGGACTCTGGTCTGTACCCCAGCTCTTGTATGTATAAATTAATCTTTAAAAAAAAAAGAGAGAGAAAACATATTAAAAAAATAAGAAAAGAAAAAAAAAGATCGATCACCTATGTGAAGTTGTGTAAGATTTTTTTTAACTTAACTTTTTTCATTGTAAAACAGGCATAATAATTGCATCTATCTCTTAAGAGTTCTATGAAAATTGATAGGAAAGCAAACCACTTAAATCACACATAAATCATCTAGTTATGACGAGTTTTCTAGTTCAGTGCTTCATAACATATTGCTGTTTAGAAATGTATTTCAACCCACTAAACCAAAGTCCTCTTATTTGAACTGAGATCCTCCTCTACTGATGCTTTAGTTTGTAGTAAAATTTGCTAATTCTCCCAACATAGATCCATAAAGGCCACCAATGTGAGGTATTTGTGCATAAATGAACATGTCTTGCCACCAACTGACAAATACAAGCAACTGGAGTTAGTGTCTATGTATCTAAACTAGCTCCTGGGAGACCTCCCATTCCACATGACCTAGAATCCTCAGATTTGAACAAATTTATCAATGTCATTATAAGAAGAGATACTGTGTAATAATTAATTCTGTACAGTATTAAACATGGTACAATCATGGAATCCTCTCTAGGAATGCTACTTTTTTTAATTAAATGAAGATAACGAGAGTCTCTCAATTGTTGTCCCGTCCCAACCCCAACAAGAGATATAGCATCTAAGGTCTAGGTCAGCCTAGAGGACAGAGCTCCTTACTACCTGGCTGTATTTGCTTAGAAGTCTTGACATGTAGAGAAGATGCAACATTCGTGATGATTAAGAAGACACAAGGAGACAAAAAGGAGACCAGCTGACAGGGGTGAATAAATAAAAACTAGATGAAGCCTCTCAAATCTCAAACTTAATTTTAAGTCACAGAAAAGAAATTAAGCATTCCAAAGGCAAAAGAAGAGTAGAATAAGAGAATAAATATTGTACTATATTAATCACAATAAGGAGCATTTTCGACTTGGCCAAAATATATTCTTAAATCAACTTTAGAATGTGGCTACATTTTCAGGCTTAGCAGCATGAAACCCACATGACTGTAATTAATGTAATAAATCATGCTGTGGAATTTTCTATAGAATCTGACAGTACTCACTGATATACTGCTTATTAGAGACTGCAAAGATTTCACCCCCACTTTTTTATTATACTGCCAGAGACACTGAATCAGGAGTACCTTTTGATGTGTCTGAAATATCTGCTGCTGGTGTAATACATAAAAATATATGGTGAGTTGCTGACATCAGACTTTGATATACAAAGCATCATACACATCTTCCAAAAGGGACCCTTTTTTTTTTTTTTTTTAATAAATTCTCACCTTCCTTGACTCAAGGCGGTCGCAGAAGATACATGGGTTCATTATACATGTGGCCATTTACATTTTCCATAGTTTTACCCATGAAACCACGGCTTTATGTATGTAGTTCTCTTTTTTATTTTTTTCTTGAGTCCACAAACATATAGCACAGAATAATGATGAACAGGCATTGTCTCATCAACCTATTCATACGCTTGCACTGTTTTCAACATCATTTGAAAAGTTAAAAATTAGTCCTTTCTCAGTTCAGGGATTTAGCTTTGATGACATTTCACTTCAGTACTCTTACAGACCCTTAAGTTTACATATATCATTATCTTCTAATTTAGAAAATTCAAGATTAAAAAACAGATGGTTTAAAAGGTAACTATTCACATCAGAAAAAGGTTATTTTGTGTATAGTTCCCGTAATAAAAATAGCTTTATCAGTTTTATCATAATATTAGTGTTTAATATAAAAAAAATTTCCCCAGAAAGGGGAATAAAAGACATAAAAATGAAAACAAAACTGCCCATAAAAATGAAAAAAAAACTGCCACCAATCAAGTAGCCATTGGGTATATTTGGTATATCTTTCTAATTTAAAATCTAATTATTACTCTTTAATCACTAAGAATTCAGTCTATTTTGTCTTAATTATACATTTCAGTCTTATGTTTTATTTTCTCTGAAAATAATGTTTTTTCTTATGGTCAAGAGAAGAATTATTAATACAGTAGTGCCTGGAGAAGTTACTGTATCTGATGTATTCCTTTAGATCAACTGAAAATGACAGATTTTAAGGCTGGAATAAGAATTTGCCATTGGATTTATTATCCTATGTTGACACAAAATTCCTCATGAGAATAAAGAATTCCCTATGTCTACACTACCCCCATTCAAACTGTTCTCCACGCAGCAGCCTGAGTGAGCTTTCTAAATTACAAGTCTATTCATGTCACGACCCTGCTCAAAATCCTACTGTGAATTCCTATTCCCATTAGGTAAAAAGTTCACTACTCAGTATTATCCACAAAGTTTTGGTCTAACTCACCAGTTTCATCTGAAACAAAGCTCACTTGCTTTCTGCATTCCAGCCATGGGGCCCTCTGCTCAAGTTTTCAGATGTGCCTCTTCTCTCAAAGACTTTGCATAAGCAGATCCCTCTATCAGGGATATACTTCTGGCCTCCATTTCCAAATCTTCATTCTGAGATCAGATGTCATTTTTTTTAGGGACTCTGCTAATATTGACCCATTATTCTCTTTTCTTTCCTATCACAGCATTTCTTTTTTTTTTATTATTTTTTATTTATTAATTATATTTGACATCATTTGTAGTCCCCAGGGAGTACCCACCACCATTTCACCGGTGCACCATCACCTCAGTCCCTTGTGCAC
>JAGFMF010012011.1:6909778-6936946 GCA_019455555.1 Galemys pyrenaicus | reverse complement strand
TGTGTATATGTACCACATCTTCTTGATCCAGTCATCTACTTTTGGGCTTTTGGGTTGTTTCCAGGTCTTACCAATTACAAATAGTGCTACGATAAACATTCTTTCTTATCACAGCATTTCTAAAAGTTTTTAATGATCTCTTTGTGGAGTTGCTTGATTATTATCTATCACATGAGCTCCCCCCACCCCCTCCCATAGATATATCCATGACTGAAGGCGTGACTAGCAGGCATTCATTGGTAGCTGCTAAATATGTGAACTTGATATTAGGAAAGCTACACAAAACTATTACAGCAACATAAAACCAAGAGAACAGGAAACGACAAGTCACCTCTTTTTCTTTTCTGCAAATTTCAGCATTTACATACTTGCTTCAACATTCACTTCAACATTTTCACTGCAGCATGGGAGACATTGTTTTAGACATTTTGGTATCTCCAGTGTTGGACACTGATTTTCATTCCCTCCACATGGATGGGACTAATACAGGAGGAGTCAAAGTAGAAGTTTTGGCAATGAAATTTTTGGAGATATAAAGAAAATCAAGGGACAGCTGGTCCTGTCCCTACAGTAGAACTTCTAAGTGCTACAAAGCTGACTGTACCAAGCAAGCACCAGCCTGGCGAGTATCGCCAGTGGGTAAGTGCATGCATGTGGGAACCATTCTTTCTAGGCACAACTCTGGCTCTCCCACCCGCTTACTGTGTGACCGCCAGCCAGTTCAATCTGCCTTTACCTTTGCTTCTTCATCCATAAAATGGAGTTACCTGCAACCCTAACTTCACAAGAGTTGTGAGGACTAAGTTACCTAAGGTAGTGAGCTAATAAGCACTCTGTAAGTAGTGGTATCACTACAGCTACTGTGCACATAGTAAATCAAAGAGAACTAACAGCATAAGAACCTGCATAGTGAAGAGGAGCTTGGATGTAAAACAATTATCATCATTTGCTAACAGTTCATTGGCATATTAGTCAGGATTATTTGGAAAACACTTTTCATGAGTTTGTTTCAATCAATGAAAACAAACTCAAGCATAATATAAGTTACGGCTAATGAATTTAAGAGATGAAATGCTATTTACCACAGTGAAGACAATTATAACAAAGTTTGGGTCAGAAATCATTTCTCCCTTTAAATGTACATTCAGTTTACAAGACTGCATGTCTTAATTATCAAGGATCAAAATGTGAAAGCTTCTTTTACTAAAAATGCATAATAAAATAAAAAATACAGTGGAATTATTAATCAACTTGAAACAAAAGAGTATGGCAATAAAGCAGAGAAAACAGACAACACATAAAAATGGAAATGCATAAAACTCTAATAAATTACCTCCTTCTTTTTTGAATTAGGCTATTAATATTCATTAAATCCCATCTAAGAAGTAATAACCTAATGGATAGAAGGATGCTAATTTCCCTAAGTGGGTCAGTGGATAATAACAAAACATATTTTTGAAAAGTTCATTATAAAATAAAAATTAAAGTATTTTTCTATATGGATTATCTGCTGCTTTACCCATTTATAAGTATAGACAAAACAGGAAAAAAAAAAAGCTTTTTTTTCTTAACCATGAGATGCCAGTGTTCCATCATAGAGGATAATACTATAACAGCAGTAATTATAACAGTATAAAGGTGTTAAAATGCTAGCACTTGCAACACAAATCTTAATATATTCTAGAAACTAAAAAATATGTAAGATATAATTTTAGACATTGTCTTTAAGGAATATATACTTATATTCATTGACTCAAATCCTCAAGTCAAATTCACAGAAACAAAATGCTCCAGGATTAGAGGATTCTTTGTTTTTCCTGAATACAATTAAGAGTGACAATTTAAGTAATACTTATAAAACAAACAAACTTCTTAGTGTAAGGACAGCAGCGAGATGAACGAGTAAGATGTCCCTTGCTCTTATCCTGCCCAATAACCTGGCATCCACCCATAGACAAAGGTGCCTTTGTGGGTGTCTCGGGACCAGCTTGGAGACTGTAAAGCCCTAGGTATGGTGCAAGACCCAGGCAGGCTCCCACAGTGGCAGCTGATTTGCTGGCTGTGGTTCTCGCCATAGAGCTGGAGATAGCGCCATGGTTTAGTTTGGTTTCTATCACCAGCACCATCCCAAGGGGACCCAGGAGGACTCATTCATGTCCATGCACTGAGTGACAAGACAACAGTCCTTGGTCCTGGCTGTGAGCCTGGAAATAGTCCACAGACTCCCTGTTGCCCCTCTGGCTTGTGGTCTTGAGTGTCCCTGTATATTCCTACCAAACTCAGTCGGAACCCAGATCCTGAAAGGGCACTTTGCCTGGCTTCAGCCCACTCTCAGTCACAGACTGCAGCTATGGCGAGGGCCCAGGGTCCTTGTGGAAGAAACTATTTGCTATTTCACATGCACAGATACCAACACAAGGCTCTAAGGATCATCAAGAATCAAACATATTACTACCAAAATCAACTATGAAGTTCCGTTAACTGACCCAAAAGAAACGAAGATCTACAGTGTACCAGACAAAGAATTCAAAGTAATCACTTAAAAACACAATGAGAAACAGGGCCCAAGATGGTGGAACAGGGAGACTCTCACACCTTCCATGATCACGACAATCTACACCGTAATATGGACTAGATGAATCAAGGTCAGTGACTTTTCAATTCCTGGAGTCCTAGCAGGTCTGTGTCAAATCAAAATTCACTGAAAGAAAATGATACTTTGAAGTTTAATTACTAGTTTGCTATATTTGGAGACATTTTGTGTGCCTGGAGGTCTCAATTGTATGCAGGTGAACTTTAAATATTTTTATTTCATTAGCATAACAGGAAAATGCTCCAATTTAAAAGAAATTAAAATCAATTTAGGAAGATTTTCTTGAGAGATATTAAGACAAATGATATTAAAAAATGATGTGCAAGCAATGGCAAAGACTGAAGTAGGTGATAACTTTTCTGAAAACAATGCATTTGTACAACCAAAGCAACTAACTTGATTTAATACTTCCATCTTTCAAAAAACTAATAGATAATTATATTTTAATTCTTAAGATATGTCACTATCTGCAAAAATAAGTAATATTACAATTGTATTACAAGCAGGCTCATGTTATTTTTATTTGAGTAGAGTGTTTCAGATAAATTATGATGGGGGATGGTTTGCTTGCAGCCTCTGAACTTTTAATTTCCAATAAGAAAGATTCACCTTTCATTAATCACAGTGGCTTAATTATTCATTTAACCACTTTTATCCATCTATCATTCAAGACACAGCCTTAAAAAAATGTGTTATCTAAAGGCAACCAATTTAGAGTTAGAAAGTCATTCATAGTTGAACTGCATCTTGGTTCAGGAAATACTTTAAATATATATATATATGGTATTTTATTTTTTTAAATTGGGGCTATTTTGCGAGGGTAAGTGTTGGGCTATCTCGTTTGTATTATGGAGTACAGACAGCATCAGAACAGGAACCACGCTCTGCTCTATGTGCTGCTGTATACATAGCCCCCAACCTGAACTGAGCACTCTGCAGTATTCTAATAGATGTGTGTTGAGCATACTTCCTAATTCCTGAAACACCTACCTCCATTTCCTCTCCAGTGCCTGTGCTGCTGCATCATGTGAGCACTTACTGCCATCTCTCATCTGGACCACTGTCGCCCTGTGAAATGGATCTTGTGTCCCTTTATTTCCAATGCTGTCACTGTGATATTCCAAGATAGTAAACTGTGTCTCTGCTCTCTAATTAGGACACTGGTGACACTACATGTATAGGCTTTCACAGGAGACTCCAGTCAGCCTTTTCATCACCATCGCTCCAGGCCCCTTTTAATATCTACTCTCAAGCCACACTCAAATCCTGACTTCCCGAAACAGTCTGCATGTGTTCACATGCTAATGTCTTTGCTTATGTTGTTCTGTCTAAAATGCTTTCTCCTGTGTCTTGTAAGACTCAGTTGACTGCTCCTCATATATGCTCCACTGCCTGTCATATACTCTTCCTATACACTTAGGCTGGAGCTTCTGGTTTTCCTGCCACCTTCGCTAAAGGAGGAAATCCCAGACAGGGGTTTTGACATTCATCTCTGTATTTCACCAGGCTTGGCATAATGGTGATCTGAAAAATAGTCTGATAAAAATTAAGTGCTAGTTACTTTCTCATACACTTAGTAGGAAAAGATTAAGATTCTATATCCCTGCCCTTCTGTTAAACCCTGGGTCCTTTCAAAAACAATTCTCAGAATGCAAAAAGGCTAATAAGCACTCCTAATGTTCATTGCTGTACTATTTATAATAACCATGTCATGGAAACAACCTCAGTGACCAACAACAGATAAGTAAAGAAGATGTGGTAAATATACATAATGGAATACTACTCAGCTATTACATAAGGGTGAAATTTTACTATTTGTAGCAAAATGGATAGATCAGAGGGGACTATGCTCAGCAAAACAAGTCATAAGGAAAAAGAAAAATACTGGATAATTTCACTCATATGTGAAATACAGAAGTAGAAGAGTCAAATTTAAACCAAAACAAACCCTAGAAATATAACTACAGAGTTGAGGCTCATAGAGTGGGGGTGAGGCGATGGGGAACAGATTAGGGACAGACCCAATGGACTATGAAGGATTACAGGTGCCTCAGTGGTGGGTGTGAATATATATACCTTAAAAGGTGAATCTATTCTCCTAAATCACACAGAATTGTAAACTAACATCACCTCGGAAACATGAAAGATCTCTTTATGACTAGCCAAGACCTTGGATGAGTGATAGGCATGACATGAAGATAAAAAATTGGGGAGGAAGAGCAGTCAGCAGTCAGCAGTTTAGGCTACTCCTCCACCAAGTCCCGTGCCAGCAGAGGCAGGGGCCACAGCAGATGGCAGGAGAGCCAACCCTCTTAGTGAACCAGGAATCGAGGTCTCTTCCCATCATTAACTCCAAGTAAAACATACTGTTTCTTTGTGCATTTCCCACCAGTAAATAACAGAAACAACTCCTTTCTTCATGGAAACCAGGCATAGTTGATCTGTAAAGAAAAGTGCTACGTAGGTAATAGAGGATAATTGTTCTGTGGATTTTTAAAAAAAAAAATTATTTATTTATGCACACAAGAGCTGGGATACAGGCCAACATTGTGGGAGGTGAGAGGATTCACCAGAGACAAAGCAGGGAGCAGAACAGGCAGACTAACTGAAACACACTGCTGAGGGGAGCAGCAGGCGAGGCAGGAGAGGTCTGCTGGGCCATGTGGGTCCCCTCCCTAGTCAGGGATCAAACTTGCGCTGCTGTGCCACAGATGCCTCACAGTGCGATGTGCAACCCGCTGTGCCACCCACACTGGGAGGCCCAGTGTCTCTGTGTTTTTAATATATTCCTGCAGAAGAACCTTAAAAAGTTTCCCAAAACAGCATTCCATCATCACCTTACGGAAGAAAGATACAGTGTTGAGATTTATGTTTGAATGTGAAGTAAAATTTTAAATTCTCAAATCCTTTGTCCATAAACAAGTACACTGGAAGATACTATTAATCAAGTTTGTTTGTTTAACCCCCAAGTCCTTTATATTGAAGAATAACCATAATAATGTTAAATACCCTCATTTCATAAATACAATTTTATGCCTTGTAATCTATATTTAAAATGCAATCACATTTATTCATTTTTAAAGATTTATTTATTTATGCATACAAGCACTGGGGTACAGGCCAGAGGTGTGTGTGGGGGGGGTGAGAGGATTCACCACAGAGAGTGGGGAGCAGAACAACGGAAGCACACTGCTGAGGGGAGCAGTGGGCACAGCAGGAGAGGTCTGCCGTGCCAAAGGGGCCCCTCCCTGGCCAGTGGCAGGGATCAAACTTGTGCTGCAGTGACTGCGGTTTGCTTCATAGGGCGTTGCTTAACCCACTGCGCCACCAGGGAGGCCCACAATCACATTTAAAACATACAATGTACATATACAGAATAGTACTAGAGTATGCTTACTTATGATCAGAAGGTTTTGTATAGATTAATCCTAATATTATCCCTGTAAGATCTACTATTACCTTTATTTTATGGATTAAAAAGATAAGCTACAGAGAGGTAAAGGAACTTGCCAAAGTCACCCAATGAGCAGAACTGGGATTTGAACCCAGTTGTGTGTCCAGATCTCCACCATTAAGCACCAGGTTTAGGTGATCTCTTGTGTGACAAACATTCCTGCCATGTGAGTTTAATAAACACTAATATTTTATTAATTTCACATTTTTTTTAAGACTTATTTATTTATGTATCAAGCGCTGGGGTGTAGGCCAGAGGTGCAGGGGGGTGAGAGAATTCACCAGAGACAGAGTGGAAAGCAGAGCAGGCAGATTTACTCAAATACACTGCTCAGGGGAGCAGTGGGCGAGGCAGGAGAGGTCTGCTGCACCATGTGGGCTAGCTCTGTGGCCAGGCATAGAGCTCAGGCCACAGTGGTAACAGCACTGAGACTTAACCCCTCCAGAAAGGCCTTATTTCTCTATTGATCGACACTAAGGTTGTTAACTGATTCTTTTCTTTTTTGTCACAAAGTCATCACACACACACACACACACACACACACAAACACCTCTATATGAGAACGTTTCTCTAGGGAAGATGCCTAGAAATTAAATCCCTAGGTTGTATGATACACACATATTTAACTTTATTAGACATTGTAAATTGTTCTCCAAAGCTGTTGTGCCAATTTATATTCCTACCAGCATGTCCTCACTTTCCCATATAATACTTGTGATAATTAAAATTAATAATTTTGCCTTTCTGATGGTATCTCATTGTTATTTTAATTTGCATTCCCCTGACTACCAGTGAGCTGTGGCATTTTTCATAAGTTTATTAACTCTATGTGTTTCCTCTTATTAGCAGCACCTCTTTATTTACTTTGCTCATTTCCCTACTGGATGATTGGACCATTTTTCCTACTAATCTGTGGCAGTTTTCTGTATGTGAGTATTCTAAGTTATGTGCATTAAAATCATCTCACGTTTTTTAACTTTCTTTGTGAAATCCCTTGTCTCAGCTAAGGTTTTTTATTTCAAGGTTGTCAGCATCTTTCATCTTTTTGTGTGTGTCACCAAAAGAACTCTTTGGACACAAGCCCATTTTCTAAGTTTCAAGTTTTACATTTTCACATTTAGATTCTTATAGGAGATTTCTTCTCATGCCTGATGTGAGGTAAGAATCTAATTTTATTTAGTTCCACTCGGCTGACCAGCTGCACGATGCCACTCACTGACTGATCCATCCTTCTCCCACTGATCTGGGACACCCTCTCCTTTTCACAGAGAGCCCCAGGGACACATGGGTGCGTTGCTGGGCTTCTATTCCCATCTATTTTATTCTGTTTGGCTATCTTTGTTTCGGGCCATTCTATTTTTAACTCCTACATTTTGCATCTAACTCATTTATTACATGTTATATAAGTTATAATGGGTTTTCATCACTGCCTGGTAAAACTGTCTTTCTAAAAAGCTCAATATGTTGAAAAGCCATGACAATATAGTCAATTAATTTTTTCAAGAGAATATATGTTATCACATATTCCCTGCCTCCATTTCCCCCAATACAGAAAACAGGTGAAAAATGACTAATCTAAAACCAAGGCTTTTTTTTTTAAGATTTATATATTTATATATTTATGCATACAAGAGCTGGGGTACAGGCCAGAGTGTCGGGAGGTGAGAGGATTCACCAGAGACAGAGCGGGGAGCAGAACAGGCAGACTGACTGAAACACACTGCTGAGGGCAGCAGCGGGCGAGGCAGGAGAGGTCTGCTGCGCCCTGTGGGCCCCCTCCCTGGCTGGTGATCAAACTCGCTGCTGTGCTGCAGACACTTCACAGTGCAGCGCTCAACTTGCTGCGCCACCAAGGAGGTCCCCAAGGCTTTCTCTGAGGTCTGCACACAGGAAAGGAGTGCCCACCAACCCCAGCAACTTAAACTTGACAAAGTAACAGTTCCATGTTACTTTCTATTCTCCATGATAAAACTAAGACAACCCACCACTCCTCTCACCCCCTTTGAAGTGCCCTTTGGTCAGTTAGGGAGGAGGGGCTTGGTGCTGCTGAGGTCGGGGAGAGGCTACCCCATGACACCCAAGTGGAGAAACGGCAAGACCTTGTGATCCTGTGTGTGCGAGTTACCTGGAGGTCGATCATGTTAAAACGCAAGTTTTGACTGTGAGTCTGGGCATTTCTCCTACGCTCCCAGACATGGCCCATGTCTTAGTAAACGAACAGGTGTAACTGCATAAAACTTACTTCCCTCCTCGGGTCTCCCTGGTGGTGCAAGGGGCTAAGCACCACGCTGTGAAGCATCCACAGCAGTGAGTTCAGTCTCTGACCGGTGCGGGAACCCACATGAGGCAGCAGACCTCTCCTGCCTTGCCTGCGGCTCCCCTCAGCTGTGTACTTCAATCAACCTGCCTATTCTGCTCTCCACTCTGTCTCTGGTGAATCCTCTCACTCCCCCACCACATCTCTGGCCTGTACCTCAGTTCTTGCATGCATAAATAAATACATCTCAAAAAAAACCTTACTTCCCTCTTGAAGAGTATTGAGCACAGTCTAATAATAATGATAATAAAAATTAAAATATTAATAAAGGTAGAAAACAATTATTTCTTAAATGTTTGTTATATGTCAGATACTGTCTTCAGTTACGTTTTTGCATTTGATCCTGAAGCATCCTGCAAGACAGGCATTACTGTCATGACTTTACAAAGGAAGCTAATGAGTCTCGGAGCAATAAACCAATTTAGTTAAGGTCACAAAGCCCACAGTAGGGAGGGTTGTTAATCAACCTAAGCCTGTCTGATTCCAAATGCTGGAATTCCAACAGCTCCACTATCTCAGTGCCCAGTATGCCTGCCATATCCACTCTCAGATAAGCACCCCTTTATGATAAGGAAGGAAATGATGGCATAAACTGAGCCAGAATTTTCACTTTGCTTCTCTTATCTTTGAGAATTTATGTCTCCAGTCTCCCTACAGGAAAGCACAGGAAAAGGTGTCGTTAAGAAAGTAAATCTAGTTTTGTTCCATTTCGTAAGAAGAGGCATGTACAATATATATGTACACACAAATATATAGATATGAATATGGAGCTATACGTTCATAAAGAACACAATTTACACATAGTTATTAGGGATAGCCCTGATATTAGAACACTGTCTTATATACTATCTTTGGATGACATACATAAATTTCTATCTGCTCACCTTAATGAAACTAAATGCTGAAAAAGTAGAAACAAAAAGAACACACACACAGACAATAGCAGGTATCTCTGGTTTGATGCCCTTCTCAAAAGCAGAACCTATGAGGTCCAGGGAAGGAGCCCCAACCCCATGCTCAGCAGTGAGACCTGGGCTGGAGTGCTCTCAACACCTTTCCAGCGTGGGGCTTGGTGCTCCAGGGACTGATTCAGAGGTGTGCAGGGGTGCTGTGACTGGGCTCTAGGTCTGGCCAGTCAAGAAACCCAACAGCACCCACAACCACCGTGGGGACTGTGAGGGACGATTACCTCCAGGTGAAGCAAAGAGAGGAAGCTAAGGTGAGAAGCAGAATGACAGAAACTAGGCATTATTTGAATCCGAAGTTTTTAAAACTATTTCAAACATCTGTCATTAGATGATAAAGCAATTAATTTTCTCCTTAATTTATTTTAATTCAGGTTTTCTGTTTCTAACTATTGTTTATGTATATCAAAACAGACCAAATAACTGGAAGTAACATAGAACTTAATTTTTAAAAGCTCACTGAACTCAACGTCATATGCGTATTTTTCCAAAAGTATTCTATTGAATATTTTGTACAAAACATGAATGAGAAAATTGGAAGCAAAAAGAAAATGAGATCAATAAAAACAGAACTAAAAATTTAGAAATATATTCATTCATTACAAACAGAAATTTGGTCATAAATCAGTTCAGTGGAAACCTGAACTTATTCAATAAATGATACTGAAACATTTAACTACCTGCAAAAATAGTGATGTGAGGTCACACATTAAAGTATCTTCTAATTGAAGAGTTAAATGAAAAAAAAAGAAAGAATGAAAGGAGAGAAGGGGAGGAGAAGAAAAGGAAATCATAAAAGAACCAGAGAAAAACAAGGGTAAGTGTCAGATCCAAGGTATAGAAAAGACTTCCTAGGCAAAACACTGAAGACAGAAAAGATGAGAGCCAGCTAGGCAGCAGTTAGAAGATGAACGAAGTCTCCATAAATAAGAAAAATCTTTATTTAAAAAAATGCCATGAACAAAATGAAAGGCTAATGGAAATAAGGGAAATATATTTTCAATATCTGTAGTAGATTATTCCTACTATATAAAGAATGTAAAGAGTATAGTTTCAAAAGAAAAAAAAACATACTTACTGCAAATCTGATAAGCAAAAGTTGATTGTCTGCTACCATAAAATGTGCAGGAAAAAAGTTAATAAAAGAGATCCTTGGACAAAAATCATAAAGGAAGCTGTGTAAGACTACTTAAGAAACATACACATAAAAACCCAACTTACGATGCAACAGAGATCTAAATTTATGACAAATCCCCTAAATTTACATTAAAACCTAAAAAATTAATGGAATCTAAGCCACTGGAACATAGTCAACAAGTCCTCTTTACTCCTTACCATTAGTGCTAAGATTTTATGTTTGCAGTATGACAGGATTGACATGAAAATTAATAATTTTATCTATACTGTGATTAACATTTTGTAACTTTGTGAGTTTAGTGCTGAACAGAAATGCGGTGGTTTTCCACTAGGAAAATAAAATGGCATCAGTCAATCTAAACAAAAATGAAACAATTTCTCTTTGTTTCTAGCTAACTCCACATCATGTGTCAAATTATTTTAGAAATATTATTGAAAGATACACAGTATTTCTATAATGATTTGATGATTAAAAAAACTATGGTTATATTAACGTCCATTTAAAAACTATCTGACTTTACTTTCATCTAGTTCTTTCAAAACCTTTCTTTGCTCAGTCCCAAGTATGATTTACATACTAACTGTGTGGGTCCATCTGGTACATATTATTATAATGCTACACTGTAAATTTTTAAAATATATATATGTTTAAAAGGAACAGACAAAATGAAATAAAAACAAACCCATGAAATCTGACTGCAGAATTGAGGCTGCCAGACAGGGGTGGGAGGGGATGGGGATGGAAGGCACCCAGTGGACTGTGGTGGAGGGTCATGGGTGCATTGGTGGTAGATGCGGTGTGGTAACACATCTGAAGAGGTATTAACCTATACCCCTAAATCATATACAGTGCTGCAAACCAATACCACCTCAATAAAAAATGATATTTAAAAAAATATTTAGAATAAAGACTTCCTACTATAAGCAAACACACAAAAACCAGTAAGATTAATAAAAAATTTAAAACAGCATGAACTTGTGCTCTAAGAACAAAGGTAAATTATAAGTTAACGTACATATCTATACCAAAATGTTAATCAGATTTTCATTTGTTCTATTAGATGTTTCCAGCCCAAACAGTGTTTCTCTAAAGCTAATAATATCTTAGCAATATAATATCTTTCCACAGAACAATGGATCAAAACATTAGGATCATTCCTTAGGAAATTCCCATTACCACTTTTTCAAGTTATTTTTCTTGAAGGTTCAACTCCAAGTCAAACCAATCCTCCTTAATGAAAGTAAAGTCAAGTTACAGTTTATGATGATATATGTTATAAGCTATCCTTTGACCACGACTGCTTTTTATAGCTAGCCTAAGAAGTGCAATTTTACTGAGAGCAGAAAAAAAGCTAAGCTAATGTGTTATATATAAATAACAGACACAAATGATGTTTTTCAAATAGGCTGAATTTTTCCCTCAAATAATAATATAGTAAGATTTTCATATTTCATTTAGCAAAGAACCTCCTACATCTCATTTACTATTCACCAGGCATCTTGTTCTTCAGGGGTGGTTAGTGGGGGGATGGGCAATACAATAACACACTTACTAAACTGTTTTATTATACTGGACCACTTTACAAAGTACACTTCTGAATTCTACCTCCAGATTTAAATTGTTAGAAAACAGAACACCCTGGGAGGCTCCTATGTTATACAAAAGGGGTGGGTGGTGGGTGGTGGGTGGAGAACAAGTAAATAAACCAGATTCACAGCTATCTAAGTAAAAAGTCACAATTTACATCCTATACATGCATCACAGATCAGATTTCCTAGTACAAAGACTTTCACCAGCCTCATAAAGGTAGCATAGTGTCTAATGATATGAAGATTAGCCAGTGACCACATTGTGACTGATTGAAGTAAAATGGGAAAAAAGAAAGGGAAACAAATAGACAATTTACAAAGTTATAAAATACTTGCAAACCAGTTATCTAATAAGAGACTTACATAACCAAATATGCAAAGAACGCCTACAACTTACCAGTAAAAAAGACAACCTAATTGGAAAATGGGCAATAGCCCTTTCTCAAAAGAAGATATATGAATGTCTGATGAACTTGTGTAGAAAAGCTCAATCAACCTCATTGGAATTAGGCTAATGCAAAGGAAAATCACAATAAAATACTACTTTGTATGCTTAGTAGGATAGCTATAATTTTTTTAATGGAAAATATAAAGTATTGATAAGCATAGAGAAAAAAGAAAAGCTTTTTATATTGCTGGTATGATTATAAAATGAAGCTGCTTTGGAAAACAATTGGGCAACTCCTCAAAATGTTAAACATAGTGACACGTTGCCCATGCAGAATGAAAATGTACTTCCACACAAAAATGTGTAGCCAATGTTATTAGCAGCATTATTCATAATAGCCAAAAAATGGAAACAATCTAAATGTCCATCAACTAATGAAAGGAAAAACAAAACATGGTGCTTTCAGTGAAATATTACTTGGCAATAAAAAAGAAGTAACAGCTGATACATGCTACAACAGCAGAATCTAAGCCAAGAAGGCAGCCACAAAAGGCCATATATTAGCATTCCTTTTAAATAACACAGAAAATGCAAATCAATAGAAGCAGAAAGTAGATGGGTGGGATGGGCAGAGAGGAGAGAGGGGAAGAGTGATTATTAGTATATATATTACCGCTAGGTTAATAAAAATGTTTTGAAATTAGATAGTGGTGATGATTGTACAACTCTGTGAATATACAAAAATTGCTGATTATACACTTTAAAATAGTGAATTTTATGGTATATGAATTAAATCTCAAAAAATGCTAATAAGAAAAGAAAAATGAATACACTAAAAAGCATAATAATGAATCAGGAATGAATATCTTTATATTCACTCATTAATAATACCATGACTGTGTTAGGAAAATTATGAATCAAAGGTTTCCTTGGGGGATCTTAAGGTTGACACTAACTAAAACTAAGAGATCATATCTGTAAAGCAATTTAATTTTAGGAAGTTACAGAGTAAAGCACAGGTACCTCAGAAAGCTCTTCCCAAAATATACACAATTCTTAAGAGGGACTAAAGTGAGACCAAAATGAGCCACAAATTTCATGTCTATACAGTTTGTGTGTCTGTTCCTCCTTGTTCATGGTTCTACCCGGCTACTGGATTTGAATTATGAACTCAAAAGCATGGAACCTGAAACCCCTGTTATGTAATAACTTGACCGAATGTCAAAATTATAGAACATTAGAATAACAGAATTACAAAGAGGGGCTTCATATAATAATTTCCTTCTCCTTTTAATCCATTCCAGTTAGGCTCATGTGTTCCAGAAATGCATGCTGTCTGACAATTTGAAGTTTAGAGAGAAAAGCTCAAATACTTCTTTTTGAAATACTCATTCCTTTCTTTAAAAAAAAAAAAAAATTCTTGTTTTAAATGACCACACCAACGAAAATAAAGAGAAATGCCAAGTTGGTCCAGACAAATAAATAATAGAAAAACATTAGGTCTACTGTCACTATATGCCAGCCAACATCATTTTAACTTCAAACAGCAACCAAATACCTTGATACTGATAGAACATAAAACACTTTCAAAAATAGCTTTACTGTAAAAAACTCAGCAGAAGAGCAGATACAAACCCTAACCTAGCCATGCAGCATCAAACAGCACAACCCTACAGCTTGTCCTCTCAGCCCTGAGATACAGCAACTGGACAGATGGCCTTCAATTGGATGAATTTCCTGTACTGTATCACCTGGAGGTAATACTTTTCATTATTTCGCTCTTTCTGGGAGTAATAAAGGCCTGAATTCTAACAAACTGAGTCAATGGTTTACAAGTGCTGACGGCGCAGAATTCTTTGCTGTATGAGGATGAGGGACCCGCTGTCACCTCATGTGCCATACCTGGTATGCACTGTGCCGTGGCCTCGGTGGTTATGGTTGGAGCAACGGGGGGCTGCTGCTGACTGGAGCTCACTTCTGGCTCTGTGTTAACGGAGGGAGAAAGGGCTACCTCACAGGAGGAGACCTGGCTGGGCAAATGGGGCAGGAACTCTTCAGAGGCAACTTGCTCATCCTGTCCAGGCAGCTGGAGGGCAGACAAAGGGATGCTGATCTGTTTGTTGGGATGGGATGTGCTCACGGGCATCTGCATGGCCATCTGCTGGCTGGTGCCATGGGAACCAGGAGGTCCTCTGTTTGGTGAAGCCAGAGATACCCTGGCAGTCTTTTGAACAATTGGTCTGGACATTACAGAGGGGGACGCAGACACGCCATGTGGGTCAAGCTCCGTGCCGATGGCAGATGTTACATGGGGAATCAGCTTAGCAGACCCCACACAAGAGGGACCAGCATGAGTCTGAGGCTTGGGCTTTGCCATCTGCGTCAGTGACAGGGCTGGTCCATCTACCCCTCCCGTCAGCTCTGCATTTGCCACAATATAATAATCTTCAGGAATTTCCTGTTTGATTTTCTTAATAATGACATCATTGCTGCATTCATCGACCATCTGAGTCTGGGAGCTTGAGTGGAGAGAAGATGGAACTAATCCAGGCCGTTTTCGAGTGATGCTTTGAGGTCTTTGGGTTTGAGGTTCAAAGTCACTATCTTCATCTGTAACTGAAGACTCACAAACCATGTCAAACAGGGTGTTTTCATCTTCATATTCTTCAACAGCTTCGTCCAGTTCGGAGGGCTCACTGCAGTAAGAGAAGTCACAAGAGTCTCTGGTCCGGTTGCAGTCTAGTTTGGTCTTCACCGGGCGCCCAGGGTACCTTTCAACAGGGCTAGTTTGTGTCTCGGAGGGGACTCCGATTATACTGGGACTATCAGAATTAAAACTTCTGTTATCCTGGAAACATACCCTTTCTTGGGACCCAGCTCTGCAAGTAGCTGTCAGCGGCCAGTGGTAAGCGTGGCCGGCACTACAGCCCCACATCGCAGTCAGGTTCCCATGGGAACCTTCCGAAAGCAAGTGTTTCAGGTTTGGGATGAGGCTGCAAATAGTCCCATGGCTGTGGGCCCAGCTGACCAACTTGGACAGATTCTCAGATGAGGTATGAAGGCAATCCTCCATGTTACAGAATCAGCAGTGTCTTTCCTAAAGGGAAATAATCAAAACAAGAAGCCATTATTACCCAAAATATTCCCATCGCTCAATTACTTCAATTTCCTTGAGCCACGATCACATGGCACGAAAAAGAAAAGCCCTTCAGAACCGTGTCTAGTCAATATCACTGCATATGGGAAGAGACAGGAAGCGAACACAGGAAAGTGAAAAGAAAGATTTGAGAAAAATTCTGTTAGGTTATCTTTATAATGATGTTTGCATAAGAAAAAGGGGGAAAGAAAAAAATAGGCAACAAAAAGAGAAATGAGTCTTTTCATGGTACAGTTAACTTCCAGCATCAATGAGACCGAGATTTAGTCAGTTCCTTCATAATAATACGTGTGGATTTTACACATCAACCAAGAGGATGTACTTCCAACTTCACCCTCATTGGAAACTTCAGTGACTGAGGCAGATACAGGCAGGCTGGATCCATTCTAGGATGGATGACAACCCTCTGGAGGCATCAGAAATCAGCAAGCTGGGTACCCTGGGAGACAGTAAGAGGCTATGTTTGGGACAGGGGAGAAGGAGTGAGTAGAAAAGTCTTTAGCAGAGGAGGGAGAACAGGTGCATAGAGGTACCCAGAAGGTCCCGAGCTGGGGTCAGAAGCGGAGGCAGAGTGAGGACCAGAAGTGGGGCTGAGTCGGCCTGTGCTCTCAGACCCCAGCCAACCTCAAGAGCAGGCATCCAACCTCCTTGCTGTCTAAAAGTCCTGAAAAATTTCCTTTCATTTCACAGAGATAAGAGCTGTATCTGGTCTATTCTACCATCGGAGGCTCTTATACAAATACAACCATTACCAAACAGAAGTGAACTAGTCTTTAACGGGCAAGAAAAATAAAGTGTGACGGGTCCTTGAGTAGATTAAGAGTGAGCACAACCCTGAAAGGCAAGTAAAATGAAATGGATGTGGAGGTTCACAATAAATGAAGCTTTGCCAAAGGGAGATTCTGTACAGACCTGGAGAAACAGGGGTTGTGATGTATGATCAAGTCTGCCCTCCTCATGGATACTGGTGGGTGGTACCTGGCAGAGGTGGGCCCTCTACTAAAGCTCCAAGATCTCACTGCCGCACCAGGTGACCATGTGGAAGGGCACACCTGAATCTCCATCCCTTGCCCAGCCTCTATGGACCCCCCTCCGCAGAGGTAGGTAGATTCGAATCCTTTAACATGTCATGTGGCCATAGCCACAGTCAACCTCCCAAACCTTGTCTCCTTCCACCACATACACGTCCTGTGGTCAACTCAGCTCTGAACAGTGTCTCATCCCCACTTGGCCACTACGACCTCATTTTTTGGTTCAAAATGGTAAACCCTATAAGACTGAACTTAGGACCAACTCCTGCTGAAATCTTTCAGAGTCTCTGGAAGACTTACTTGTCCACAGAGATTTATTCATACTCTCGTCACCTGTACCTCCATCATCTCTTGAGGACCTTTGTCTCTGTTGTACTGAGGATTCCCTGGGACAGGGATTATGATATAATTTTTCATTCATCCATTAGATCCTATTTGGGGATACAGAAATTAATAAGAAATTGCTGCTCTTAAGGTTTTATAAACTATTGTTGGAGCTAAATAAATGAACACACACACCCAGGCAAAAGTTTCAACACTAACAAAGTGAACATGAGATCCTCAAATTAGATACATCAAGTTTCCTCCTCTCACTTCATTGTAATAATTCTAGGAAGTAGAGGACTTTTCCTCCAACAGTACAACCAAAACACAGCTGACTTGTGAGGACATTAATAAAAGAGCGACCAGATTTTTTTGGTTTGTTTTAACCAACCAGACTTTTTGAGCCACCACAGTACAGTGACTAGTCTGGGGATCAGGAATTCCAAATTCTTGTGAAAAAAGCCAAAAATGAAAGCACTAAGTGGTCTTCATTGTTTCCTTCATACTTTAGCAAATGCGGAATTTATTTTATATAGTTCTTCAGTTAACTGTAAAGAGATATGCAGATAAAAGAGAAAGACTGGTCTTTGTAAATTGATGTTTGTTTTTAAAACGTTTCAACATTTCTATTGAATTGGTGTGGCCGGCTGCTCTTTGCCTACCCAATATCCAGACTGAGTCCCACTTGGGGGTGAGGGGAAGCTTTATGTTCCCCAAAAACATATTTCTCAATTTCCTTGAAATAGAGTTGGCCAGGGCCTCCCTGGTGGCCGAAGGGCTAAAGTCTCACCACTGGCCTGAGTTCAATCCCTGGCCAGGAAGCTGACCCACATGGCACAGCAGACCTCTCCTGTTTTGCCTACGGTTCCCTTCAGCAGTGCATTTCAGTAGATCCATCATTTCTGCTCTCCACTCTCTCTCTGGTGAATCCTCTTACCCCCTGCACTCTGGCCTATACCCCAGTACTTCTATGCAAAAATAAGAAAATAAATCTTAAATAAATAGAGTTGAGCAAAAGACACAGTTCTCTGGCCAATAATATGTAAATGTGAGTCACTGGGCGGGATTTCTACAAAGCCCTTTGAAACACAGACTTGCCTGGTTTTTGCCTTTTTAAAAATATTTCAAAAGATATTAATTTACAACATCTTTGTCCTAGAATTTTACTTAACTTACAGAAATTAAATACAATGAAAGGTAAGATAAAATATGAAAAGTTCTGATCAAAGTGTCGAATTAATATTAAGTAAAAAGTTCCCCTCCAACCTAAATACAGAAATACTGGATGGTATGTAACACTTAAAATTATACAGCCAAGGCCTCCCTGGAGGCATAAGGGGTGGCACCATACTATGAAGCAGCCACAGCCACTGCAGCATGAGTTCAATCCCTGGCCAGGGAGGGGACCCACGTGGCATAAAAGATCTCTCCTGCCTCGCCCGCTGCTCCCCTCAGCAGTGTGTTTCAGTAAGTCTGCCTGTTCTGCTCCCCAATCTGTCTCTGGTGACTCCTCTCACCTCCCATGCCTCTGGCCCATACCCCAGCTCTTGTATGCATAAGTAAATAAAATCTTTATATATATATATATATATATATATATATATGGCCACACCCAAATACAAGAAAGGGAAAAGTCCAGGTATAGAAGAACTGCCTTGATAGTTATTTAAAGTAATTGAGAAAACATGACAGGTTAAACTGAAATATACAAAAGTAATTTAACTTGGTAAGTGCTGCTGCTATGTGTTTAAGGAAGATCTAATCTACTACATTTACAAACTAGCTGTGCCCTCTGTCCTTCCTCCTCTTCCTGCTTGGAACAAGAAAGTAATGGCTGGAGTTCAAAAGCCATCCTGGGAGTGTGAACTAATAATTCAAGGATGGGAGAAAACAGCCCGAAAGAGTCTGGGCCCTGCTGACACCCTGGAGCTAACGTACCAGCTCTGGATGGCCTACGATTCCTTGTTACATGAGGCGAGAATAACCCCTGGTCTTTTGGGGAGGATCTGATTACAGAACAGCTGAACTCAATTACTGATGTACTGAACAAAATATGTTCATTTCTGAATTTCTAAATTTTAGAGAAGAATCCTTTATTTTCTGTGCACCAAACTCCAGTACAAATGTTTCTCAAATAGGATTCCACAAATATGTTCTTGAGAGATCTATAGTTCTATGTCACGATATTTATCATTTTAATCATAATAAAAACTATAATTAATATAAGTATATTATCAAGCATCTAAGTCACCTTAAGAAAATACTGCCATGTAATATCAGGGCCCTCTTCTTTTGTATCTATACCTACATATAATCACTTAAAGCGACATCACTCAACTTTCCAATCTGTTGGGAAATCTGGTCACACCTAGTCAAACTATATTCTTTTTAGCAGAAATAAACATAAAACTTCTTTTGTATTAAATAATTTCAAATGAAAGGCATCATGAGTTGACATCACAAAAATGGCATCTGTGATAACGAAGCAACATTCCATCTTTAAGGACATATGCTAATAACTAAATGGAGTTGGAATAAGTTATATGTATTCATAACAAGAAAACTAAAAATATTATGGCACAATATTTGAATAAAGATGTTATCACAGTTCATACATGTAAAACTGACAGAATCAAAACAAGATCATAAAACCAATGAACTCAAAAAACCTTACTGTCAGGACAGTACCGACTTACCGGACACAAAAACAAAAGATAAAGTGGACACAGATTTTCATTTGGTTAAAAAGTTTATCCACTTAATTCGATAGTAATCACCAATCTTTAAAGAATCACCAGGTAGTACTAACAAGTCACTTTTATTATATTCTGAAAGTCACTGGCAATCTCATCAGGAGGTTCTTCTAGTGTTCTTATCAGAAAATGAAAATATTTTCCCAGTGTTAGTATTAATGTATTTCAACCAGGCAACCAATGTTAAGCGGTATCTAGAAGAGCAGGTTGATCATACTTCACTGGAACAAAGTGTCCAGAAACAGACACATACATATTTGGTCAATTGATTTTCAACGAAAGTACAAAATTCAACAGGTAAAAAAAGTCTTTTCAACAGATGGTGCTGGATCACTTGGATATATATTTTTAAACAACCAACCTTTAATTATACCACATAAAAAAAGAGCTCAAAATGGATCATCATCTAAACCTAAAAGGCCTGAAACTAGAAAACTCCCAGTAGAAATCATCAGAGAATATGTCTGTGAACTTGGGGTAGGCAAAGGTTTCTAAATCTGCAAAACACGTGATTCACCAAAAAACATGGTAAGTGACCATACATCGGTTGCTAATGGAATACTAACATAACTAACTCTATCTAGTAAGTTCCTCTAGGTAACTTTCAGGGCTGTCAAATGAAATTTGGGTATGGCCCCAAAAAACAGTGATGCTATTTAAATGAAGAGACCAGTGAATGACAAAGCCAGAAACAAAATGAAATAAAACAGAGCATGGGAAGTAACAGCTCACTTCAAAACTGGGATTAAAGTTTTTATATTTTTCTTATATACTGAGAATGACAAACACTTCCTATTTAATTTTCCCACTAATTAGAACACTTAGAATCTAAGAAGTAGATCATATAAATATCATTTCCCTAAATTCCCATTTAAAGATGCAATCTATTATGTATGCTAAATATAGAAAAATATAAGAACAACTGGGATTTTACCCCAAATAATGTGTGAAGAAAAAAGTTCAACATTTATGCACATTAATATGCAGAAAGAAGATATTACTTATAAGATAAATTAAAGGATGAGAAAGTGCTTATTTTACTACTGAGGCTGGATATGTACTTTCCAAAATTTAAAACACATCTATTGTTTCAAAAAATTATATGTAAATTATACAAATTAGTACAGGTATTAAAAGCAGGCTTACAAATTAAAGAATTAAGAGAATATAATATTGGTCTTCACTTTAAGACTATTAATTTTCAAATGTCACAAGCACCATACAATTTATCATGTAATTTTTGGAAATAGATTAAAAAAAAATCTGTGCATCTCACAATTTAAAAAAAATTACACACTAAAAAATTCTCTTCTATACTATGACTATATAGCAGATCATTTACATCTACATTTACATTCAATAAATATCTACTGCGTACCTGGTATATGCTAAATACTCTGCTATGGACTTAACTGCATGCCCCCAAAATACAGGTTTTAGTCCAAACTCCCAGAACCTCAGAATTGTGCCATATTTGGAAACAGATAGGGTCACTGCCGAAGTAATGAGTACACTTCAAAGAGATCCAGCAGAGCTAGAATGGGCCCCTAATTCAATGACTGGTATCTTTAGAAGACAGCGGTGTCACACTGACCAGAGTGACAGACACACAGGGAGAAAGCCACGTGAAAACTAGTGCAGAGGGCCTCCCTAGTGATGCAGGGGTTAAAGTCTCAGTGCTCTCAAGCTATTGCCAACCACTGCAATACCAGTAAGATCCCAGCTAGGCATCCCACTGCGCAGCAGACCTCTCCTGCCTCGCCCGCTGCTCCCCTCAGCAGTGTGTTTCGGTCAGTCTGCCTGTTCTGCTCCCCGCTCTGTCTCTGGTAGATCCTCTCACCCCCCCCCCAACATGTCTGGCCTACACCCCAGTTCTTGCAAGCATAAACAAATAAAAAATAAATCTTAAAACAAAAACCAGTGCTGAGACCGGAGTTATGCAGCTGAAGCCAAGGAAAGCCACAGTTGTCAGCACACCAAGAAGAATTTACCTATAGGTTTCAAAAGGAACACAACCCAGCCCACACCTTGACGAGGAGTTTACTGGCCTCCAAAACTGAGACAATAAATTTCTGTTGTTGTAAGTCAGCCAGTTTGTGCTACTTTGTTAGGCGGTCCTGGAAAACTAACAATTGTTTCAAGAGGCATCTAAAAATAAGACAAAAAGTCTTGAATTCAAGACCAGTAGAGTTTGCTAGTATGTAAGTCAATTAGTTAATAGATGGTACAATATAATAAATACATGTTCCAGATATGGGGATGATGACTAATTCTGCTTTGGGGACAGAAAGTGCAAATGAGATCAGGATCAGCTTTCTAAGAGAGGTGAAAGGGTTGTAGACAAATGCACAGTGACCTGAAACAGAATGATGACTTTTAGCCAACTTACTAGGACTGTGATACACAAAATGGGAACTACAAAAAGATCAGTTGCAGAGAAATGCAAAAGTATGACAGACTTTGTATGCCACACAAAGAATCTTTACTTTGTGAAGGTTCTTAATCAGAAAAAAGACATGGACCAAGCCTGTGTTTTAGGTTTTGAGATACAATAGACTAGAAGTGGCAAGGGATAGAGGAGGTGATTTTAGGAGTCTAGACCAGAGATTGAGAAAATGCAAAAGAGGAAGAGAGAACAGGTGTCAGAAGACAACAGGCAGCAATATTCAACTGTCAGTTATGCCTTTGCTAAGAAAACAATTCAAAGTTTTTAAATAAAATCTCTTCTGTCATAGAAAACAAACACCTTGGGCCTCCCTGGTGGCGCAGTGGGTTAAGCAACGCATTATGAAGCAAACCGCAACCACTGCAGCACGAGTTCAATCCCTGCTGCCGGCCAGAGAGGGGACCCACATGGTGCAGCAGACTTCTCCTGCTGTGCCCGCTGCTCCCCTCAGCAGCAGTGTACTTCTGTTGATCTGCCTGTTCTGCTCCCCGCTCTGTCTGTGGTGAATCCTCTCACCCCCAACACCTCTGACCTGTACCCCAGTGCTTGTATGCATAAATAAATAAATCTTAAAAAAAAAAAAAGAAAACAAACACCTTAATCTTAGTCAATAATTCAACAGTGATTAGATAAAAATGTTTTTTAAATATCAACACACCTAAAATATACTTAAATACCTCAAAATTCTTAATAATTCCTAGTTATTCATGTTTTAAATTTCTATAGTTTTCACTGAGATAGGTTTTTTACTATAGACATCAGCAAAGGATTAACACTAATTACAGTGGCATAGCGTTCACTCAAATTGCTCCATATGCACTGACCAGCAGTGTTATTTGATATGTTAAAGTGAAACTTTTCCATCAATGAGCATGATTGGACATGGTGATTCATACTTTCCAGTCCACTTAAAGACGTGCAATAAATAGAAAAACTGAAAATTCTATCTCAAAGTGTCTAACATTAACGTATCTTACAGCCTTTATATTTACATAGCCTCACTCTCCTGAAGGAATTTTCCAAAACTAAGAGAGCAGCAGTGTCTTATAATCAAGAATCTGTTCTAGATGCTGAAAATACAGCCTCACCTTTGAAAGTGAACCAAAGACAGGCTGACCCCAGATTTCAGAGACCAACGCAAACCGCATGTGCCACTCCACTCTCAATTGGAATCTCTCTGGGTGGGGCCACCAATAATCTCCATATCAGCCTCAACTGATCCTCCTCAGTTCTCTTCTATCAGCTTCCAGCAGCTCAGTGAGGTGTTCTCAGATTCGCTTGAAACCCTCCCTCTCTTTGCTTGGCTTCTACCATTCCATTTCTGTTTCTTTTGTGGCACCTCATCACCTTATTTTTTAACCTTTCAAACCAGAGTTTATCAGTGATAGTATCACATTATTGTGCCAATCAAAAATGAGGCTTTTGTTTGCTCCTATGGATCTGGTTAGCAGGTACACAACCTGACAATTAATGTCCAAATTTATCTCTCAATACACGGCATCACGGTATCCTCAGCTGCTAAAGTCCAAATCCTGCAATATGATAACACTGCCTCAGACTCCACTGTGTCCTTCACGCTCTAGGAAGAAGGAACCTGCTGGGCTGATTCAATTCTAAGAACTCATCTCTGGCCACTGGACTCTAAAATCATTGTGGGGAGGGTTTATAAAGCTCCTGGTGTGTATCACTATTACACTTCTAAAGCTTATAAAATAAATGAAACATTCAGAGTTTTGCATAGTAAACCTGAAACCAACATTTTTTCCATTTGTACTTTATTTTTTATTAATGTAACTTTGGTTTATAACATTACACCGGTTGCAGGTACACAGACTTATATCCACGCCTCCACTTCTAGAAAAACAGCAGAGTCTATAATTTACAGTAGGTACTAACTGATGGACATGAGATGCCTGCCAGCTCACTCGACAGCGATGCAGGGAGGGCACATTTCTGACTTCTTCTAAGGGGGACACTAATCGCCCCTGCCAGGGAATCCAGACCAGCAGACTGTCTCTGAGAACTCCGGCAACCTTGGAAAAGCTGGGTGTGGACGTGACTCTCCTCTCGGTTGCACTGGTACCTGGTGCACCACACTGCGCTGGTCACCGAAGGTCTACATTCCATCCACCACAGTATAACTGACCCCCATGCTGCTTCCTCCTCCTCTCCTGGGAGCCTCTGTTTTGTTCCAGTCGTCTAACAGCTTTTGCCTGTGTTGTTCATTCATTCTGTTTCTGTACCATATGAGAGAAGACATATGTTCACGTCACAAGCTCAGCTGAAGTGTTTTAGAAAGTGAAAAGGTCTTAACAGACATCGGGATGACATGAATTTCACAGCACTGATAACAGGACTAAACTCTCCAATTTGGGCCACAACATTCATTTTATGAAATATACAAAGAAGGAAAGAGGTGCTTTATGTGAGAAACAGAAAGGAATTAAAAACCGATGTGGTTCTGGGCCTTCCTGGTGGCACAAGGGGTTAAGTCACAGCACTGTGAAGCATCCGCAGCCACTGCAGAAGTTCGATCTTCGGCCAGGGAGCTGACCCACATGGCGCAGCAGACCTCTCCTGTCTTACCTGCTGCTCCCCTCAGCAGCATATTTCATTAGACTCGCCTGTTCTGCTCCCTACTCTGTCTCTGTCTCCCTACTCTGAAGGGTGGTTCCTCTCACCCTTCAAGGCCCTGCACCTCTGGTCTTACCCCAGTTCTTATATGCATAAATAAAGAAATCCTTAAAAAAACTGATGTGGTTCTAGTTAGGTATTATAATGATCCCTTGGCAAAAATTTCCTTGCTATTCCATGTATTTCTAGAGTTTGTCTTCTGATTCAAGGATTTATTTATCTACTTTACAATTAATATTTTATCACTGAAAACTCCTGTAACTAACATACTTTTATATTTAGGAAGGCAAATCCCTCCTCATTATCCCTGATTTAACTGCTTTCTAATTCCAAATCTTTATGGTACAGTTTCTGGTGTTTAATGAGGTATGGTAGTAGACATTTGTTCCTAATAAGTCTTAACCATATTAAAAATATTTTGTTTCAATTGTAACAGATGTTGAATTTTATCAAGTATTTCATCAGGTAGACATTAGATCTTTTTTTCTTTTTCACGAGTTACATCTACAGATTTCGTAGAGTTGCCCTACGCTACATTCCTACTGCCACCTCTCAGTTTCTGCCGCTGGCTCTTCATCTTCTTTCTGAACTTCAGAGCCCTACTGGATAGTTGTCCTATCACCCTTCTCATAGCACTGTCTTATCAGAGCTGATGCTCTCATCCTCTGTGAATCCAGCTAGCCAGTATTTATTTTCTAATTAGTACCTCGATAAATGACACTGCCATTTCCCCAGCCTCTGAAGCCCCGTCCTAGAACTGGACTTCTAAATATTTCTAGGATTTGGGGATCTTTACACAAATACAAAGCTCAGAGGCCAGATAGGAGGGCTTCAGGTGTCTTCTTGCCTTATAACCCTTCTGTGGCCACTGAATGCAGTCTGTCGGAGAGTAGAAATCTTACCCAGCCAGCACTGTGTCTTCAGCACCTCTAACAAAGCCTGGCACATGGGAGCTTGTCAATAAATACCGGACAAACATAATGACATACGAGTGGACGCAAGTTTCTCATGAATTCTCTGACTTGAAATATGCTACCCACCTGTTACACTTCAGCCTCAGTACCTTGTGCCCTGCCTTGCCCAAGCAGAGAAGAACAGAAGCCACCCACGTACAAGACCGCATAAAACGGGCGGAGTTAACAGTCCAAGTGGAATAGTCACTGGCCAAAAATCCCCTCAATACGTATTCATCACTTTCAATCGAAGCTATACTTTAATAAAACTAAAAGTCTGCTACAATCTTTTGCCGAGCTCACAAGAGGTCTGTATTATTACACAGTGGACAATAAACTCAGAAAATAAAACCTCAGGCCTTTGAATTAAGTAAATGTTGGTGAATGTGTGTGTTATTTATAAACTTTCCACTCCGAGGAGCCCAGGCAGGAGCTGTGTGGCTCCGGAGGCTGCACAAGTTGCTCTGGGTGCTGAGGTTGCCAGGGGAGCCCACCAGGGGGTTTTCCCTAGAAGAGAGTAGAGCAGCAGGACCAGGAGGTAGCTTGGGTCTGCTACTCAAGGAGGGCTCTGACTCAGCTCCCAAGACGAACCTGGTGATACCAGAGGGTGGCCATGCTCTCCCGCTGTGCGGCACCACACCTGACCAGTTTGTTCCTTCACCTCCCACCAGACGGCTGCTCAGGAGATCTCAGGAGCGCCTCAGCTGACTGAACAGAGTAGGGAGCTGACTCCCTCTTAATCAGACAGTCCTTCAAATTGCTGCCTCAGGGAGCTACTTCTGTGGAACCAGCAACTGCTGCTACCACCTCCAAACAGGCCCTCGCTATACTAATTTTTGAGAAACGCTTTTGCTCTTATGGGGGAAACTCACCCACTAATTTTTCCAGGGGCTAGAAGGGAAATTTTCTCAATGGTTTGTGTTAAGTGCTCAACACCAAAGCTAGATAATCTGACTTCATCTTCCTTCCTTTTTGTGTGTGTGTGTGTGCGCACGCGCGTGCTTATTGCTTCTGGTCCTTCCAAAGTCGTCTTTTCCTGCTTCCAGGGTTCCTATGGACTTACAGTGCGCACTTCACCTGGCTTTGAAGTGAGTAGAACCCTTGGCTCAGTTGACTGAGAGTCACTGCAGCAGTGGCTCCTCAGTCAGACTGGGCACCGCAGTCACTGAGGGTCTTTGTCAGGAAATACAGGATCAGTTTTTGAGCTCAGCATTAGAGATTCTGATTTTAGAGACTCTGATTAACTTTCCCAAACTCACCTATGTTGATGATTCCTTGGTACTCATCTCTGTATTATAACATATTGGAACATTAAGAGCCACTGTCTCATGAAGGGTGTGTGTGTGTGTGTGTGAGAGAGAGAGAGAGAGAGAGAGAGAGAGAGAGAGAGAGGAAGAGAGGGAGGGAGGGAGGGGGAGAGAGAGAT
>JAGFMF010012011.1:6893661-6909652 GCA_019455555.1 Galemys pyrenaicus | reverse complement strand
GAGAGAGAGAGAGAGAGAGAGAGAGAGAGAGAGAGAGAGAGAGAGAGAGAGAGAGAGAAATCCATCATTTCTGATCTTTAACATTCTTGGGCTAAGAATACTTGTCTCTTGTAATGACTCCTGACTGACACAAGCCTGGCTCCCACAGGCTGACAGTCTAACTTCGTACCTGCATTTAACTACCCTGGCCCTATAAATATTAAGGATGGACTGCTTTGACTGTGGGATATAGGGACTAGGCATTAGAAACAAGGAAACCACAATGGTTTAAAACTAAAGATCCTTACTCCTCTGCGAGCATGCCGAACTTCTTGAGATTCAAAGTATGACAACTTAAAGCAGCACATTCCAGGGCGTTCTGGGAGGAACGTTCACTTACTTCAAGCCCTGAGTGAATGAACGCACCCTATTTCGTGACAGGTTATTGAGCGAGTATTCGCTACTCCCACAAATAAAGAGGGCTCCTCATTATCCAGATCCTCGTTAACCATGACTTGTGATCATGAGGCTGTCAACAGAAAAAAGTTATTACATATAAAAATATTCACCAATATACTGACACGTCAAAATGCCCCAGTGCCTACTTCTGGAAGACTGCTGCATTACTCTCTGACCTGGAGACGTTGTAAAATACCCAAATCCATAAAAGTAGACGAATGTACACTGAAACTACAAACTTTGCCAAAAATATGTGATTTAAACAAGTTGCTAAAAAAAAAAAAATGCTTAGAGATCCACTTTAATTACATGCTAAACTATTTTAACAAATTAACATCTGGCAGACTTAGACCAGTTAGCAACTGGGGAGAGTTCTCAAAGAAGTCTCAACAGAGTCTTCAAAAGTGAGTAAATTAAATCTTCAAGAAGGAAGAGAGGCCCCCTGGGGTAAACTGAAGAGACAAAGGGAAATTTACACAAAATGTCCCTGTCCAAACTAGCTAAGTGAAATGAGAGAAACTGCAACACAATTCGGCCAGGAAAACTTTGTCCTTCAAAAACACTACTGAAGTCACTTCTTAGCTATTCTCAGGACTAGTCCAAAGCTTTTTACATTTATTTTGTTAAAAATGTGATTTTTTTTTTCAAACAGCAACTTCTAGTTTATTTCTTCAAGCTGAAGCCTGTGCAGTACAATACTAGGAAGGAATGAAATTCTAATACATGCTACAACATGGATGGAACTTGAAGACGTTAAGCTAAGTCAGGCACAGAGACATATACTGTGTGACTCTACTTATGTGAGTTATGACGAAGAAAGAAGCTGAACAGTGGCTACCTGAGGCTAGAGGAGGAGGGGGGAGCTATAATTTATTGGACACAAAAATGTTCAATTTGATGATGAAATCGAGGATGATGAAAATGTGTTGGCGTTAAAAGCAGTGATGGCGGCACGACCACACAGATGTACTTACTGCCAAGTGGGTTACAACGGTGCTTTTATTATGTCTACTCTACCGCAATTCAAAGAGACCCTCTCATTTTATTATAGCAGGAATAAAATTTAATTTCCTTAACCTTTAAGAAAATAAAAAAAGTCTGTGCAGGTTAGTTCAGCAGATTAGGGTTGTTCAAATGTTGCACATTCAAAGAAATAAAAAGGTTGGGTCTGGGTGGCTACACAGTCTCTGAATGAATGAACAAAGGGAGGACCAGGCCTGGCGGGCAGGTTCTGCAGTCTGCGGTCTTGGGAGCACACACAGCGTCAGGTTGCTCTCTTGGAGGCTGGAGACTGAGCAGCTGAGGTCAGGGACCCAGTGCTGCATGCTTCCATGACCGACCCAGTAAAAGCCCTGGACACCAAGGCTCAGGTGAATTTTCCTGGTTGGCAGTATTTCCTGTTTTGTCACAGACTGCTGATGGGGGAATTAAGTGTGTCCTAATGTACCCAGTGGGTGGGCACACCTGCATCCTTATGCCTGGTTCCTCCTGGACTTCACTGAGTCTGCCCTCTACTTTTGCTGGTTTTACTATGCGAAGCAGTTGGGACTGGATGCTTTTTTGTTGTGGGGGACTGGCTTGCCATGGGGTATTCCGCAGCATCCCAGCCTCTATTCACTAGATGTCAGTAGCACATTCTCCCCAACCAAGTTGTGACAATCAAAACTATCTCCAGATATTGTCAAAGTGTCCCTCTACCCGCTCCCCCTACATGAGAACCACTTAGCTAGGTCTATTTTTTCATTCCAAGGCATGATTAGGTGTCATCCTGTTTGCTCCCTTGAAACTTGTTACCCCAGTTATATGTCCACCTCCACTAGCGAAAACTCCTTTGAACATAAGGCTACAACTTTAAATCATTACACTTAGTTCCTCGCCCAGTGCCTGGCACATTATGAGGCCTCAGTAAATACTTGTGAATTGATTCAATATGCAGAGTAATATGGGAATTACAGGGAGAAAATAATGCTGGATAAAGACAAGAAAGCGGGAACTTCAGGGTATACAAAAAACAGTCAACACTTACTATTTGACAACAGGTAAAGGGCCTGTTAAGAAGAGAATGGAACACACCAAATCAAATCCTTGAAATCTGTTTGCAGAACTGAGGCTACCAGAGGGAGAGGGTGGAAAGGCTGGGGGAGCAAAGGAGGGAGGGAGCTCTGTGGCTCACGGTGGAGGATTACTTACCAGTGCCCTCTGAAGCGGGTGCGGAGTAGTGCCACACATACACAGTGGGTAAAACACTATCTCAAAAGGAAATTAGTAGAAAACACTTCTGTGATATGTATTAACATATGGATTGACCATTCTGTTGTTTTCCTTTTAGTAAATGACTATTAAATATTAATGTCACTAATATAAAAAGAAAAGAAAAATACTTTGGTGAGTTACAAATGCCAAGCTAAAGAGACTAAACTTTCTTAGGAAGGAGAAATCAAGCTACTGAAACAGATGTTTGTTACAGTTCCTACCATTTATGCCATTCTTGCATTTATAAATTATCAAGCAATATAAAAATGTTATTAAGGGCCTCCCTGGTGGCTCAGTGGGTTAAGCAACGCACTATGACGCAAACCGCAGCCACTGCAGCACGAGTTCGATCCCTGCTGCCCGCCAGGGAGGGGACCCACATGGCACAGCAGACCTCTCCTGCCTTGCTCACTGCTCCCCTCAGCAGTGTATTTCATTCAATCTTCCTGTTCTATTCCCCACTGTCTCTGGTGAATCCCCTCACCCCCCCCCACTACTCTGGCCTTACTCAATTTCTTGCATGTATAAAAACTTAAAATAAAAAGTGTATTTATCTTTTTTAAAAAAAGATTTATTTAGTTATGCATACAAGCACTAGGGCACAGGCCAGAGGTGTGGGGGGTGAGAGAATCCACGAGGGACAGAGTGGGGAACAGAACAGGCAGACTGACTGAAACACACTGCTGAGGGGAGAAGCGGGCGAGGCAGGAGAGGTCTGCTGCGCCATGTGGGTCAGCAACCTGGTTGGTGGCAGGGATCAAACTCATGCTGCAGTGGCTGCGGTTTGCTTCATAGTGTGGTACTTAACCCATTGCACCACAGGGAGGTCCCATTTAAAAAAAAAAAAAAAAGAGTAGGTATTTATCTTAAAAAGCTCACAGTTCAGGGCCTCCCTGGTGGCACAAGGAATTAAGCACCGGACTATGAAGCTATTAGCAGCCACTGGCACAGCAGACCTCTTCTGCCTCACCTGCTGCTTCCCTCAGCAGTGCATTTCAGTCAATATGCCTTTTCTGCTCCCCACTCTGTCTCTGGTGAGTCCTCTCACCCCCGGTACCTCTGACCTATACCCCAACTCTTTTCTGCATATATAAATAAAAATAAATCTTTAAAAAAAAAGAAGCAGCTCACAGTTCAGCGATAAAGTTAACAAAGAAATTCATTTTACAGAATTCTTTATACAGAAAGTTTATATCACATGCAAAGCATCATACATGTGTGTGTATACATGTACACATATTGATACATATACAAAAACAAGGGGCTCACAAGGTCTAGCCCATTCAGCATCTACTTACAGGGTAGCAAATGGTGGGAAAATTCAGAACTCCTTCCTGAAGTATGAAGCATAATGAAGCAGGAAACACAAGACAAGCCAAGTGATTCCCAGTTTCTCTCCATTTTGAGTGAAGCTCTATTATTTTGCAGATGATACCTGAAATAAGCTCCTCATCCGGTACTACCAACTCAACAAGAGACAACAGCAAATTTCAGACTATGATCAACTCCAACGTTGAAAATATTTTAAATGATCTTATGGTGAATGAAAGAGATGCGCCTCCCAAGTACACCCATGATGTTATCTGCAATCTAATATAAGTGGCACCCACTTGTTAAAGTTGCTTTGTGTTATGAATCACAAAGCAAGTTAAGAGCCTAATACAGTGTCTGGCACTTCACTAAGAAGAGTCAGATCCCTGGGTGAGCTGCAAAGATCATTTTGAACTGACTGAACCCATTCCAACTTCTCCATTCCATAACTGAACTAAAATCCATTACTAAGTATCAGATGAGTCTTTTTAGTTTATTCACATTCCAGTAATTTGATTTTGCTGCTAAAGTATTTTTAACTAGTATGTTTGCCTTAAAGCAGAAGATTGTTGCTTAACACCTACCAGATTTTTTTTTAAGATTTATTTATTTATGCATACAAGAGCTAGGGTACAGGCCAAAGTCACGGGAGGTGAGAGGATTCACCAGACAGAGTGGGGAGCAGAACAGGCAGACTGACCGAAACACACTGCTGAGGGCAGCAGCGGGCCAGGCAGGAGAGGTCTGCCGCACCATGTGGGTCCCCTCCTTGGCCGGTGGCAGGGATCGAACTTGCGCTGCAGTAGCTGCGGTCTGCTTCATAGTGTGTTGCTTAACCCACTGCACCACCAGGGAGGCCCAACTACCATATATTTAATATGCAATGACTGACATCCTTTCATCAAAAGACTTTTGAGAAATAGCAGCTGTAGCCACAGGAATACAAATAGTAATCTTATTCCTAAAAGCCCCAAACTAGAAATAACTCAAAGTCAGGACAATGTGTTAAAAATTTGTATATTCATACAATGGGAACAAAAATGAAATAGACCTGAATGAATAGACTCAGAAATATTATGTCCCACGAAAAGAGGCCAGGCATATCAGAACACTTGGTGTATACTCCATGGATGTGGAGTTCAAGAAGAGGCAAAACAATCGATAGTGATGGAGTCTTATAGTGCTATCTCTAGAGGGAAAGTATCGACTAGAAAGGAACACAAGGAAAGTTTCTGAAGTGATGGAAGTCTTCTACATATTGGTGGTATTTACATGGGTGTATAAATATGCAAGAATTTATCAATCTACACTTTTTAAGATCTGTGTGTTTTCTGCCTGTAAATTATACAACCTAAAAAAAGGTTCAAGGTACAAAGGCAGTAAATGGACAAATACTGGTAGTTCAACCCTAGAAACCATTTTTCATTACTAACCTATATAATCTCACTAATGTGAACCCAAGAGAGATGGACAGAAACATTAAATAACTATGTCCAGCTACACTAGTGCTTTGAGTACGAGTCTCGTTTACCGGAGTACTTCACTCCGTTTCTGTCATGCAGTTCTCTGAACCCCTCTCTTCTAACAGGTACCATTATTTCTTACTGTCATTAATCAGTCTTGTCGCAGTACTATGAGAGCCCAGCTGTTTTCAATATCCTCTCTTTCTTGTCTTGGTTTTCCCAGAGTACAGGCTGTAATAACTAATGGTTCATCTCATGCTGAGATAAATTAATTTGTCAAAAGCTATTCATTAGGAATCAATTTATAAACAGATCAATTCAATGAATTTACTGAATGTATACTTTTTCATTTTTTGAAGAAAATTCAGTGAAATTTTGGTATTTGCTGCATAGCAGTGCTTTTAAGAATTATCTAATTTGTAAAAAGCAGAGTTGTAGAGTGGCATAGTGTTCCTTTGAATATATTCTTCATGAATATATTCAATAAATGTGAATATACCCTTTATAATGACTATATTCATGAATATATACTCCTTATGAATATATTCATGAATATATTTTTCTTTGTCCTATTGGGAAAACGCTTTAATGCAGTTTAAAATTAATGAATATCAATATATTCATTAACATTTTCATAAGTTAATATTCATATTCATGAGCTATGTTCTTGACCATATTGGGGCATTTTGGAACCTGGTTTAAAATTTAATGAATAACAATATAGTCATTAAAACTATATTCATATTTTCATCAGCATATATTCATATTCATAGCCTGTACTCCTGAACATATTGGGAAATCTTGAGCTCAGTTTAAAATTTAATGAATATCAATAGATTCATTAAGAATATTTTCATAAGAATACACTCATATTCAATGCATATATTCAAAAGCAGGGTATATTTGCAAGGTAACTAACCCATCCAATTATTTTAACCTTTGACACAATGAACATTCCGTGAATATTTTTGTTTACTTTTGCTGAACTGGCATTACTTCTACAAGGGCTTTTATTACCCAGGACACATCACTTTATGATATACCCACTGAAATGCATTTGACAACCAGGCATCAGTGGTGTCCCAGTACTCCTCAGTTCTCACAGACTGTAACATTTCTCTGTTTTTCTTCCTTTATCATCATACATTGATTTGAGATAAATCCAGACCTACCAGTTTTTTCCACCTGAATAAAAGAACTTCTAGCAAGCCAATCAGCTAGCTATTACTCTTTACCTACCTGTACAATCTTTGTTCTACCATTTAAAATTGGTTTTTCTCTGATTTGACTGATCTGTTTCACATAACTACTTTAAGATAGAACAAACTTAACCCAATAAAAATATTAAAAAAATCCTTAAAACTGTAATGAGATTGCAATTAAAAATTAAAAATAAGGATGCCTACTCATCATTATCATTCAAAACTGTCTTGAATGTGCTAGCCTGGGGCCTCCCTGGTGGCACAGAGGGTTAAGGTGCAGCACTATGAAGCTATCTGTAGTCACTGCAGCATGAGTTCCATCCAAGCCAGGGAGGTGACCCACATGGCATAGCAGACCTCTCCTGTCTCGCCCACTGCTCCCCTCAGCAGTGTATTTCAGTAGATCTGCCTGTTCTGCTCCCTACTCTGTCTCTGGTGAATCCTCTCACACCCACCCCCACACCTCTGCCTACACCCCAGTTCTCGTATGCATAATAAAATCTTTAAAAACAATAAAAATAAATGTGCTAGCCTATGCAATAAGTCAAGATGATAAACAAAAATATTGAAAAAGAATTTTCATGGAATTAACACAGAATATGAAATTCCAAATAGCTTAGAAAGTTAATTTAAATAAAAACCAAGAATTAGAACTTATCTTTTGTAAATAACTATCTTCTATCTCTGACCCATGTTGAGGCTAACCAGAGACAGCCTATAAAAGCTACTTTGCAACTTCCAAGCCTGATTTCATTTCCACCTTAAAAAAAAAAAATTGAACTGGATAGTATTGGATCTTTTTGACTCAAAAAGGTTCTCAAAGGTAAGTTTTGAGGTCATTCGTCACCTATGACAGAAAGGTGAGGCTGGTCTTTGTACATGAATCAAGTCATGATTCCAGCACATCAACAATGAGTGTTGACCTTTGTATTCTGGCCCTTTGTAGGTGTGAATAAAGTAAAGTTCCATCTGAAATAGATGTCTTTTAATGAAGAAGGATATACCTTAAACATATAAACTATAAAGTGTTAGTTATTACGAAAACAAGAACTGGTTTACCAGATAATCAGGGAGAAAACCAACCTAATGAGCCGTGCAATATTTTTTTTAAGGCTTTTTAATTTCAGTATCAAGAATGAACTGAACAGCGCCTCCCTGGTGGTGCAGTGCGTTAAAGCAATGCACTATGAAGCAAACTGCAGCCACTACAGCGCGAGATCAGATCCCTGCCGCAGGCCAGGGAGGGGCCCCACATGGTGTAGCGGACCACTCCTGCCTCGCCCACTGTCCCCTCAGCAGCGTGTTTCAGTCCATCTGCCTGTTCTGCTCCCCACTCGGTCTCTGGTGGATCCTCTCACCACCCAAACCTCTGGCCTGTACCCCAGCTCTTGTATGCATAAATAACTAAATCTTTAAAAAAAAAAAATGGAATGAACAAATAGTTTTAAAATAAGAATTTGTTAAAGGAATAAACAAATTCTTGCAGAATATACTGTTTCAAAAACCTTCATTTTCTCATTAAAAAAGTAATATGCTGGGCCTCCCTGGTGGCGCAGGTGGTCTGGACCCCAGTTCTTGTATGCATGAATAAGTAAATCTTTTTTTTAAAAAAATAGGTCAATTAAAAAAAATTGATACATAACAGAATTGTGCCACCATACTTAACAGACATTCACTGTTCGACATTTTGGTGTTTTGTTTTCAGTTTTTTATTTGTACTTGGGGGTCAGTTAATTTCCTTATAATAAACTTTTAATCAAACTAAATACTACTATTTCCATCCTGTTATCTTAAAGCATTTCCCATGTGGTGGTATAATTATTGCTATACATTACACTATCAGCTGCAACTCAGAATAAGCTGAACATATAATACATAATGGAATTACTGACAGTTTCATAACAGTGTCTGAAATATTTAGTTAGAGATAAACATATGAAGAAATCCAGGCTTCTAAAAGCTAAACTTAATTTCTGGCAAGCATGACTGGTAATTACAACCAAAAGCCAAATATTATGAAGTCCTTTTTTTAGACTAAGCAATCTCACCACTCAGCATATATAATCACTGGAACATTTCTAGCATAATGATATCTGTTTAGCTACTGGCAACCGTAAGTGTCTCTGGAAAAGCAGAGAAATGTAAAAATTCTCTAATATGATTTGCAAAGCAAAAGTTATATATGAACAAATTGAAAGTATAAAGCTGTAGCCATAAACACAGTATTTATTCTGAGAAAATTCATACTCGTGTTTTAACCTATGAGAAATAGCTATATAAATCATCACCAAAAAAAAAAAATCAACCAATATTGAAAAACTACCTAATAGTCTGAGTTCACATGTGAACATTATTTTCAAATCTTGTACGAAATCACTGAGGGAAAATCAATAAAATCCCCAAATAGATATTTAAATACCCAGAAAATAAGGAAGTGCTCAAAAAACACACTGCTGAGTGGAGTATACCAAAGGGACTGGGGCGCCAACAAGCAGAGATCCAACGGTCAACGCTGGTACAGTCTGAGCAACAAAATAAAGCAGCTGGATTATAAATGAAAGTATAAAGTAAATATTCATGAGTCCATATTGATATAAATGACGGACTAAGCAAACTGGAAGAGTACAGTTGAATCTACTATGCAGATGGATTTTCAAATAATTTATGTGAACACCCCGTCTTCAGAAAGGTGGAGTCTGAGTTCCCTTTCCTTAAGCATGGGCCGCCTGTAGTGACTTCCTCCCCAAAAGTATAGCAGTGGGGAAGGAGAAGAACACTTATAATGCAAAAACCTGACAAGTACACCTTATCCATACCGTCGAGGCAGCGACAGTGGTGGTTCATGTGGCTCGCATGTCACTGACACAACGTGATGTTAATGACACTTGGCCTCTGTGGTCTTTCTCCTAAGAACCTATCATCTAATCATGAGGAAAGTGTCAGGCAAACCCAAATAGAAGCTCACTCTTCACTATACAGAATATACCAATATGGCTTAAAACTATCAAGGCCAAAACCAAAATGAAGCCAAACCAAGAAAAATAAAACTAAAAATGAAACAAAACACACAATATCAAAGTCATCACAAACAAAACACGAAGACTGCAGTTCAGCGAGCCTGAGAGGGCATGATGACTAAGTGTGATGTGGTACGGTGGACAGCACAGTGGTGCATTCTATTTGTGACAAATGTACCACACTAATGCAAGAGTTTGATAATAGAGGAAACTGGATACAGGGTATATGGAAATTCTTTTCTGTAAATCTAAAACTACGTGTGAAATAGAAACACCTGGCACACAGTAGGCATTCAATAAACATATGAGAATGTATGAATATCCAACAGGTAGGTGGCTATATAAATCTGAAGGCCAATCAGAGGAGAAGCTTAAGATAAGATAAAGACAGGCTAATACTTACACACATCAGGAGTAGATGGAAAATAACTGAAACAAGATGCTATGACAGAGAATTACAGGGGAGACCAAATTAAGATGGACAGGGAAGTTCTTTCTGAAAAAGTGATTTCTTTTTTTTAAAAAAGATTTATTTATGCATACAAAAGGAGGACTATAAGGAAACCAAATAAGTGACCAAGGAAAAGAATAATAACAATAATAATAAAAACAAAAAGGACAAATTGGGGACACTTTGTGGAGGGGAAGGAATGGGTTGAGAGCAGAAAGAGCACAAGGGACTGAGGTGATGGTGCACTGATGAAATGGTTCTTAAGCTGAGTACTAAGAAGATAAATTTATAAGAAATGGGGTATGTGAAAAAATTCCAGGCCAAGAGAACACTAAATGTAAAGACATGGACTAAGAAAGTACCTGAAGGCCTAAATATTGCCTATTCAGAAGTTAAAATGAAAAGGTAAGCACATAAACACATTAGTGCCTGAATGAACTCATCCCAAACAGCTCCCCACGCCAAAAGAAGCAGTAACTTCATCCTGAATAGCACCTCCCAGAAATGTGCAAAATTCCTTTCTGTAAACTCTGGAGAACAACAAAGATAAATATGGACACTGACAGTCAGTAATAAGGATGGCACTGGAAAAATTCATCCATGGAGACACAGCAGAATAAAAAACTTGAAAGGAACGTTCCAACTTCTCACACTCCCACGGTGTCTAATAACAGCTCCTGAGGGATCTCTGTCCTACTCCTTCGTTTCTGCGTTGACCCAGATTCGGTAGGTTGAGGGTCTATTTATCAGTGTTCTGGTTATGCAATGGAATAAGTCTGCAAAACAGTAACAATAATCAAGGACATGATGTGGCCTCTCATACACAGAAAGTGAAACTGTGGAATCTGATGAATACTAGAAAATCAGATAACAAAGAAATATGTAATAAATCCCCTTTCATATAATAGGTATTAGGCAAAATCACTTTGAAATATGAATAACTGCAGCAATAAACACTGATAAAACAGGAGCAGTGGCATCATTACAAACAGCCAAATAATTCAGGCAATGAACAGACCACCAGTGGTCCTCAGAATCAGTCTACTTCACCCTTACTGGGAACATACCATTAGGAATAAATGAAAACCCCAGGAAATGCTCATTTTCTCAAGATTTGTATGCTTAGAGGGATGTCAACTGCTGTGGATTCCAAGAGCGAATGTGTTTCAAACATTTATGGTCCTGAGAGGATGGGCAACGGGCGACTGATTGGAAACCAGAGTGAAGAAGAGGAAATGTGTCCAATGCAAATTCACAGGGCACAGAAAAATGTCCTCTGGTTATTCACTATATAGAATACCTACCCAAATACTTTCATTAATAAAACCATCTCCGACATATCAATTACATACCATGTGTCGTAACCTGCGGAGAAAATAAAACACATGGCAAGTCTCTTCAAGGAGAATGCGGTCCAAAGGTGGTAGGTAAATCAACTGGTTCAGAATGAGGATTTTTAATCATAAAACAAATGCTATATACTGGGTAACTAACTAGGTTCTCTAGCCACCCACAAGAATCTCACTTGCCTCACTCTGCTGAGAAGTATAGAACTAATAACGCTATGCTAGAATGTTTATTATTATTTCAAGGAGAAAATGCATTGATGGCAACAAGCTTTGACTTCTCTGGAGACATCGAAGTCCAATCCAGCGGCAAACCTAAGATGCCAGGGCAGCCCCAGGGTGATTCCTAACCCTCTTCTACAGAGGCTACTTAAATATCATCTCAAGATAAATGAAACTAAAGTATAATTAAAATTTAATTTCCTCATAAGCCATATTCCAAGGACTCAACAACCACATGTGGCCAATGACTAACACACTGGACAGAACAGAAAGAGGACATTTCCATTGTTGCAGAAAGGTGCGCGGGACTTATTTACAAATTTCTACTCAGGGCAAAGTTCCTATTAAATCTGTGTGGAGACACAGGAGGGCCGGTGTAAACGTCTTTTTTTTTTTTTTTTAAGGAAAATTCAAGATAAGATACACACTGCTGTATGGACTGTATGGCCAGTGATTACTGTGAATTCCAGTATACACAGTGGTATACACCATGCACAAGCTCTGGCACCAATTAGACATGGCTCAAATCTTGGATCCATTCCTAGCAGTGTAACTGTGAACAATTCACTTAACCACAGAAATTTAATTTTCACATTCGTAAGGTGGAACTGACGTTAATAGCACCTTTGTTGAATGGATATAGTTAAGATAATACATAAGACTGACCTCAAATCTAGAATAAAATGGCTGTTTTAGAAACGTCACTCTGCATGACTGTCCAGTTCCGCTAAGTGCCTCCTGGTTGTGCTGTATATGCAGCACTCACTTAGTTCATGCAGTCTGTGCTCAACAAATGGCAATGCTCCTCCTGGAAGTCAGCTCTGTTTTCACCTGTGCTAGTCTGCAGATTTACTGACTTACCAATGTCAGTACCAATCTATGTCAGATGACCAATCTGTCATCTACCAATGACATCTCAGAGCACATTCTAGAGCCAGCCAGCGCTCCTACTCCTCTCCGTTAGTACCCTAGTCCTCCTGTAGCTGATCCAGCAGTGCCTGCTACTACTAGGACCAATTCCATACAAGTCTAGAAGGACAGTTTGCACTAAAATGACATCTGAGTATGTGCTGATATACCTTCTAGAAAGATATGAGCAAGGGTTTACTTCTGTTAAATTTTAGACATTTCCTGAAAAATATTTCACTAAGTACTTCTAAACTATCTTTCCCAGGACTTTCAACATCATAAAACAAGGTGAAGAAATTCCAGGCCAAAGACCATCTGATAAATGGCTTAAATTTCATTTAATCTAGGCAAGGCCTATACTGATCACATGTGTATTGACTGGTGCTTTAAAATCAACAACTCTAACATGCATCTATGTGAAAAGTCTCGGCATCCTACCAGAACCCCTTCCACTCTTAGCATCTGACTCTGACGTAACTTCTCAAATTAGGAGCCATGAGTCCAAAAACAGAAATCAGTACCTGATAAGGGGCTAAGATGGAAGGTGGTTGTGCTGTTGAGTAGAAAAGATACTGCCCTGGTTGCCATCATACTGATAACAGAGTCACCCTTGGCTATTCAGGTCAACCACACCTGTAACGTGGGGGCACTCCTGCCATATACTTGACTCTAAAGGCAATATGGCATTGAATTTCCAGGCCACCTATTGTGCATGCCGGCATATAAAGTAATCCCAATTCACTTTTAGTGGGGGGGTGGGGAAAAGAAGGGAGAAGAATAGAGGATGTGCTCTAGTGATATAAAAAATAAGTAAGAACAAAGATTCAATTCACCAAGAGACAGAGGCTGGATGTTAGGTCCACATAATAAGAATGAGCTCTTGCAGCCCTAGGCAGCTGTTCCAAGGACCCAGCAGAGACTGGGTCAAGTCCTTCTAAATTTGCACATTGCTCTTACCTAGTTTTAGATTCAGAGCTGTGTAAAGTGGGTAAGCTTTATGGCTATAACCAAGGATCAAGCCATAGTAAAGTAGTTACAGCAAATGGAAGTAAGGAAGTTGGTCCCAACGGGATCAAGGGATAGCGTCCAAGATAAAAACAAGAAAGGACACGATCACTCATGTCAAGGCACTCGTATCCCTAGTATGAACCACATCCGAGGCCAGCCTGGTTCTTCAACAGCACAGAGCTGAATGGGTACATAAAAAACAGAGAAGGCATGGCTACCCAATGTGATTCAGGTGAAAGACCTACTTAAAGATGAGAGAAACAGGACAGGGTTAAGGATTGGGTGGCTGTTGTTATGAAGCAGTATTAGGGATAAAGCACTAAAACAGAATATGAGAGTCTATCTACAACAATGAAATATTGGAGTACAACAAAGATGGTCTATAGTTTCTTAGGGTTTAGTTCTCTAAGGCCAGAATTCTATGTCCATTAGTGACTATTCAAGTGTGAGGACAAAAATAAAGGGGCATGTCAGCATAAAAAGTAAGTCTAATTCACTGTTACTGGGGCAGGGAGAGGAGAGGGAGGAATAGAGAATGCACTCTTAACGATATAAAATACGTAAGAACAAAAAATGAAAAGCGATATTAAAAATCACAATAGGGGCCTCCCTGGTGGTGGGTTGAGCTTCGCACTGTGAAGCATCCGCAGCACAGCGGTACAGCAGCACAAGTTCAATTCCCCACCAAGGACGGGACCCACATGGTGCAGCAGACCTCTCCTGCCTCGCCCACTGCTCCCCTCAGCAGTGTATTTCAGTCAGTCTTCCTGTTCTGTTCCCCACTTTGTCTCTGGTGAACCCTCTCACCTCCCACAGCTCTAGCCTGGACCCCAGCTCTTATATGCATAAGTAAATAAATCTTTTAAAAAATAAATAAATAAAAATCACAAAACACAATTAAATGACTTGTTCATTTAATCCAAAGGAAGAACATTCCTGCTTGGCAGGTATATTTTATTTTTTAAAAAAGATTTATTTATTCATGCATACAAGAACTGGATAACAGGCTAGAGGTCTAGGGGGGTGAGAGGATTCACCAGAGACAGAGTGGGGAGAAGAACAGGCAGATCTAATGAAATACATTGCTGAGGGGAGCAGCGGGCGAGGCAGGAGAGGTCTGCGCGATGTGGGTCCCCTCCCTGGCCACTGGCAGGGATTGAACTCATGCTGCTGTGGCTGCAGTTTGCATCATAGTGCGTTGCTTAACACACCTTGGCAGGTTATTTTTGAGGTCTGGGAATGCTCAACTTTTTTTTCCTATGTAAAGTAACAGTAATAGTGTTCCCAGACCAAGAAAACTTCTACCGAACAGGAGCATTCTATTCCAGATAGGGGGAAAAAGCTGTATAACCTTACCTTCCAAATACACAGAACATTTTTCAAATATTTATCCTGCCATATGCCACAAAGACAACCTCAAAATTCAAAACAGCAAAAATTACACAAGCCATATATTTATGAAATATGAGTATCTTCCATATATTCATATTTAAGAAAAACTCAGGACTTTAGTAGTTCTAGATGCCATTTTAATCTTTAGTGACTTTGTTCTTACTGGAAACTGAAAATTAACGTGCACTTGTAATCAGCAATACAAATTCTCATTGATCTGGATTTCCTCATTTAGAATCACTTCTAGGGAACAGTTACATTGAAAAAAAAAAACCCGCAGGTGTTTCCAAGTTTCAGCACCCCGTTTATTTCTCTGTTCCTTCAGTTTCTTTTCTTACTGTGCTTCTGCCTTCCCCTGCCATTCTTGGATCTGTTGTTTAAGTTTGTGGATGTTAATTTACACAGGGTGCTCACAGTTCTGACTGTAAAAAGTTAACCTACAGGCAAAACACACTCACTTGGAGTGTAGAGTGTCAGGCAGGTAGTGGCAAAAGCATCAGGCAGATGCTGTTTCTTTATCATACATGATACATAATGCACAACTAATGCAAAATATCGATTTCATTTGTCTCCAGTTATTTGAGACACACGCATTATCTTATCTACAAGTGAAGATAGTACTTCTACTCAAAGCCACTGCTCAGGACTGCATTAAATTTCCCTGTAAGTAACATACATATGTAGTATGTTTATCTACCTCTGTCTTTTTAAAAATTTTCCATCTCAGGAGTATTAGAAATAGACACATAACCTGATTTGCTGAGGGTTTTTTATTAGTCAATCTAATCAATCGAGCTAAGAATAAAATGACAAAAAAAAAAAAAAAAGCAACAAACAAACCAAAACCCTGTTTTCTTTTCTTTTCTTTTTTTTTTTTAAGATTTATTTATTTATGCATACAAGCACTGGGGTACAGGCCAGAGGTGTGGGCGGTGAGAGGATCCACCACAGAGAGCAGGGAGCAGAACAGGCAGATCAA
>JAGFMF010012011.1:6882832-6893654 GCA_019455555.1 Galemys pyrenaicus | reverse complement strand
ACACTGCTGAGGGGAGCAGCGGGCACAGCAGGAGAGGTCTGCCAAGCCATGTGGGTCCCCTCCCTGGCCGGCAGCAGGGATCGAACTTGTGCTGCAGTGGCTGCGGTTTGCTTCATAGTGCGTTGCCCAACCCACAGCAACACCAGGGAGGCCCCAAAGCCCTGTTTTCATTTTGCCATTTCCCAAACACACAAAATTGAAGAACTCTTTGATCTTAATTAAGATGCTATATCATTAAGGGGATTTAACTACCTCTCTTCCATTACATTGGTCCACTTCCTGCAATATTGTATAATTAGGGACAAGAGGCAAGGTGATGTATTTATATCAGCACTAACTGAAATACTAATTAAATGCTCTAATAATCCAACAATTACATGAACATAATCCAAGGGGATAAAGTTATTCCCACACAGTTATTGTTTTATCAGAAACAAGTCAGTACAAAAATGTCTTTGAACTCCAAAAAGTACACCTGCATTTATCACTGTTATGACATGTAGTAACACCTCAAAAAACTGAAGGATTTGTATTTTTATGATGACTAGACTTTATATAATATGTATTAATTCAATAAACAATCACTGAGTATCCATGTACCAGGCACTAAGAAAATTAAACTTATATATAGAAATGAATAGAAGTCACAGGATAATTCAAAACAACAAACTCCTAAAAGCCTAAAATTCTTCTATATTTGTTTTTCAAGAAGGCTTTGTTATTATAAAATTATATTTAAATACCAGAGGATGTGACATCCTAGTGAAAACCAACATATAAAAACTAGATCATCAAACTTCCAAACAGATTTGTTGGGGATGCTATGAGCACAAGTCAGACATCATAAAGAAGTATCTGTGTAAATCTCATGTTAGTATGATAATAACATAGACTAGTGAGAAGCACATAATGTTTTACAGAACAATTAACAGAGAATCAGGAGCTAAAAACAGAAATGAGTATTTTCTTCTGCTTTCTTTGGCTCACTTATTCTTTAGATCTTGCAAGTTACTGTTCATTGATTTTTTAGTTAATTTTCACACATATGGTATGAAGTAGGGATCCAACTTCATTCTTTGTGTGTGGAAGAAACGATTCTTTTCCCATGGGATGGACTTGGAACCTTTGTTGAAATCATTCCCCATAGATATACAGGTATATTTTCTGGGCCATCAATTCTATTCTGTTGATCAACATTTTTATCCTTCTTTTAATACCACATTGATCTGATTATCAGACCTTTCTAATAAGTTCTGAAGTTAGGAAGTAGGAGTTCGCCAACTCTTTTTCAAAATTGTTGTCTTTTCAGGGACTCTTGTGATTCCAAATGAGTTTAAAGAACAGCCTTTCCATTTCTGTAAAAAAAAAAAACCTGTTGGGAATTTTCATGGGACAACTTTGGGAAGTACAAACATCATCTTCATACCCATGAACACAAAATATATTTCCACTCATGTAAGCTCTCTTTAGCTTCTTTCAGCACTGTTTTTGTAGTTTTCAATGTACATGTCTTTTCACCTCCTAGGTCAAATTTATTACAAGTTATTTTGTTCTTTTAGCTGAAAATGTAAAATGGAGTCGCCTCCTTAATTTCCTTTTCAGATTGTTCAATATTTGTGGCTAGAAACACAAATGACCTTTGTGTGTTGATCTTGTACCTTGCAACTTTGCTGAATTCATTTGCTATATAGTTTTCTTGTGAATTCCTTGGAACTTTGCATTTGTAGGATCATGGTGTCTGCAGAGTTTTACTTTTCCCTATGAACTTCAAGAACTCTAGCCTCATCAGACTCCCAGCTTCATCTTCTCAACTCAGGAGACTGGTGGCCATACCTGGGTTCCTCCTCTTTGCCCACAGTACAGAAAGCCTTCCCAATAGTAAACTGGGGCAATCACAGGCTCAGTCTTGTTTGCTTATCATTTCTCACAAGTCACTGTACTTCATTGCCTGGTATCCAATGTCTTAAAAATCAATGTTTAATATACTTTGTCTGGTTTCAGTGGTGTGATGACTAATTTTATGTGTCAACTTGATTGAGCCCAGACATTTGACAACATTATTCTGGGTGTGTCTGTGACAGCCTTTCTGGATGAAATTAACATCTGAATCAACAGGTGGTATAAAGCAAATTGCCCTCCCAAGTGTGAATGGCCTGAAGAACCAAAAAATAATTAAATAAATAAAAGGAATAACAAGGAATTCCTCCTGCCTAGCTGCTCGGTTGACTCATCAGTCTTTTCCTGTCTTCAAACTCTATAAAGAATTAAAACATCTGCTCTTCTTGGGTCTTGAGTCTCCTGGCTTTCTGACTGACTCTCTTGGTCCCCAGGCCTTCAAACTCAGACTGGAACCATACACCATCAACTCCCCTGGGTCTTCAACTTGCCAGCTGCAGAACCTGGGAGGTCTCAGCCTCCCTAACTGCATGACCCAATTCCTTATAATAAATCTCTTTATAATATATATACACAGCCACATCCCACTCATTCTATTTCTCTGAAAATTCCTAATATAAGTGGTACAATAAATCACAGTTACTCTATTTTGATAGTCAGAAGCTATCTAGGTCTAATGTATTTTTAAGAAACTATTTTATTACAAGGCAATTGATTACAAAAACAGTTAAGAATACTTTTTCCCTTACTTTTCTACAACACTCACCCTTTTGTCAAAACCATTAGTGAAGATTTTTTGTACTACATGGTCAAAATACAAGATATAGAAAGGGAGGAAGGCAGTGTAAAAGCAGTGGGTAGCAAAGACTTCATACTTTACAAAGTATTTTCATTTATTTGCCTCTCCTTTCATATTCTGAATTGTGAACCTGTCCCACAAGGTTTTTTTAGTTCCACTGTAGAGATACTGAAACTGGTTCAGAGAAGTTAAGTGACTTTCCCAAGGCCAGATAACAATAAAGGTAGTACTTGAACTCAAAACTTTAAACTCAAAATTACTGCTGATATACAGTTCTAAGCCAGGGAACACTGGTTATGGAGAACTAGATTGAAAGGAAAATATTTAAAATATGTAATCAATCAGTATCTGTGTCAGAATTTCTTTTACTAACCTCTCCTTCTAACCAATAGAACTGAAGTCAATTTATCCTGTTATCTCTCTTTGCCCCCATGCCCATCACTCATTTGTTTTTTTTAATATTTACTTTTATTTATTTATTTATGCATATAAGAACTGGGGTCTAGGGCCTCCCTGGTGGCGCAGTGGGTTAAGCAACGCACTATGACGCAAACCGCAGCCACTGCAGCACGAGTTCGATCCCTGCTGCCGGCCAGGGAGGGGACCCACATGGTGCAGCAGACCTCTCCTGCTGTGCCCAATGCTCCCCTCAGCAGTGTACTTCTGTTGATCTGCCTGCTCTGCTCCCTGCTCTCTGTGGTGAATCCTTTCACACACACACACCCCCCCCCATACCTCTGGCCTATACTCCAGTGCTTATATGCATTAAAAAAAAAAAAAAAAAAGAACTGGGGTCTAGACCAGAGGTGTGGGGGTGAGAAGATTCACCAGTGACAGAGTAAGGAGCAGAACTGACTGAAATACAACACTGAGGGGAGCAGCAGGGAGACAGGAGAGGTCTGCTGCACCATATGGGTCACCTGGCCAGGGATCAAACTCAGGCTGTTAGGGCAAATTCAGGCCATTAGGGCGATAGCACTAAGACTTTACTCCTACACCACCAAGGAGGCCCCCCTCATTTCTTTCTTTCTTTTTTTTAAAGATTTATTTATTTTTGCACACAAGAGTTGGGGTATAGGCCAGAGTCCAGGAAGGTGAGAGGAGTCACCAGAGACAGAGTGGGGAGCAGAACAGGCACACTGACTGAAACACACTGCTGAGGGGAGCAGCGGGCAAGGCAGGAGAGGTCTGCTCCGCCATGTGGGTCCCTGCCCTGGTGGGCAGCAGGGATTGAACCCATGCTGCAGTGGCTGTGGTTTGCTTCATAGTGCGTTGCTTAACCCACAGTGCCACCAGGGAGGTCCCTAAATTTCTTTTTTTTTTTTTTTTTTTGGGTGCAGAGCTTTTATTGTGATAGGGTCAGCAGGCAGCCGGGCAGCTCAGAACTTCTGGAACTGCTTCTTGGTGCCGGCTGCCTTGGTCACCTTGAGCACGTTGAAGCGCACTGTCTTGCTCAGCGGCCGGCACTCGCCCACTGTGACGATGTCCCCGATCTGGACGTCCCTGAAACAGGGAGACAGGTGAACAGACATGTTCTTGTGGCGCTTCTCAAAGCGGTTGTATTTTCGGATGTAGTGGAGGTAGTCCCGGCGGATGACAATGGTCCTCTGCATCTTCATCTTGGTCACGACGCCTGGGGAAGAGACAGGCCGTGTGCCAGGGTCCCTGGGAGCTGCCAAGCAGGTTCCCCACTAGTAGCTTCACTGCTGGCATCAGCTGGGTCCCTAAATTTCAGGCCACAAAACTCAAGTGGGCATCATGGCTACCTAGTAATTGTACTTATCCCCCAATCCAGTGTTCTCAAAAATTTTTGTGCATTACATTAACTCAGAGAGTTCAATAAAACATAATTTGTCCTCAATCCAGAGTTTCTGACTCAGTACTTCTAGGATGAGGTCCAAGAATTTGCATTTTTTAACACACACCCAGATGCTACTGGTGCTGCTGGACAGGGATCATGCTTGTTGGAATCCATTTACGCTCCCACTCTCCTAACAGAATACCGCTTCAGATCTCTAATTCCTTCTGTTCCAGTCTTATTTTCACAGAAGTAATTAATACAAACAATCAGAAGCTAATTTCCACCTGCTCTCAATGTCACATCAACGTATTTACCTCTCAAAAACTATCCTGTGTTGGTCCCTCTGTCACATCTTGCAAAATCCTCCGTTCTCCCAATGTACAGACTGTCCTCACTTTGGGGCTTTTGTGCTTGCTGCCTGGATTACCCTTCTCCTCAGATATCTGCATGATTTGTTTCTTCACTCCCATTAGATCTATCTTCTTAAGTGCCCTCTTACTGGAGAGGTTTTTCCAGCTCACCCCGCAAATTGTGAGTGTCACTCTAAGCCCCCAACTGGAGCCAGTTCTCTCCATGGCACTTACTACCACCTGACAGCTTACTTAGTTGTTTCTTTATCATCCATTTTAGCTTGTGGCAATTCTGAGAGACAGAGGCAGCCAAATTCTCTGGGGTTAAAAAGAGTTAGTTATAAAGACTAGCCAGCACTGTTATCCATTTATCTAAAATATCTGGCTGTGAAATAAAGGGAAAAAATAGGTTCAAACAGAGGTTCCTCAGGATAAAAGCCAGGGCTGAAGGAACAGGGGCCAGGACCAGTATAAAGAAAAAATTTAAAGATGCTAACACTGAAAAGATGCTTAAATATCTGGAAAGAAAACAAGTTCACAGAGCACAGGATTTTTGCTTTTGTTTTAAAGCAAAGCATTTTCTCTATGATAAAGGTTATTCATACGCTATGACACAGCACTACAGCTTATTCATACACTAGATGATACAGATACCTATTTATTTTTTTAAACCATGTATTATCTCTCTAGGCATTTTAATCACTAGTCAGCCATTTGTTGAAATATCTTTTTTATCATCAAATAATTTCCTTTCCATAATGACTATAAATGCAGACTATGTTTGCTCATTTCACAAAAGTACATTATAGGTGCATGGCCTATGAAAGTGAAAAAAATCTTAAATTGAACCATAGTTTAACTAGTGGTCAGCAGGGCCAAATAATCTTATAAAATCTTATTAGAAAAAAAAATAGGCAATCCATTTTCTGGTACAAGCTAGCCAACAGAAAACCGATCTCAGAAACAATTCTCAAATGTTTAATAATGTATATTTTTATGACATGAATTTCAGCTGTTGTTGCACCTTCCAGCTAGACTGAATCAGATTTTAACTACCCTTACGGCATTGTACACATGCAGGGAGCAAATGCAATCTACTGAAGCAAAGCAGTGTGTGTAAAGGGCTCAATTATATAGTGGAATGTTTCTTGTAAATTAAAGCCCTATTGAATAATCATCTTCCATGCAAATTATCTTTCATGGGGTGTTCCAACAATGTGCCATCATCATATGTTATTGCTTTAATATAGGCCTATTTGTAATGCTTGACAAAATGAATTCTCCCCTTTATTCCTGTAGAAATGAGAATGAGAATTTGCACTTTCTAGTTTTTCTCAGCTAGAATGCCTTTGTGAATGCGCCCATAGTGAGACACTATTTTTTATAAGCTATAGTGCAGAAGAATAACTATGTGCATAATACTAGTACCTTTACCAGAAAAAAATAGTACATCGGTAAAATATCTAGTACTAATGCGTTATCACAAATTAGTACATTTATCAATGTAACTGGATTTCTGATGAAAAAATACCATTTATTCCTCATTTATTTAAAAAAAAACAAAATTTCCCTGGAAGTCTATAAACTCACTCTGCTAATTCTCATCCCAAACCCTTAAGGTTTATACTCCTAGACCAAAAAATGTCATATGCTAAAATGTAAACATATAAAGTAGAGGTTGTTAGTGTAATGTACTGGTTCAATACATCCTACAATCTACACAAACCTGTATAGGTGCAATCATCTGAAAAAATAGGCCAAAATTTTTATCTAGTTCTCGAAAGGATAATAAAGTCACAAGAGAATCACAAGTGAAGCTCAAAGATGCCATCCATCAGGGTCACAGTCTGGTTTTGGTTGCTGGGAGGCCCCGCGGGACCCAGGTCCGACCTGGGTGTTACGGGCACAGAACATTTGACCGGCACCCTGTCCCTGCTAACTCATCCTCTTGGTGCTCCTGCTGCACACTTACCACACAGAACAAAACTTCCTATTCAAAGGAAGCAAACTAAACATTCAACCACAGTCATTTCTTAAAACCTAAAGAGAAATTCCGCACATCCTTCCTGAACATTCCAGATGAATTATGTGCATGTGATCTATCAACCACAACTCTGAAAAGAATAATGAGCGATGGTGTTAAGGAGGAATCTGCGTCATATGCTACTCCTTGGATCAGTGCCAGGTGTATCTGCAGGGGGCTGGGAATGAAAGGTTAATTCGGTGTCACAATTTCATGTTTCACGACGGTCATTGCAAATGTATGGCTTCCTTCCCCATAGCCCTACATGATCCCAAAAGTCCTCAGCTTAACTATTTAACTAAACCATAAATACTGAATTGCATTTTTAAAAACTTTCGCAGAGGTCTTTCCACTTACTTTAATATAATGGACTAGGAAAATTCCAAGGGACCTTCAGGTTCAATTAAATACCACAACTGCTACAACAGCAATGTTCTACTGCGTGTGTAAGTACCTAAGCCCTGTTAGGAACTCACTACCCAAACTGCCACACTTCTAGTTAATAAGCACAATCCCCAGGTTCTATTCAGAATTAATGTGCCCACGGAAACCCTAAGCTATAACCAATGATTCTGCAAGGAAGGCAGAAACTTTCTTATAAAGTTTGTATGACAGCAACATTGCTGACAATATCTGCACTTATCCAGCTATAGTAGAAAAAATAAAATAAAAACAGCAGCTTGAACAAATAAAACTTCTAAAAAATGAGTAATAAAGAAAACAGAATCAACACTGCAAAAAGATTTCAGATTTTTTTCATAACAAAAATGAATGGTCTTATGCAATCCCAAACAGTGAAACACAAAGTATATTAGGGACATATTAGGTATGAAAAGTATCCTCAATTACAATAAATGTCACAAAGAAAAATATATTGAACATGTCTTCACACATCATCATACTGAGTCTTACTAGTGTAAGTATTATACTAATATTATACTTATTAGTATACTAAGTCATACTAAGTCTTATTTTCTCCACTTCAACTTTTACCAAAGCTTTACCATACAATTTTAAATTAAGTCATTATCTAGAAAAACAAGCAAAATTGTTGATTTTTAATTATATCCATTATGTGAGTTCAGTGGCCTTCAGCTTCTCTGAGGTGGGGGTACAATCAGATACTAGAATTTTCACTGGCTGCCACACTTCAAAGGATAGGGTTACAGCCTCATTCATCACTCTCTACTGGATTCCCTTTCATCACTATGTGTCTCTTTATTAAACAGAGCCCTTCACTGTCCTGACCTGCATACTCACAAAGCAAAGTTCCTGCATACGCCAGTGAACAAGCAATCTTCAGCAAGCTGGCTGGACTCTGGGCTTCACCTTGTACCACTCTTCCTGTCCTGTTTCATCACATGATCCACTCCGGCCATTCACCTAAGTAAAGTGTTTCTCTTACTGAAATAAAAGTAAACATCATTTTTTCCAAAATTCACGATCGTCTATAAAGCATTTGTAGTTTAAGTGCTACAACCGTACATGACTTGAAGCCATTGTGTTTATTAAGATGATGAGCTCAAAAATGTTTGTAATCACCATGGGCTACGTAGGAAGTCAAAGTAGAAAGACATACATAGACTTTCACCAATACAACTTGAGGAGCTGTTGAAATAGCTTTCTCTGCTTATCCAGTATTCGAATACTTCCACTCTAGATAGCTTGTCCTACGTGCTGGCACTCTACCCACGAGTTTACTTCACCCTCGCAACAACCCCATGACGTTACACTTGGTACTATATCTATTTTATAAATATGAAACTGAAGTCCAAAAAAAAAAGATTTAAAGCCAGGTAGTCTGAGTCCAAACACCATACATACACCTCGCCAGGTGCTTGCCCAAAGAATTCACTCTTAGCACCACTTCTGCTACAGTGGTTTTGCACTGAACTGAGCTGGACAATACAGATTTAGATTTTCTTACTCTCAAGCATTTTCTTTTTAAAGTAACAGGCAACTTAATAATTACAAAAGTTACTAAAGTGCAGAATAATCTCAAATTAAATGGCAAGAGAACACAGAAAACACACATTCAAGAGAACTAGCAGCTCAAACCCCTTCACTTCTCCATGTTACTTCTTTACCCATAAAAGAAGGGGTGAAGGGCCTCCCTGGTGGCGCAGTGGGTTAAGCAACGCACTATGAAGCAGACCACAACCACTGCAGCACGAGTTCAATCCCTGCTGCCGGCCAGGGGGGGACACACATGGTGCGGCAGACCTCTCCTGCTGTGCGCACTGCTCCCCTCAGCAGTGTGCTTCTGTTGATCTGCCTGTTCTGCTCCCGGCTCTCTGTGGTGAATCCTCTCACCCCCCCACACCTCTGGCCTGTACCCCAGTGCTTGTATGCATAAATAAAATCTTTAAAAAAAAAAAAAAAGGGGTGAAAATAAGTAATCTCTACAGTTCTTTCTGGTTCAAACACTGAAAGAACAATCATTGAAAACCTTTAAGTCCAGGGTGTCCCTGGTGGCAGAAAGGGTTGAGCCACACACCGTTGGCTCACACACAGCCACTGCAGCACCAGCTGGATCCCGGGCTGGGGGAGGGGGGAAGGCAGGGGGAGACCCAAATGGTGCAGCAGACCTCTCCTGTCTATCCTGCTGCTCCCCTCAGCAGTGTATTTCAGTAGATCTGCATGTTCTGCTCCCCACTCTGTCTCTGGTGAATCATCTCACCGCCCACCCCCACCCCCACCACCGCCCCATGCTTCTGGCCTATATCCCAGCTCTTAAATGCATAAATAAATAAGAATCTTTAAAAAAAAAAAAAAACAACAAAAACCCTTTAAGTTCATAAATGTTTTAAGACACTGCTGCCCACTACAGGTTACAATCAACCTGGGTTGAACCTCTCAAGGCAGAGACACAAATAATTTAAATCCTTCAAATTTTAAAATATGCTTTCTATCATAAAACACAGCCAAATGATAGGGGGAAATTATTTTAAAGAAATTCATTGCCCTGGTACATTAAAAGTGTTATTAACACTTTTTTCTACTTACTTGAACAAGTCATAGCAGGCATTTTTCACGTTGCCAAAAGGTTCAACATAATCTGTTTTCTCACCGCACACAATTCCCTGCCCAACTCTTCCCCACTTCACCTACTGCATCCCACTCCCCTTACCAGTGTCCCTAGGACACATCAGAAACATCTCTAGCTCTGGTCCCCTCCCCTTTCTTTCCTTTCTACCGTGAATGCTCTTCCTCTACCTCCAGCTACCTGTATGGCAAACTCTCGTAGATAACTTAAGTTGCACTCAGCAGTCATTTTCTGGGTGAGGCTTTCTTTGGCAAGTCCATTTAAAATATCAAGTTCTCATCCTGAAATATCTGACAGCTTCCCTTGCTGCTTTTTAAATTTTTCATCTTAACACTTTCCCTTATATGCTGTCTTGTGCATTCATCTTATTTATTCTCTATCTCCACGAAAATTAAAGTTACAGGAGGGCAGGAAAATTTTTTACTTTACTGATTCCTAGCATCAACGTAAGTACCTAATGTATAGCAAGTACCCAGTGAGTAGTTGCTGGGTGAATAATCTTTACAGTCATCGTTGTTTGTTTGTTTTTTATAAAGATTTATTTATTTATGCATACAAGCACTGGGGTACAGGCCAGAGGTGTGGGGGTGGTGAGAGAATCCACCAGACAGAGCAGGATGCAGAACAGGCAGATTGACAGAAACACTGCTGAGGGGAGCAGCAGACAAGGCAAGAGAGGTCTGCTCTGCCATGTGGGTCTCCTCCTGGCCGGCGGCAGGGATCGAACTCCTGCTGCAGTGGCTGCGGTTTGCTTAACCCACTGCGCCACCAGGGCGGACCCCTCAGTCTTCATTTTTTTTTTTAATTTTTTTTTAAAGATTTATTTATTTATGCATACAAGCACTGGGGTACAAGCCAGAGGCGTGGGGGGTGAGAGGATTCACCACAGACAGAGCGGGGAGCAGAA
>JAGFMF010012011.1:6844942-6874944 GCA_019455555.1 Galemys pyrenaicus | reverse complement strand
CTCATCCACATCTGTTCCAACCAGTCCAAGACCAAATAGCAAGCACAGTTTCTTCACATGTCCCTCTGCTCCATGTGCCTCCTCTAGGTCTCCTTGCTGTTCTCCATCTTCCTTTCTTCCTTCTCTCCTCTCTGCAGAAATCTTCTTTTCCTCCTCAGCTCCACCCACTTAGGGCGGAACCAGGATTTTGGAACTTCCCCTTTTCCTGGGACCACCCTGTTACAACTTTAAAACTCAATATGTGTCTGTGAGATTCATACATACTATGGCAAGCAGCTGTAGTGTTCATTCTTAATGCTTATTCATTTGTGACTATCTAAAACTGTTACCGGGCAGGGAGAGGAGTACCCCAGGAGAGGAGCACCCCAGAACCCCCAAGTTTGCCCTCTCGGAATGGGTTCTGCCATCCGCTGCATTAAGACAATATATAAGGCTTTTAATGGAAAGGAACTTTAATACAATTAGGGTATAATACAGAAAGGACAAATAACATAGTGATTAAGTTAAGTATTTAAAGTTACTTATTTTTTTGAGGGTAAAAGTTTAGCTAAATAGGATTGGCCCAAAGCAAGGCCCAAAAGCCTGACATGTCTAAAGGATTTTTTAGTAGCAACCCATAGAAAAGGGTTAGAAAGAGTTAGACAAATTTGGGAGGAAAGGAGCAAAATTAAAATTAAGATGAAAACTGCTATTGTTAACCTCCCCACGGGTCTCTCTCTTTCATCTGTTTTAACTAGTCCAAGACTAAAAAGCAAGCACAGTTTTTTCATATGTTTTTTTGCTCTGAGTGCCTCCTCCAGGTCTCCTTGCTGCTATCCATCGTCCTTCCTTTCTTTTTCCTTCTTTGCAGAAATTTTTTTTTTCCCTCAGCTCTACCTACTTAGGGCAGAACTAGGATTTTGGAACTTCCCCTTTTACTGGGACGACCCTGTTACAAAACTATATCCACTGAGTCAGTTTTACTATTGTTTGTAATTAACCACCTGAAAATCTAGTGGCTTAAGGAAAACAATTCCTTATGTCTTAAAATTGTATGCATTGTCTCGGCAGTTCCACTCCTGGCTTGACCTGGACTTGTTCATGTGGCTACTTTTAGTTGGAGGGTGAAGTGAATTAGAAGGTCAAAGATGATCTTACTCATATGTCTGGCAGTACGTGCTGGTCATCAGCTGAGGCACCTCAATTTTCCTCCATGTGACCTCTTCTACTCCAGCACTTCCTTTTATTGCGGTCTCAGGGCAATAGTCCCTGCAATGTTTAAGCATTTATTAAGCCCCTATTATACCACACTGCTATTCCACTAACCAAAGAAAGATACATGGTTAAAACCAGATCCACTATGGAAAGGGTGTGGGTACCAGGAGATATGATTTGCAGTACATCTATGTAACATTCTACCACATATCATACAGATGGTCATTTGAGCAAAATTTCAATTTGGGGCAATTACCAAGAGTGCTATGCATATTCCAGTGATGGGGGCCACCTAACTATGCTGTGAGGCAAAAGCCCGTCATAGGGGAACTTCCCTGAAAAATCAGAGGCCCTCCTCGGACTTCCTTTTGTTTCGGCTGATTTAATAATTAAAATTTTAAAAGTTACAAAAAAAGTGTTTGCTGGAATATCATCCATGGGGGTGGTTGTATGATTGGCTCTTTTATTAAACAAAGTAATTAGTTGCCACGCATTTTGATGACGTACTGCCAATTGGCTGATATAATACAAATTCTAAAATTAGATTATTAGGAAAATTTTTTAAACTCAAACATTTTACTATGGGCTACAAGCCTTGGGAAATCTAAGGAGACCTGCCATTTCTTGCATATTGGCCATTTCTTGCATGTGGGCCATATCTCGCATATCTACCTTTGCTAAGTGATGCCTTCCAGCATTACTCTTTGTAATTAAATTTATGGCTTTGCTTTTTCAAAAGGTGGGCTCTACATTTCCCCAGGTGAAAATACCCTTCCTCCCTTCCCCTAGTTTTTTTTTTTTTTTTAATCTCCTTTCCTCTTTTTGTTTTTTTGATCTGGTACAAGAGATAACTCAGCATACATTATCAACTGAAAGACAAGGAAACCAGTGATTCCTAGTGAGAGCCAGATGAAAGGGTGCAGATACTATTCAGATGTTGATTTGGTACCTCCTTCTTCCTGCATGCCTATAACAGAATGCTGACACCAATTTAACCTTAAGCTAAGAATTTATTTTATGCTCAGAGTGAAAATAGAATAGTTATGATTTCATGAAACTAGTATACCTGCCATAATATAAATTAACCAATCATAATAACTTAACACTAGTAGAAGGATGCTGTCTTGATTTTATAATCACCTATGTTATCTAGCCTGGCTGAAGGTCACATGACCCCAAGCCAGCTCTTGAAAGAAAAAAAATATATAGTCATTCCTAATCTATGCACATGTTGATGTAATCCCACCCCTTTCTCCTTAATGTATAAAGGCCTGCTGAGACTTTTTCAGCAAGGACACACATCAAACCCCAACTTGAGTTTTGTAACTCTGAACCCCCCTCCTTTGCCCACTTCTGTTCCATCCTTTGGGGACCTGGCCTTCTGTCGTAGCTGGTCTTCGGCATTCCAGTGAATTTATTTTCATAAGCACATATCTTCCAATAGAATTATTGAATCATAGGATATGTACTTGTACAGTTTTAGCAAATGGTGCCAAACATCTTTCCAAACTGGCAATGCATGAGAATTCCAGTTGAAACTGGAATCCAGTTGAAACTGGAATTCTCATCAACACTTGGCATTTTTCATCCTTTTCATTTTAGCCCTTCTAGTGATGTACAATGCACCTCACTTTTATTTTAATTGACCATTCCTTTTTTTTTTTTTTTAAAGTATTATTTACACACACAAGAGCTGGAGTACAGGTCAGAGGTGTGGGAGTTGAGAGGATTTACCAGAGACAGAGTGGGGAACAGAGCAAGCAAACCGACAGAAGTACACTGCTGAGGGGAGCAGTGGGCGAGGCAGGAGAGGTCCACCACGCCATGTGGGTCACCTCCCCTGCCAGGTATCCAACTTGTGCTGCTGTGCTGTGGATGCTTCACAGTGTGGCCTCAACCCACTGTGACACCAGGAAGGCCCCTTAATTGAACATTCTTATTTTTAAATACTTCACATAAGCAACAATGGAGAAAAAAAAATCTCTGAACAATAAAACTGAGAAAACTGCCCATCACAGAAGTCCTCTCCTACAGCACAGATAAACCCATCTAATTTAAACATGAGCAAGAAGAATGCAATCTAAAGATACAGTGAGAAAGAAGATGAAAGGAATAATGTACCTGTTGTCAATGAAGCCACATCATAAAAATATGACCATAAAGCAGATGAGAACTGTAACATGATATTTCAATATGTTAGGGGGAAAGGTGGTCCTAAATGGATTATGGGTGTGTGGACTTCAACCCCCACTCCAGACCATCAGTGTTCCAGAACCACAAATCTGATAAGATGATTATCAAAGAGTGGATTACTGGGACCTGAGGGTGGAGTTAAGCAGCCAGGCTGGCTATAAAACCAGAGGTGAGCTTGGGGTCCTTCCTCTTACTAAAGAGCCAGACCCCTTCCTTCAGAGCCATCTCATTCGACTCAAAGCCAGCCCTCAATGTGCCATTGCTTAGATCTGGTAGGGTATTTGTGGATTTATATCCCTTTCTTTTTCCTTTAGTATTATTACTATTTTATTCCCCTTTCTTTCATAAAATAAAACGTGCTAATAACTTTTGCCACGTGTACCTAGAGTTGGGACTTTTAAGTCTTCTGAGCACGCGGGTGAAAAACCCAGTGTGGGGAACCCATTTTATATTAGGGTTGCCCTGTAACAAATATAGTTGAAAAGAAACTAAGAAAATGATAGGAGCTGGGAAAGAACAGCATACATAAATAGAAAAACTAAAACTAAAAAAATGAGAATGACCAAATAACAAGAGTATGTACAAAGAGAAATGAAAGCATTCAGAACAGAATAAGAAAAGAAAAAATAATTCAGAGACCATGATAAAACTGGAAGGAACATCAGATTAAATAGATACATGGAATATGGAATCTACATTAAACAGACTAAAGGATTGAAAAGGAAAAATAAAGCAAACATAAATAAGAACATAGGAACAACTTGAGGAAAGGTAGCTATAAAAGACAAAGAAAGAAGATCCAACATACACATAACAGGAAGCCCCAAAGAAGAAAATAATGCTTATAACTGATGAACAGCTTTATGAAAACAAGTTTGAGACAACATAAAAAACACATGCCTTATATCTAGAAAAAGTAACAAAGAACATACAACACTTAAAATATGTTCTAGTAAAATTATAGCCTCTAAAGAGGAAGCCTTTGGGGTATGTAGGCACCAACAAAAGAAAGCAAATCATATTGGTATTAGACTCTGAAAATAACACTTTTTACTAGAATACAAAAGAGTAAACTGAGTGTAGGCAAACTATGAGTGTAGTCAAATCCATCGCACTGTTTGGTTCCACAAATAAAGTTTTACTAGAATACAGTGATGTTTATCCATTTACATACTCTCAATGGCTGCTTTAGACCCACAATGGCAGTTGAATAATTATGACAGTGACCTGGAGCCTAAAATAGTTACTATTTGTCCTTTAGCAGAAAAGGTTTGCTAAACCCTGCCCAAGTAACATACTTAAGATACCAGGGGAAAGAAAATGTGAATCAGTACTTATATTCAGCCAAACTGACCTTCAAGTACAAAAGTTATGGATATTGTTAAATGTGCAAGACAGAAGACAGTATTCACATGAGCGATTTATGAAGATTCAGTGAGCTTCAGACTATCAAATGATAACAGAAGTCTCAGCATTAAGACTTGAATTGCATGCTGAACACATTTAACTGTAACAATAATGATGGGCAAAGGACACAGAGCAGTTACTATGTGATTTATATGGTGGGAACACACAGAACTGAGAAAATCTTGGGTTCTGACTGGGATGGCAATTAAGGAGGAGTCACACATAAATCCTAAATTTCTAAACTGGGTAAATGGATAGAAGATGACTAAGCACTATGCTAGGGAATATAAGATACATCTTAAGAAAACATTAGTCAAATTTTGGGCATAAAGAATGTGAAATTGGAATACAGAATTGTGGAATATGAAATATATATATGGTCAATAGTTGCACTACAAAGATATGAATTTTGAGGGCAAGATCTTAATTGGATACCAGATTTGAAGAGTCACCAGCCAAGAAATGCATGAAATGACAAGGAGGACATATAAATTGCCTGTGAGCAGAAAGACCAATATCTGAAAAAGACCATCCAGAGAGCAGTGAGCATAGCTGCTTTCCAAAAGAAACATGTCATCGGAATTGATCAAATAAACAACAAACAAACAGCAGCAGCACTTCATTGGGACTTCTAGCTTCCAGAACTGTGAAAAAATAAAATTTTCCTATTTGAGCTAACCAGTGTTTGGTGTTTTATTAATAGCCCTCACACACCAACACAAGTTGTGGAGTAGTCCTAGCTGGACAGCAGTTCACAAATAATGTTAGCTCTGCCCGAGGAGTATTAAGTCTCATTAGACAAAACTTTCGATCTGTGATGATATTGTAACAGGGTGGTCCCAGGAAAAGGGGAAGTTCCAAAATCCTGGTTCCGCCCTAAGTGGGTGGAGCTGAGGAGGAAAAAAAGATTTCTGCAGAGAAGAGAGGAGAGAAGAAAGGAAGATGGAGAGCAGCAAGGAGACCTAGAGGAGGCACATGGAGCAGAGGGACATGTGAAGAAACTGTGCTTGCTATTTGGTCTTGGACTGGTTGGAACAGATGTGGATGAGAGACCCTTGGGATGGTTAACAATGGCAGCTGTCATCTTGATTTTGATTTTGCTCTTTTCCTCCCAGATTTGTCTGACTCTTTCTGACCCTTTTCTATGGGTCTCTACTGAAAGGTCCTTTAGATGTATGCCAGGTTTTTGGGCCTTACTTTGGGCCAATCCTATTTGGCTCGACTTTACCCTCAAGGAGATGGGTAACTTTGGATGCTTAACTTAGTAGCTATATTCTTTGTTCTTTCTTTATTGTACCCTAGTTGTATTAAAGTTCCTTTCCATTAAAGGTTTTGTATGTTTGTCTTAATGCGGCGGATGGCAGAACCCATTCAGAGAGGGCAGGCTTGGGGGTTCTGGGTGCTCCTCTCCCTGCCCTGTAACAATTATACCTTAAAATAATGCAACAGGGGCCTCCTTGGTGGCACTGTGGGTTGAACAGCACACTGTGAAGCAAACTGAAGCCACTGCAGTGGGAGTTCAACCCCTGCTGACAGCCAAGGACAGGACCCACATGGTGCCTCAGACCTCTCCTGCCTAGCCTGCTGCTCCCCTCAGCAGTGTATTTCAGTTAATCTGCCTGTTCGGCTCCCCACTCTGTCTTTGGTGGATCCTCTCACATACACACCACCCCCCACACTTCTAGCCTGTACCCCAGTTCTTGTATGCATAAATAAATAAATCTTTTTAAAAAATAATCATAATGCAACAGGTTTTTAAAAATGGTAAATAACTACAAGGAAAATATTTGCAAGGGAAAACTGAAAGGTTCTAATTGTACAATATTTACAATTAAAAGGACAGAAAAGCTTTAGCTTTGAGAATCCAGAAAAGGAAATTCAGGCAAGCCATGCCCCATCCCTTAAAATTAATTTAAAAAGTATATAAAAAATCCAAAAATAAACTAGCCAAACAAGGGAAAGTAGTAAGGGCCAACTTTGGATAATTCTCTAGAATGTAAAATAATGCTTTTACTATTTAATTAATTACTGATGTCCTAAACCAGATCCCTTTGTATTCAATATTGTTAAGTGGAAGAAACTGTTTCTGAAATGTATCTTTGTCACTAGATCCACTGGTAATACCAATAATAGTAAAAAAATAAACAAAAAAACCAAACTCTTCAACAGTTCAGGTCTAAGACTTAACAAAACAAACGGGAATAGTACTGCATAGTTTGCCTTTCTCCAGAAAAGGATACTAAACTTTATTGACACTGGATACAAAATAAAATGCGAAATTTGCATTTTCAGTACTTTTGGTTTCTTGACCTTTATTTGAATTTGAGACTAAGCTTTACTAAACAACAGAATTTACACTGTAACTAGCCAACCACAGTCCTCATTATGGAATCTATGCAGTGCATTTGTTACCTAGGAAACAGACCAGAGCAAAGGCAGAGTGCAATTTCAGCACAGCAAAAGAATTCTCCAATTATGCTGGTAAATAAAGTCCATAAATCAACTAATCAGAAGCACAGTCGAGAAGTATCACATAAGAGTTAAGCTCTGTGGAAACTTTTTTTAAAGGAAAAAAAGAAACCTGTGTAGCATCTTTGGGCAACTATGTAGATCTCTTCAGTAAATATTATGAGCAGGTTTCTTTACAAACACAAACTGTCAGAAAACAAACTGTTCAAAATAAATGGCTTCTCTCCAATCTTCAGCTTCCCTATTTTTGACAGTATTTAAGAGAAAAAGCTTCTTCAGAGCCAGGCTCATACAGCTGGTAGTAGAATATTAATCCAAGAATGAATTTCTGCATTTTCAGCAAGCAGTATGGGTTTATGCTGCTCTTAATCCACTGGGGTGACAAAACCTTGGAAGAGAGGTCACTGCCCATACTCCCCAGAAGTGTTTCCTCCTCAGGCTAGCAAAAAAAACCCCAAAAACTGCTAAAAGGAGGACTTGCAGTCATATCTATTACAGAGAATAAAATTATCATTGTCAGTTTTCCATTTGGTTACCACTAATGATAATTAATTGAGGGTGTTCCAAGTAACATAAAATGGCCATTTTGAGTTTTCTTTAATAATACTGCTCTGTTAACTAACAGGAAAAGGTTAGATTTTAAAATCTTTGGCTTTAAAGTCCAATTTAACTGTGGACCGCTTAGTATTTTTTTTTAAAGAAACTAGTAAATGTCAATTTATATTGCTCAGCTATATTTAAAATCCAACTTGACACAAATTCAAAATTTCTGGAAGTAACATCTATTTATTATAGCAAAAGCAGCAGGAAAAAAATTTTCAGCCATGAAAAGTGAAAAATGATTTATAGTCCCTCTTAAATACCAATGTACCAAAAGAGAAATCAGTTTACACAATGTGAGTTTTTTGGGAAGGTTTCTATTTACACTAACATACCATTAATTATATAAAAACCAAAAATAAATAAATTAATAACATGGATGTGACACAGTCTAAAAGCAACAATTAAAAAAACAAACAAAAATTCTAGCTGTTATCTTTTCACCAGCCCACATAAAAACACCACCAATCCCAAAAACCTGTTCGGAACAACTATAACTTTGCCAAGCAATTCTCAACACAGGCCACACACAGTGTGGTTTACACAAGGACTCTGTTAAACAATATTCTTATGACTGCAAGTCTTGTAAATAAACACATAAACAAGCAATTCACTTTGTTGACTTATCTTTTTTAATATTCCCAAGAGCTGATGAGGACTGTATAGCTAAGAGCTCAAACCCTAAGAGTGTTTCTGAAACTCTGGGAGTATTTTTTAATTCCATCCACCTCTCATGAGCAAGCCCATATACATTTTAATACCCATCCTCTTTGGATCATCTTTAATAGAAGATGGAAAAAGAACACTGCTCATGGGCCTCCCAGTGCCTGGCACTGAGCTCTGCGCCTTTTGTGCAGAGTTTAAGTTCATTTATCTAATCTAGACCGGAAGTCACCGCAGGCAGTAATAAAATTTAATCAACTCAAAGGGGTTGGCATAACCATTGCTACATTGTAACCTTCTCTAGGTTTTAAGTAAGGTCTACAAAAATGTACACTTCAGGCATTTACAAAATTAGCCACACAATCATATTAATCTGTTAATGTAACTAGGGCAAGAATCTAGGATACATTTTTCTCCTAGAAAAAGACCACTATTTTAGGCCTACTAAACTGTATCCCCTTTAGAATGACATAAATCAGTTTGCCTAATTAAAAATGCATTAAGTTGTTTTTCTGGTGAGTTTATCTTAACTTGATGGAAAGTTAAATAACAAATATTTTCCACCCTATTTTTCCTTCAAGTTTAGATGATAATGCTTTTTTAAATTCAAGCCTCCATTTTCTATATATAACTGTACATTCACCTGTGTGTGTGTGTGGCCCCAAACTGTTTTATTTTTCCTTTTTAATCTCCTGGTGATCATTAGATTAAAGTTTGTCAACAGGCATTTTCTTACAACAGGCACCAAAAAAGGTCTCCAGAAGTGAGCGGCAGATGGAGATTATTACAATGATATAAAAATGGTACCTGCATTAAACATCTGATTCTATAAAATTAATTTTTCGGGTGCTTATTCAACTTAATTGTTTGAACACTGAACTACAAAGCAGCTGTTCATAAGAAACTCAGTCAGATAATTAAATAGCATCTACAGCATATTTAAAAACACTCTCCCCCACGTACAATCCAATCATTTGATTATATACGGAGAAGACATAAACGCATAGAACAAAACGGGGACACCATAGGGAGGAGAGGGAATCAGTATTAACAAAATCAGTTCTAATTCGTTCTCCTTATATGATGTCAAAGATTTCGTATCCTAAACCAGCACAAAAAAAGGGCTGTCCGTTTGGCATGGAAAGCTAGTAATTGTTTATCGCACTCCAGTTTAACCACCGAGGAAACTGTCACAACCTGACTGGCTTGTTAACTGTTTATTTAATAGGTAGAAAAGACTCTGTCGTGCTAGTCCCAAGCAATCTGGGAAACAACAAAACTTTACCCCCAAACTTTAATTATAAACGCATATAAACTTAATTGTAAAAATCACAGTCGATTTCATCTTTCATTTCTTGCCTGTTAAGTCGCTACGTAACAGAAAGCAAGCCAGCCAGAAAAAAACACACAACAGTCTTGGATTTGGGGTTGATTTCGATTTGATTCTGGTGAGCCCAACCTCCTACGACCCGGGGGAATACGTTTCTCGGTGTATTTGATAACAAACACAAATCACTGTGCGCAGCCTCGGAATGGTGGGGGGGAAGGAAGAGCCTTTCGGCGAAAGCCCTCCTCCGTTAGAAACAATAAATAAGGGACCCCGGTGCCGCACGTTCCAGCACTCACGCCCCAAACGCACCTCCGCGAGCCTCCCGGGAGGGGAACAAGTCGGGCAAAGCCCCGAGCCACCTCTCTCCCTCTCTCCCCGTAACCATCGCAAGACTTGGAAACTAGGGGCAGATCTTTTCTTTCTCCTTCCCGCCCTCCTCTCTACCTCCGACAGACCCAGGAGCCGGAGCAGGCGAGCCAGAGCCACGCAGCGCGCCCGCGGCCGCCGCGGCGACAGAGGATGCTGGGCGGCCGGGCGGCCCCGGAGAGGCTGAGGGAGCCGCGGCCCCGCGCTCGGTCCCCGAGCCCGCTCGGCCGCCTGGGGTCTCCGCCTGCACACCCCCAGCCGGGCACGGCGACGTCCGGCCGCCCGGGTCTCAGCCCCGACTCCCGGCCTTCCCACCCCCGACCCCAGAGGAGACAAAAGGAGGGTTCAGCCAGGTCACTGCGCGACCGCCGAGGGGGAAGCAGAGCGGACCCCAGCGCGGCCGCCCCCCACACAAAGGGGCTCCCCGGGCCGGGTGGCAGCGTCGGCGCGCTCGTCCCCGCCCCGCGCGCGGGCTCTCACCCACCTGCAGGTGTCTGTGCGTCTGTCCATAGGAACGCGGGCGGCGGGGGGGCCTGCGGGAGCCGGGCAGTGGGACTGGACGGGGCGGGCCGGAGGGGCGGGCGGGAGGGAGAGCGGCCCGAGGGCCGGCTGGCGGAGGCAAGTGGAGCGGAGAAGGCGCCGCGCGGGCGGTGGACCGAGGCGCGGGCCGTGGGGGCGGGGGCGCCAGCCGGACTCGGTCGACCGGCGCGCGCCGCTCCGTGCGCCCCGGGCTCCGCGCGCCGGGCTCGGATCGCGGCGGGCGGGCGGGGGGCGGGGCGCGGGCGGGGCGGGGCCGGCGAGTGGGGCGGGGGCTCGGACCCCGGGCTCCAGCCGGCACCGGAAACGCGCCGTGGTCCGCGAGACCCACAGGAAGTGTGTAACAACACCTCCCACGGCGCGCGGAGCTCGCCGTCGTCGCTGCCCGAGGAGGTGCGGACCGACCCTCCTAGGACACACGCGCGCCGACGAGCTCGGCTTTGGCAGCTCGACAGGTGTGGAAGCCGCAATCCCGCTACGCTCTGGGGTGGGCAGTCCCGGCTGCTGCCTCTCGCTCGGCGCTCGCTGCTCCCAGCGCCCCTCGCAGCTCCGTGCAGTTCCACCTAAACGCATGGAACAGCTCTTGAAGGAACCTAAATCTGTTTGTCAGGTGTGTGACACCTGTTTTAATGCACCGAGTAGACCTCAACACCCAGACGTATGCAAGAATGCCTCCGACCGACAGAAGTCCAATCCACGGTCCCCACCGCACGGGTGGAAGCTCCAAATGCAACGACTACGCGGGTACCCATCCCACGGAGGAGTGGGGCCACTTAAGGATACCTAAAACACACTAAGTTTGGTGAAGCCTACGGTAACTGTCTACACCGCCTGGCACAACAGAGGTAAGGCTGTACGTGCTACATGATGCTGTCACCGCGAGGGAGTCGCACGATCTCAGCCCAGAAAATTGAGGACATGGACCAGGAGGAGTGAGTTTACAAGGTTTATTTTGGTGATAGGAAAACTCCCTGCGAATTAGAAGGGATCGCCGTTGGACCCCTCCTGACTAGGGGTTTATGCTGGGAAGTTGAGGAAGTTAGCTACCGGAGTTTTCCATGCTGTCTTGCTGTATCTGCACAACTGTGACTGCAAAAGGTGCTGTTTGTCTGCACAGCAGCCGTGCTGCTGTGTCTGCACATCGTGACCACAAAACGTGTTCCGCCGCTTCTGGGAATTTGTGCGTTGCTGTACTTTTTCAGTGGGGGCCTCTGCCTCTGCCCTGCCTGCCTACCTAAATCGATCTCAATGCCAGTTGCTCTTCCATCTTTATTTTACGTAACGAGCATTTGCATAGCACTTACTATGCGCCCAGGGTCTACACTAAGTGCTTTCCAAAAATGTATTTAGTTCTAAAAATTCTGTGCAGTCGATGCTGTTAGTCTTGCCACTTTATGGATAAGCAAAGTGAGACTTTTTTTGCTCAAAATCACATGGAGACTAGCTGGAGGAGCTCAGAGCCATCCAAGGAAGTCTGGCTCCAGATTCTACCCTCTTACCGAACTTTCGGCTTAGAGCACTAAGCATCTACAAAAATAATATAATAATGATATTAAATAATATTTAGTGTGTATCTGATTGGTCTTTTATGGTGCTCACCTCTAGTCCTCACCCCAAATGTGACAGGGACGTCTCAGTCACTCCTACCTTTAGGATAGTGAGAAAATGGCAGAGAAAGAGACTAACTTATGAGCAAAGCAGGATGGATTCTTAACACCTTGTTCAACCAACACTCCTGGTTTAGGCTAAATAAAAACAATCTGTGGGGGCCTCCCTGGTGGTGCAAGGGGTTAAGGTGCTGCACTACAAAGCTATTCCAGTCACTAGCAGCACTACTAGTTCAATCTCCAACCAGGAAGGCAACCCACGTGGCACAGCAGACCTCTCCTGTCTAGCCTGCTGCTCCCCTCAGCAGTATATTTCATTGGATCCGCCTGTTCTGCTCCCGACTCTGTCTCTGATGAATCTTCTCACCCCCACCCCACACCTCTGGCCTGTACCCCAGTTCTTGTATGCATAAAAAAAATCTGTAGGGCCTCCCTGGTGGCGCAGTGGGTTAAGCATCGCACTATGAAGCAAAACGCAGCCACTGCAGCACGAGTTCGATCCCTGCTGCCGGCCAGGGAGGGGACCCACCTGGTGCGGCAGACCTCTCCTGTTGTGCCCGCTGCTCCCCTCAGCAGTGTACTTCCGTTGATCTGCCTGTTCTGCTCCCTGCTCTGTCTCTGGTGAACCCTCTCACCCCCCACACCTCTGGCCTGTACCCCAGTGCTTTTATGCATAAATAAATAAATCTTTTAAAAAAAATCTGTAACCATTTTGACAACATAAAGTCTATACAAAACAAGAACAAAAAAGAAAAACCAGTTAACTGCTACATATACCAAATATGAGATCCTGTGAAAAAATTGGAAACTTGTACACTTCTGGTGGAAATGTAAAATGGTGCAGCCACTATGGAAAATAGTATGGAGATTCCACAAGAAATGAAAATTGAAATTACCATAGGGGTCAGAAATCCCACATCTGGCTATACACATATCCAAACACACTTAAACCAGGGTCTTAAAGAGGCATTTGCACATCATACTCCTGCAGCATTATTCACAAAAGCCACAGGGTTAAAGCAACCTAAATGTCCGTTGATGAATGAATACATAAAACATACAATAGGATATTATTAGCCTGAAAAACAGATAAAAAGCCTGTCACACGTTACAACATATATGAACCTGAGGAAATTAGCCTTAGTGGTAAAAGTCACAAAAGAACAAATATTGTATGATTCTACATACACGAATAGTACAGTTGTCAGAATCAACAAAACAAAGAATGGTAGCCGCCACCCTAGAAGAGGGGGCTATAGGGACTTGTTCCATGAGCTCAGGGTTTCCGGTTTGTACAATGACAAAGTTCTAGAGGTGTTACACAACAATGTGAATATAGTTAATGGCACTGAACTGTATACTTCAAAATAGTAAGAGGATAAATTTTATGTTTTTTAACCACAAGCAAATTTATGAAGTAAAGTCCAATTTGTTTGCATCACCAAGTCTTTCTTTTAATGACACAGGCTTCCAGTTATAATGGGATACCCTGTTGAACAAACTAATCTTCCACTGAGAATATAAGAGTTGGATTTTATTTATTTATATTTATTATTTAAAGCTGTTTAAAAATACTGTAGGGCAATCTAGACAACCAAGACTTGGGATTCCAAGAGTCAAGGATGAAGGGAAGCACACTGGAGTGAATTTAAGATTTATTTATGCATACAAAAGCTGGGTGCAGGTGGTGAGAGGATTTACCAGAGACAGAGTGGGAAGCAGAACAGGCAGATCTACTGAAACACACTGCTGAAACACTCCTGCTGACAGGAGAGGTCTGCTCACCATGTGGGTCACCTCCCTCCCTGGCCAGGGATAGAACTTGTGCTGTAATGGCTGTGAATAGCGTCATAATGCAATGCTTAACCCCTTGTGCCACCAGGGAGGCCATCTTGAAGCGAATTCTACACTCTTACTTTTCCTTCTCTGGGCATTGTTGACTTGTGCCTAGAACAGAAACCAAATAGAAAGAGGCATCCTAGAGCTGGTGACAGTGTGACTGGAATGGAGATACAGTATTTGGAGGTCGTGTCTATTAATACAGCTATGACCAGAGAGGACAAGGTCCCAGAAGAAGGCAATCATAGTGAAAGGAATCAATCACGCTAACTATTTCCTCAAAGCATATCCTGATTCCAACCTGTGTATGCAAAGGGCGAGAAGCCAAGAAATCAAGTGGAAAGCAGCTGCTAAGTGTTAAAAGAAAAAGAAAGCCTAAGAAACCTTTTCTCTTTCTCATGAAAGAATTAAATAGGAAGTAGGAGTCTGTGTAAACACCTTAGACTTTCAGTTGAGATCCTTAAAAATCTATACCGAGAGTAAAAGCAAAGCAGAAATTACTAACAATGCCACTTGTGAACTATCACAATCCCTGGTTGAATCAAGGGATTTTCCCTTGTGCTATCTGCTTGCAAGAAGAAAATAAGACTTTGGCTGGAGAACCTTTATAATTTTTCATACACAGTCCTTGGCATTCCATCAACAATTACCAAACGTCAAGAAGAAAAAAAGACATTAGAAACAGATGCACACATGATCCAGATTATAGTTATTAAATATAACATTTAGGATAGCTGTGATTAATGTGTTCAAGAACATAGATAAGAAAATGAAGAAATTTCACTAGACAGCTAGAATCTTTTAAAAATAAACAAATAGAGCCAGCTGCTGAAACAACTGGATATCAGCATGCCAAAAAAAAAAGGGAACCAACAGACTTCACACTTATCACAAAACTAACTCAAAATGGATGATAATTATAGAACTATAAAATGCAAAACTATAAAATTCCTAGAATAACAGGAGTAATCATGGCAACCACTTTTTAGATACAAAGTCAAAGACACACCGTGAAGGAAATGAGTGATAAACTGAACTTTATTAAAATTAAAAAATGTGTGTGCTCCAAAAGACAGTGTCAAGCAAGAATGGAAAAACAAGTCAGACTGCAAAAGACATCTAACAAAGGACTGTCACCCAAAATACACAGAGAATTCTTAAAATAAGAAAACAACCAGCTTGATTTTAAAATGAGCCAGACCTCAACAGAAAACAACCAAAGAAAGAACATAGAGGCAAGTAAGCACATGAAATGTGATGTGCAACATCACATGTGATTAGGGAATTACAAATTAAAACAACAATAAGCGGGCCTCCCTGGTGGCACAGTGGGTTAAGCAACACACTGAAGCAGACCACAGCCACTGCAGCACAAGTTCCATGGCTAGCAGACCGCTCCTGCCCCGCCTGCTGCTCCCCTCAGCAGTGTGTTTCAGTCAGTCTGCCCGTTCTGCTCCCCACTCTGGCTCTGGTGAATCCTCTCATCTCCCTGGACTCTGGTCTGTACCCCAGCTCTTGTATGCATAGATAAATAAAATCTTAAAAAAAAAAACCCACAAAAAATAGCAATAAGAATACCATGTGTCAGGCCTCACTGGTGGCGCAGTGGATTGAGCACGGATCTGTGACGCATTTGAGGCACAGAAGCGCAAGTTCAATGCCCGGCCAGGCGGAGCAGACCTCTCCTGCTTCGTCCGCTGCTCCCCTCAGCAGTGTGTTTCGGTCCATCTGCCTGTTCTGCTCCCCACTCTATCCCTGGTGAATCTTCTCACCTCCCGCGTCTCTGGCCTGTACCCCAGCTCTTGTGTGTATAAATAAATAAATCTTTGTTAAAAAAGAATATTCTTTGTAATTATTAAAAAAAAAAAAAAAAGAGGGCCTCCCTGGTGGCGCAGTGGGTTAAGCAACGCACTATGAAGCAAACAGCAGCCACTGCAGCACGAGTTCGATCCCTCCTGCTGGCCAGGGAGGGGACCCACATGGTGCGGCAGACCTCTCCTGCTGTGCCCGCTGCTCCCCTCAGCAGTGTACTTCTGTTGATTTGCCTGCTCTGCTTCCTGCTCTCTGTGGTGAATCCTCTCACCCCCCACACCTCTGGCCTGTACCCCAGCTCTTGTATGCATAAATAAATAAATCTTTAAAAAAAAAAAAAAAAGAGGGCCAGCCCTGGTGGCGCAGTGGGTTAAGCAATGCAGTATGGAGCGGGTCGCTGCCACTGCAACATGAGTTCGATCCCTGCTGCTGGCCAGGGAGGTGGCCCACAAGGTGCAGTGGACTTCTGCCTTGCCCGCTGCTCCCCTCAGCAGTGTGTTTCAGTCAATCTGCCTGTTCTGTTCCCCACTCTGTTACCATGTGTCTAGCTGTGGATAAGGACAGTCTTCTGCTTTTAATAATTTACTGTAACACCCAAGATAGTACTATACACTATACAGTATAGTACTATACAGAAGTAATTGTAATAATAAATACTAAAACAGAACTTTGTTTTCCTGAATACGTATTTCCCTTGTACTAATTTTAAAAAAAGCAAAACTCAAAAGAGATACTATATACCTGTTAAAATGACCAAAATCTACAACACTGACAATACCAAATGCTGAGTAGATGTGGAACTACAGAAACATTCAGTGCTGGTGGGAATGTAAAATGTTAGTCACTTTGGAAGACAGTTTGGGAGTTTATTACAAAACTAAATATACTCATTACTCTACAATCCATGTATTTTTCTTTCCACAATTTTCCATTTGACAAACTCAAAGTCGTTTGTTTTGTTACTTCTCTAAATAAGTGTTCTCTTGTTAAGATGTTAATAAATTCAAGTTCTCGCCACCCCTCTCAATTACTGAATGCCCCCATGTATATGTGCAATGTCCAAGTTAATAAATTTCTATTTGTTTTTTTTCTTGTTCATCTATCTTTTGATAGCTAGTTTACAGGGCCTTAGCTGAGAACTTAAGATCAGTAGAGGAAAAGGAGTTTTTTTGACCTAAGAAGATTATTTATGAAGCATATATGAGAATTTGTTCAAATATAGATTAGCAATAAGTCAGTTTTTAAAATTATCTAACAATACAATCACTAAAAGTCAGTGACATGATTTGCTTCCATACCATTCTAGAATTAGAAACAGGTTTAATTGGGTACTGGACAACACACAAAATGGCAACTCCCAACTTCTGGGAGGATCTACAGCTTCAGTGCAGTTAATGGGCAAGATCTAGGGAACAGGACCACACAGGAATTCACTAAGGTAGCTGGGAGGTAGGCAATGGAGGAGGCTTCAGGATTATAAGCATGGTCCCTTCTTTCTGCTAGAACAGAGCAGATCACTTAGTACGTCTCAGTGATAGGAGCACAAAGGGGATACCGATGACCTCCTCCAACTCCCTCAACTACTGATCAGAAAACCAGGGCCTTTTAGTTCGCAAGATCATGTTTTAATGACCAGAACCCAGAAATTCCTACTATTTCCTACTTTTTACTTTTCCAAAGTTTTGCCACCATTTATTTGAAGAATGCAGAAAATGGTGAGACGTTCTTACTGTACTTCAGTAGAAAGGAGTCTTGACAGCTGATATTCATGAGGCTTGCAATGACCAGGAGCTTCCAAGGGAGCTGAGGCTTCCACCCCAAAGACAATTCTCCTGCAGGAAGTCATGCCCCTTCATGAAGGAGGACATAAGGTCTTCAAGTTCTAGCCAAGGCCAACGTACTGGGAGGTTGTTGGTGGCTCTAACTTGTTTCTTTTGGCCTTGAGCTATCCTTTCACATCTCTGATCCTCTACTTCCTCATTTATAAAATGCAGATTAAATGTTCCTAACATTATGATTCTAAGAATTCTTAGGATTAGCTAAATTGCTTAAGAGCATAATCATAAAGTGGGAGAAGTAAAAGAATTACACATTATTTTTAATGAATTAAAATGAGAGGAAAAGTCTTTTCACAAGTTAAAAAGAAAGAACCAAAAACCACTGTATTAGTTTGCTAATACAGGTTGCCATAACAAAATACCACAGACTGGGCAGCTAAGTCAACAGAAATTTATTTCTTGAAGTTCTGTAGATTATCATAGTGTCTGAATAATTGGATTTCTTCTGAAGCCTCTCTCCTTAGCTTGCAGAGAAGGGCCTTCTTGCATCCTCACCTGATCTTCTTGCATCCTCACCTGTGTAAGGATTTCTGGCCTCTCTTTTGTGTCCAGATAGCCTCTCCTTTTTTCACTTCATCTCTTCAAAAGTCTCCCAACACAGTTGAATTCTGAGGCAATGGTGGTAAGACTTCATATGAATTTGTTGTAAGGGGCATAAATTCAGTCCCTAACAACCATCAATTTTAAGTTCTCATTTTAAAACATTGTGGCCAAGTGAATACTTCTGAGAACTTATTTTATTTTAGGACTTTAAAGTAGAATACATACTGCAATTAGTTAAATTACATTAGTGTTTTCTTAGAGATAACATACCTAGAAAGCTAGTGAACAAAATGAAAAACTGAGAAAGTTTATTTCATTTCATTGTTTTTACAAATAGTATATACTAAGTAGTTTATTATATGACTTCTATAAAAATGTATCGTGGAAGCCCTTCTTTAAAACAAGTAAAAATTTAAAATATAATTAAGATTTTTATTAGTATATAATCAAAAACCAATTATTTTAAGACAGATTAATCTCACTTCATATGGGAAAAACTTTGAAAAATCCCAATGTTATTATTCGACCCTGATTGGAGGGTTCAGACAGCAAAACTCGAAAAATATATCAAAAACAAAGGTGTCTCAGAATTCCACTTAATGAAGCAATTAGCTAGCTGTTTTAATTAAAATTTCAAGTCTTAATAGATTCAGAAATTCCATTTTTTTCCAGAACACACATGCATAGCCTTACAATAAAATGGGGAAGAAAACAAACATTAGATTTTAGCTGTTGAGCCCTTTTACTTTGTGAGCTTAATGGCTGAAGAATTTTTTCTTTTCCTTCACAGCTTGGCATTCATCTGATTCATTAGCTTTTCCAATTTGATTGCTAGGGCCAAGTTCCCTTTAATCTTCAATTTTCCTGACATGAATGCCATTGTTGGTTTTAGTTTCCCTAAAATGAGAAAAAGAGAAAAAAGTATCTATGGGTGTCTGTAGGGATATACCACTATGAGAACATGCATTAAAAAAGAACCTGAGTTCTAAAAGCATAACACAGATTTGTATCACAACATTTTTTCAGTATCATGGGAATCCCAATTCCTAGACTTAGACAATATTCTTTAAGAGATAATATAAAAACAACAATCAGAAAACAATAACAAACAACAAATTATAGCAAAAAGCAGAAGATGTAACATTTATACTACTTACAGTTACCTAAAAGATACACGGTCCTCAAATGAACATTAAACAAATGCTATCTGTTTTAGTTAGTTTTCCAACCTGTTATAGTTCATTAAACTTCTAGCATTTCAAGTTTAAAAAAAAATAGTATAACTGCATATAATATTCTTAAGAAGAAATCATCATTAAAAGTATTATGAAGGGAGGGCCTCCCTGGTGGCGCAGTGGGGTAAGCAACGCACTGTGAGGCAAACCGCAGCCACTGCAGCACGAGTTCGATCCCTGCTGCAGGCCAGGGAGGGGACCCACATGGTGCAGCAGACCTCTTCTGCTGTGCCTGCTGCTCCCCTCAGCAGTGTGTTTCAGTCAGTCTGCCTGTTTGCTCCCTGCTCTGTCTCTGGTGAATCCTCTCACTGCCCCGGACTCTGGCCTGTACCCCAGCTCTTGTATGCATAAATAAATAAATCTTTAAAAAAAAAGTATTATGAAGAGACATAAAAATATAGCTTAGCATTATTTTAGTGACAGAAATGCCAAAAAAGATGAGCACTAAAACAGAACTGTAGTTAATAACAAGACATAAAAAAAAAAAAAAAGCTCCACGGGAGCTTTCCTCCAAGGGAGGAAATTTTTTTTTAAAGATTTACTTATGCATATAAGAACTGAGGTACAGGCCAGAGTTGTGGGAGGTGAGAGGATTCACCAGACAGAGCAGGATGCAGAACAGGCAGATTGACCAAAACACACTGCTGAGGGGAGCAGCGGGCGCGGCAGGAGAGGTCTGCTGTGCCATGCAGGTCCCCTCCCTGGCCGGGGATGGAGCTCGTGCTGCTGAACCCGGGGTGCCAGCAGGGAGGAAATTTTATTTACTACTCTCATCCTACTGATAGTAACGGGTCTGGCACACAATTAGTGAGGAATCTGAGATCCAGAGAGGATTTTGACTTTCTCCAGGCCACTCAAGTTCATACAGGATAGTGCTGTAATTCAAAGTCAGAAGTGTCTGACTTTCATTCATAGTTTCCTGTGCTATACTGTGCACAACGGTGTCTGGTATATTAACACTCTGTTGGGTCACACACTGACTCTTGGTGGGGGAAAAAAAGTATGGGTTAATGTATTGTATGTACGTAGTAAACCCCTTTAAATTATTTTGTACAGGGGTGTAGCAAAACATTATGATTTGGTTATGGATTGAAAGGATCAAGTCTAATCCATTTATTTTAATGAACAAATTGAACTGGGCACTATTCCAAGGACATGTGGTATTAAAGTACCTAAATTTACAAATAATAAAGAATATTTTGATTTACATGGAAGATACAGGAAGATCTTTACTCTTTGAAGGAAAAACAGTTCTCCCTAAAACTTACAAATACTGACATTTAAGTGCCCAGAGCTCCTTGCTCTGTCCCTATTATACTATGAAACCCACCAGACCACATGTTCCACTCTGGCATACACAGCTTCCTAACAGCCTTTTTTTTTGGACTTCTTTCTTTATATATATTTGACATCAGGTGTAGTCCCCATGGGATTTCCACCACCAATTCACCCATGCACCATCACCTAAAGATTTATTTATTATACATATAATAACTGGGATACAGACCAGAGGTGTGGGGGGTGAGAGGATTCACCAAAAACAGAGTGTGAAACTGAACAGGCAGATCTACTAAAGTACACTGCTGAGGGGAAGCAGCGGGCCAAACAGGAGAGGTCTGCTGCGCCATGTAGGTCACCTACATAGCCAGGGATCGAACTTGTGCTGCAGTGACTGTGGAAAGCTTCACAGTGCTGCAACTTAACCCCTTGTGCCACCAGGAAGTCCACCCAAATGGCTTCTTAAAGCCTTATCTATTAAGATGAAGCTGATATTAAATGAAGACAAAAATCAGAAACAACAGAAAAAAGCAAGCATAGGCACAGAAGAACACAAAATGAACAAATAAAAAAAATTCCGTAAGTCATGCCCTCCTTGGTAACAGAGATAAAACGACAATGTATCAAGAACAGGATACTGGAGGAGGAAGGAGAAGACAAACACAGCAAAGGGAGAAGAGCAGAGGGACGCAAAGGATAGCTGGAAGGAGGGGAATGGGTAAGAGGCAGAGTGAGGAGGACGAAGGGTCAAGAAGAGAAGAAAAAAAATGAGAGTAATCATTGGACAATATTAAAATACAACAAAAAGGAGATATTTAAAGATTTATAGTCAATAGTTTCTTTATTGCAATAATCCCTCTTTATCCCAAAATCTTTTTAAATAAAATCTCTCCTTATTACACTTAAAAAATAATAGAAAGTTAGAGGAAAAAAGCAAAAACTAAAAAGCACAATAGAAGAAAAGGATGATTAAAATCAGATCTGGGGCTTCCCTGGTGGTGCAGCAGGTTAAGCAACGCACTATGAAGCAAACTGCAACCACTGCAGTGTGAGTTCGATCCATGTCGCCAGCCAGGGAAAGGACCCACATGGCACAGCAGACCTCTCCTGCCTCGCCCGCTGCTCTCCTCAACAGTGTGTTTCAGTCAGTCTGCCTGTTCTGCATCCTGCTCTGTCTGGTGAATCCTCTCACCTCCCGTGACTCTGGCCTGTACCCCAGCTCTTGTATGCATAAATAAATAAATATTAAAAATAAAATAAAATCAGATCTGTATTTTCTCTGGAAAATGAGAATTAAGAAACTGAGAAAATAAAGACATAATATGAAATACATTCTCAGAGTCATCAAGTACCCAGGAAAATAAAAGAATGAAGGCCACATTACCTGTATCTTTATAAAATTTCAGAATAATATCAAAGAAAAAGTGATAACTTTGATATCCAAGTTTTCAGAAATATGAATACAAAAGATTAAGAGAAAATCCAATTCTCAATAGTAATTGTAAGAAGATGGAACAACGGCTTCAAAATAATAAACTTCAACCCAGAAATAACTACCAAGTCTGATAAGAAATGTGTTGGTTGAATACAAGCAGTCTCAGATAGATCCTCACAAATATACTTTTTGTGTCCTTTCTCTTGAAGTTATTAGAGAATGTCACCAAAATAAAGATATAGACCAAGGGGCCTCCCTGGCGGCGCAGTGGGTTAAGCAACGCACTATGAGGCAAACCGCAGCCACTGCAGCATGAGTTCGAACCCTGCTGCTGGCCAGGGAGGGGACCCACATGGTGCGGCGGACCTCTCCTGCTGTGCCTGCTGCTCCCCTCAGCAGTGTACTTCTGTTGATCTGCCTGTTCTGCTCCCTGCTCTCTGTGGTGAACCCTCTCACCTCCCCACACCTCTGGCCTGTACCCCAGTGCTTGTATGCATAAATAAATAAATCTTAAAAAAAAAAAAAAAGATATAGACCAAGAAAGAATACATGGGATACAGGAAATAGGAGACTCAATGCAGAGAGTTAAAAAAAATTTCTAGGCCTACAGTGTAGCAGACTTAATGAGCTACCTATTTCGATTTTAACAAGATGACAAAGGAATCTAGGAAAAAAGGAAACTGACAATCTAACCAATTTGACAAAGCACAAGCTCATATCAAGAGATTGTGGAAAAAGTATAGGAAGATTTTGCTTAGTTTCTTTATACTTGTCCTAATGGTGAAAAATAGGGCAATTATTTATACCCAGTATAAATAAAAGTTCTGAGAAGTAACATAATGATAGCATACTATTGACTCAGCTGAAAACTATACCAGAATCATAATGTAAGTGCAAAGTATTGTTTGAAGCAAAAATGGTGAAATAACTGTATTGGGAGGATGGGAAAGGGGAGGTAGAGGTGAAGCAAAAACAAGGCATAATAAGAGAATTTTAAAAATCACATTAATCAATCTAGATCACTGAAATGTAAAGAACAGTATAGACACATAACAATGAAAAATGTGTTAAGACACTGAGAAATGTGGAGTTAAATTTTCAGAGCAATACCAAAAAGATCTGAAGGAAATTGTATGTGGTGAACAGAAGGGGAAAGACAAAAAAAAACCCACTTTTTACTATGGGTGCCTTGGTGTCAGTGGTAATGGGGTAACATACACCACACCTTTAAATCACACACAGTATTGTAATCCAATGTTAGCGCCTTCCAGCTCTCTCTGAGGTGAAATTCACGTGATGTTAAAAGGCCTAAATGTAAAAACTAAAACTAAAACTAAAAACTCTTGGAAGAAAACATAGGGATGAAACTTCATTATCTTGGGTCAGGCAAAAGATTCTTAAATATGACATCAAAAGGACAAACCACAAAAGAAAAAAGTAGATAAATTCTGCTTCATCAAAATCAAACACTTTCATGGTACAAAAAAAACTTTGAAAAATGGAAAGACAACCCACAAAAACAGGATTACAAACCATATACTCAGTAAGAGATAATCTTTATATTTACAATAAAGAATTCTTAAAACTTAATTTAAAAAGAAGACAATGCTGTGAAAATGGGCAAAGTATGTGAATAGACACTTCTTCAAAGCAGAAACATGGGACCAATAAACACATGAAAAAGTGTTCAACATCTTAAGTCATTAGGGAAATGCAAACCAAAATCACAATAACATATAACTTCACTCCTCCTTCATGGGGTTACTATTAAAAAAAAAAGATGATGGACACCAGAGGTGAAAAGGGATGGGAGTTGAACTGGGTAAAGGTCAACTGTATGGTTGGTTGAGAATGGAAACTAAAGCTTTGATGGGGATAATAAAATGGCACACAAAGATATCAAATTTTAATGTACACTTGAAACCTATACAATGTTATAAACCAGTGTACTTCAACAAAAATTAAAAAACGAAAAGAGCAGTGTTAACAAGGGCAAATATAAGAAGAAACAGAAATCATCATACATCACTAGTGATAATATAAATGGTACAGTCGCTGTGGAAAAGTTTATTCATTCTTCAGAGAAGGAAACACAGAATTACCATATGAACCAGCAACATACAACAAAAACATATGTCTACACAGAAACTTTTACACAAATATTTATAGCAGTGTTATTCATAACGTCCAAATGGTGGAAACAACCCAAATGTCAGTCAGCAGATGAATGGATAAACTAATGATGGTATTCCCATATTACGGAATAGTATGTAGTAATAAGAAGAAATGACACAGCACGCAGGGACAGATGAATACTAAGAGACTTATGCTAAATATAAGAAGCCAGATACAGAAGACTATATATTGTTTGAATGAATTTACATGAAATGTCTGGAAACAGCAAATCTGCAGAGATAGGAAAGCCAGTCAGTGTTTGGGCGTCTAGAGGAGTGGTGGACGGGGGCCGTCAGCAAAGAGGACATGAGCGATTTTGGGAAGTGATGGGAGTGTTCTCAAATGGATTCTAAGGGACGGCTGTGTAACTAAAATTTTACTAAAAAGCATGCAGTTATATTAGATAAATTTTATGGTGTATCAATTATACCCCAGTAATACTGGGGTATAAGTAATATGAAAACTAACAAAACAGCTAGTATGCAGAGTATCTCATATATATGTGGCATATATAATATATAACGTATATATAATATATAAAAATATATAATATATACAACATATACACATACACACACATATAAATGTATTTCTCTCCTCCCAATGTATTCATCAGGTAATCACCTACAATTTTCCATCATGAAGCTTTACCACACAGTGACCTCTACTGGCCAAAATGAGACTCTACTGGCCAAAATGAGGTGGTTTTTTTTTTTTTATTAGTTGTTACTAGTTCATTGGATTATACAGTTTTGTAAACAGGTATTAAATTAATGAAATTTGGTACAAGAAATTTAGGCCACAGAAATGGCTATGCTTAATGGAAAATGCTTATATTATAAAGTCTAAATTATGCTCATTCAAAGAAAAGCAGATGGGATAAAGAACAAGAATGAAAGGACATAAAAGCAGAAGCAGAGTCACTTGCTCCCAGTTTAAACCATTGCTATAAAATACACCTTATAAGGACACTTAAAATAAATTACTCATGTAGCAACTGACCTCTTCCTATCAATTCAGGATCACATGCACGGAAAGATATAAATAGAAAGCCCATTATTATAAGTTAGTGCTACATAAATAAAATGTAAATTAAAGCAGTCACTTGATTCTACTTTGGAGGGCAGAAGAGCACAATAATTAAAAGAACAGAAATTTGGGAGTCAGCTTGTATTCAATTCCTGGCTCTAACATTTACTTACTCACCACATGACCTTGCTTTATTATTTAATTCATCCAACATCTTCATTTTTTATAAAATAAATTTATAAAATTGAGCAAATAGTTTATCTCAAATCATTATAGCTATTACTCAATTCACTGTTATTTTAGTTTATAAATTAATAATATATTTTAAGTTCAAAATTACATTATTTTGTAAGATTCAAATTGACCAAACATTTAACGAACATCTAGCATATATAAAGCTAAAATTTTAGTAATAATAAATAAATAAAAGTTTAGTAATAATGCTAAAATTTTGTTTCCGTAAGCACATGTGTAATTTATACACATTCACAAAAAAAAAAAAAAAAGATTCAAAACCAAAACCAACTGATGGCCATCTTACTAGAGTGCAATAAGTAATAATTGCATATCTTTAAGTGTATTATTCAATTTTTCTACTGGGAAGCCACTATGAAAAAGGAGAAGTTGAATAAGTGTCAATCCTTACTGACATAGTACATATACTGGCTCAAATAGTCTCTAGGCCATTCCACACCTCGGATTAGAATGGAAAGCATGTTCTACAGGCCACAGAATACACTATGGTCTTCAATTTATAAAGAATAAAACTAAATAAAGAACAAATAACATAACTCATTAAATGAAAGCTTCTTTAGAATGTTAAATGCTTTCGTTTAACTGCTTCTAATAAGTAATGTGTAAATTAGCTTGTGGTTTGGAGTAGTATTCTAAGAGGAGAAAACAAAAAAATAACTCCTTAAAATTTCCTGGCACATTCAAGTATATGGACAGAACAGAAAATTATGTAAAAAGTTTCTCTTGATTGTGGATTCCATAGAAAGTGGGAGCACAGGGCCACCAGAGAGGGAAGCCAGTTCCTACTACAACAGTGTGAAGACTGAAGCATGACCTTCCTCTCTCAACGAAAGAGTTGCCATGAGTTCAGTGCCTTTGCTGACCCAGATGATACTGGAAATTATATCTTAGTGCAATATCAGAATTGGAGTCTACCTAGGAATCCCGTCTCCTTGAATTATCTCTCTTTCCCAATGTTAAATCTTACGGAATTTTCAGTCATGTAAAAAGGAAATTCTGACACCTATTTCCCATTGTTGGTTAAAGAAGAAGCAGCAGGAGAGGTAACAGTGGGAACTGCCTTCCCAAGACTATGCATTCTTCAGCATCAATAGCTGCTAGGATTTCACTGCTAGAACAATCACTAGCTCTGATTATTTGGAAAAGTAACTAAATTTTTCTCAATCAGTAAACTAACAAAATTAAAAACTCACCTGCAAACATTTTTACAAAAACATCAGTAGACATACTCATCACCACATCTGCCTGATCCGAGGGCTCTCCAACTCCAACCTTTCCACCCTTGCTTTTAAGATCAAGAAACCATGTTCCACCATCTTCACCTACAAGAAGATAAAAGCATTAAATACATGTCAAAGAAGCTGAGTTCTTTTTAAGCTTAATAATGGCTACAATTAGAATAATCTTATATAATACTGCTCTCCAGGCTTAAGTTTTCAACCCTTTATCCAAGTGGGCAAAATTTAAGTACTTATTAGGTGCTTGGTTCTGAAAACTGCAAAAAATATGGTTCTTACAGAAGAGGAAGTGGAGTCAGAATAGTCTAGCTGAAACAGATTTTAAAATAAGTAAGGATTTGTTAAATGAGGAGTTGGAATAAGTACAACAGGACGGGAATGGCCTCAGATGGGCTCATGAGGCAGATGAGTGCAGAGCATGTGAGCCATAAAGGGTTCACTGACTAATGGAAGGAGCATGTGAGGCATGTATTTTAAAAGTTCACCCGGGGCCTCCCTGGTGGCCTAGGGGTTAAGTCTCAGTGCTGTCACCATGATTTCCCACTACAATGGCCGCAGTTCAATCCCCAGCCAGGAAGGTAACCCATATGGTACAGCAGACCTCTCCTGTCTTACCAGCTGCTCCCCTCAGCAGTGTATTTTACTAGATCCACCTGTTCTGTTCCCCACTCTGTCTCTAGTGAATCCTCTCACCCTCTTACACCTCTGGCCTGTACCCCAGTTCTTTTATGCATAAATAAAAATAAATGCATTTTTTTAAAGAAATGATTAAAGAGGATGCTGAAAACTAGTTAGGATGGTATTGGAGTAGTTCAGGCGTTGTGTCCAGATCAGGACCATGGCAGTGGAAACAGAAAATAGTAGACTTTGGAAGATAATTTGAAAGCAGAACCATAAGACTAGGTAACTAATTAAATATGAAGAGGAAAAGGAGAGTGGGTATAGAAGAATAGATTGGTAGTTTGCCTAGAGAAACTGGATACATATTTGTTGCGTTTTTTACTGAAATAGGACTACTGAAGACGAACAAATTTAATAGCTAGTGTCAAAGACATTTTGAGACATTTTCAGATTGAGGCATCTTTGTCACAGAAGGTGAACATGGCTAGGTTAGAAATATAGATCCTTCCAAAATCAGATCATAGGGTCCCTGAAGATACGTGAATGGCTTGGGTCTCCTAGAAAATTTATAGAGTATAAGGAATGCTAAGAGAGGGACTCAAAGAATATGAATGTTCAAGGGAAGGACAGAGGAGGAGCATAGCTAGAAAAGGATCTCTCCTCTATCCTTCAAGACATGACTATAGACAGAGAAAGAAAGCAAAGGGAGCCAAGTGTCAAGGGAGCCAAGGAAAGGGAGCATTTCCCAAAGGAAAGTGTCATCAACCCATCAACGCTGCATAGTGATATTGCAGTAGGTAAAAATGATGGATGTTCACTGGTGACATGGAAGTCACTGAGGTCGCTGATGAGAGCAAATTCAGTGGAAGGGAGAAAAATGTTATCAGAGAAGAGTGAATTATAGATGAAAGTAAGTTTGACTCTAAAAAGGAGAAGAAAGAGAGGAGGAAGGTGTTGGTGAAGTTGAGTTTTATTTTAAAAACAGTACAGATGGAAAATGTTAACACACCATTGGGAAGGAGGCTGCAGGGTGAACAGGTGGAAGAGAGGGCAGCATCGGCAGCACAGAGTGCCTGAGGAGGCCAGCGGCTAGGAGAGCTAGAACTTAGCTATTCAGAAATGCAAAATTCAAGGTCTTGTCTCAGACCAGATTCTGCAACCTGGCATGATTCCAGGGGATCATTATGAAAATTAGTTTAAAATGCACCCAATCTAGAGTTCAGCTCTATCCTGTCAGGATGCAATCAAGAGTGTGATGCTTATAATAAAGACTGATCTGTTATCTGGTGACGGGACTAAAGCCACTGTCTGTAGACTCCATGAAACAGGGATTAGCATTACTCACTAAAGCTGGAAAGGCCACAGTGAGGAGAGGGATGGAAAACTTGAGGAAAACTGAAAAGATTTAAAACAGTCATTCTGGAAAATGAGGCAGTAAATCGCCCACAGAAACACAGAATTCTGAGACATTGCTTAAAGGGATGACGATTTTCTACTCGTGAAGACCCACTGAGTAGTGATTTTAAGCATTTTTTCAGCAGAACTTAGCAGCCTGTGGGGTACCCAGTTACCTTGACCCAGGACTAGGGTTTTGATAAAAGGTGGCACAGGTACAAAAGATCCAGGAAGTTTAGGAAATAGGCAAGAGTGACTGAAGCACTTTAAAACAGGCTCAATAAGGATAGAAAAGGAAGTAAAAACAGAAAAGGGTGGATGGATTAAGATAAAGCAGAAGAGGGCCTCCCTGGTGGTGCTGCAGGTTGAGCGCCACACTGTGAAGCATCTGAGCCACTACAGCAAGAGTTTGACCCCCGGCCAGGGAGGGGACCCGCATGGCACAGCAGACCTCTCCTGCCTCGCCCGCTGCTCCCCTCAGCAGTGTGTTTCAGTCAATCTGCCTGTTCTGCTCCCCACTCTGTCTCTGGTCAATCCTCTCACCTCCCGCAACTCTGGTCTATACCCCAGCTCTTGTATGCATAAATAAATAAATCTTAAAAAAAAAAAAAAGATAAAGCAAAAGAGACAAAGGATAAAAGAATAATGTTAAAGCTTGCTAATCAATGGGCTGATGTTGCTAATTCTTTAAAGCCTTCAATAACATGTAAATATTATATTAAGAATAAAATTTTAAAGACCTCCCTACATTCAGTCTTATTTATTTATTTTTTTAAAAGATTTATTTATTTATGCATACAAGCACTGGGGTACAGGCCAGAGGCTTCACCACAGAGAGCAGGGGGCAGAACAGGCAGATCAACAGAAGTACACTGCTGAGGGGAGCAGCGGGCACAGCAGGAGAGGTCTGCTGTGCCATGTGGGTCCCCTCCCTGGCCGGCAG
>JAGFMF010012011.1:6817728-6844892 GCA_019455555.1 Galemys pyrenaicus | reverse complement strand
CCCTCCCTGGCCGGCAGCAGGGATCGAACTCGTGCTGCAGTGGCTGCGGTTTGCTTCATAGTGCGTTGCTCAACCCACTGCGCCACCAGGGAGGCCCCATTCAGTCTTATTTAAATTATCTCAAAGATAAAAATAGCAACGTGCCATGGATGACAATCAATTACTGTATTACACTACCTCTCACAAACCAGATACCTTTCCTAAGTAACATTCTCTCAATTACATATGCAAGGAGTTATCTAACACTGAAAGTACCTCTAAAGCAGTTTCATTTTACATGAGTCCATACAACTGATCTTAAAAACAAAAATCAATAGTAACCTGCCATTCTGAATGTCTACAACACAGGGTCAAGGTCCTGGATAAGCCAATTTATCTAGATGATTACTATGGGAGGCTGATGTTCTTGCAAAGAAAATACCCTACTTTGCTTATGAAAGCCCCAGATACCATAATTAACACCCTTACCTGACAGTTCAAACAGGTAAATTGCTTGAGTGGCTTTAACAACATCATCGTTGAGAGAGTCCTTAACGATTTTAAATGTTTCTTCCACAGCTCCAGAACGTACTTGTGGTGGTGACTGTGGTTTCTCTTCTTTCAGTTGTGGGGCAGAACCTGTAAAATATTATTGATATAAATGACTTTTACAATGATGTAAAAATCTAGGCAGTGTAAAGCCCATCACAGAATTAGTTAATCAGCAGAGCATACTTGCTGCCAGTTAGACCTGTCTGACCAAAACGAACTTAAAATACATTCAGTGGCATCTGAGATCATAACTCAAACTGATGGAACAACAGTCAAACACATCACTCTATTTTTTTAAGATTTATTTATTTATGCATACAAGAGCTGGGGTTCAAGGCCAGATCTCGCAAGTGGTGAGAGGATTCACCAGAGACAGAGTGGGGAGAAGAACAGGCAGATCGACTGAAATACACTGCTGAGAGGAGCAGCGGGAAGTCTACTACACCATGTGGGTCCCCTCCCTGGCCAGGGACCAAACCTGCACTGTTGTGCTGTGGATGCTTCACAGTGTGGCACTCAACTCACTGCACCACCAGGGAAGCCCCAAACACATCACTCTTATGTTTTATAAATGTAAGTAGTTTGTAGTTTGTATTCTCCAAGTGAAAAGCTGACTCTTAGATTACGTTAAAATAGCAAATCACGGGCCTCCCTGGTGGCGCAGTGGGTTAAGCAATGCACTAAGAAGCAAACTGCAGCCACTGCAGCATGAGTTCGATCCCTGCTGCTGGCCAGGGAAGGAACCCACATGGTATGGCAGACCTCTCCTGCTGTGCCCGCTGCTCCCCTCAGCAGTGTATTTCAGTTGATCTTCCTGTTCTGCTCCCCGCTCTCTGTGGTGAATCTCTCACCCCCCCACAACTCTGGACTGTACCCCAGTGCTTTTATGCATAAATAAATAAATCTTTAAAAGAAAAAAGCAAATCACTAGTAAACTATACAGTGTTTATAATAAATGGACTTGAACAAACTACTGGTGTTCCAGGGACAATAATTACTCTGAGTTCTAAAACCGAATGAAAAAAGACACTATGGTCAAAAATGTGAGTTTCAACTGTGTAATTAGTAGAGCTGAATTGGAGACTGTAGCTTGAGCTAAAAACCACGTGAACTTCCTATAAAACTTTATCACTAAATTAAACATATTCACCTAGTCCCCACATGCCTGGATGGAACCTCCCACCTTCCATAAGGAGTAAAAATGCTTCTAAAGAGCATGTAAAAACTGAGGACGGCCCACTCAGTGTCTACACCACACAAACTCGTTTCTACTCCAATCCTACCTAAGCAGATCGAGGGAAGTCAGTTAGTCAAAAAGTTGTTTTTGAAGACATAGAAAATATTCACAGTGTAATGTTAAATAAAAAGGGAACATATACAATTAAATATGATTCAATCTGGCAATATATTTTTGTATGAATTTTAAGTGATTTGAAAAAAGAAAGTAACTGAATAGAAATAAACCAAAATGCAAACTATAAATACTGTGTGAATGGTGATTCACAGGTGACTTTTAAAAATTTAAGTTTTTCTATACTAAGCTTTCTATACAGGCTAATTTTAAATGATATAAAAGTCAAATACAGTACATAATAAGGGGTTAACTGCATGAAAGATTTTTGTACTATTTTTAAAAAAATGAAACAAACAAAACTACACAACTTCAAAGAGAGCAAAAGGAAAAATAATAAAGCAGAAATTTAAAACTTAATGAGTCAGGCAGTGTTTAAATTCTGTGAATTGTACTAAAAATGACTAAAATGTACACTTTAAATGGTGAACATCTATATGTAAATTACATATAAATAAAAACAATCAGAAAAAAGCAGTAGGATAAAAAATGAAATGTAAAGTCTGATTCTTTTGGAGAATAAAATGCAATAAAATGGGCAACTGAAAAGGAGAGAAAAATAAAGTGTGAAAAGGGTTAAATAAATATGAAAAATGGAAAAATTATAAATGAAAACTATGTCAACTCTTAAATTTTAAAATTTCTATTGCATGAGTTCTAAAAAAAAACATTTTAGGGACCTCCCCGGTGGTACAAGTGTTGAGTTGCAGCACTATGAAGCTATCCGCAGCCACTGCAGCTTGAGTTCAATCCCTGGCCAGGAAGTGACCCAGAGGGCACAGCAGATCTCTCCGGTGTTGCCCACTGCTCTCCTCAGCAGTGTATTTCAGTCTACCTGCCTGTTCTGTTCCCCACTTTGTCTCTGGTGAATCCTCTCACCACCCCCTCCTGTACCTCTGGCCTGTACCCCAGTTCTTATGTGCATAAAAAAATAAATTTTTTAAAAAATATCATGGGCCTCCCTGGTGGTACAGTGGGTTGAGCGCCGAACTATGAAGTATCCCAGCCACAGCAACATGAATTCGATCCCCAGCCAGGGATGGGACCCACATGGCGCGGCAGACCTCTCCTGCCTCGCCCGCTGCTCCCCTCAGTAGTGTATTTCAGTAGATCTACCTGTTCTGCTCCCCACTCTGTCACTGGTGAATCCTCTCACCCCTCGCGAGATCTGGCCTGCACCTCAGCTTTGTATGCATAAATAAAATCTTTTAAAAAAATTTAAAAATCAGTGACAGTACTGCTCTTGATATGAGAAAAGAAGAATTAATTTAAAATTATGTACATATACATTACACAACTAAAAATATACATTATGTAAAACATATATACATAACACAAATGCCATAAAAAGGTACAATCAACTGTTAACACTAGGTTAAGAGTAGTTGTAAATAGAAAGATAAGTCACTCCCCCTTTAGAAATGAGGGACAGGGCCTCCCTGCTGGCCCAGGGGTTAAGACTCAGTGTTATCACCCCTATGAGCTGAGTTCAATCCCAGCCAGGGAGCTAACCCACACATGGTGCCGCAGACCTCTCCAGTCTTGCCTGCTGCTCCCCTTATCAGTATATTTCAGTAAATCCTCCTGTCCTGCTCCCCACTCTGTTTCTGGTGAACTCTCTCACACACACATTCCCAGCACCTCTGCCCTACACCCCAATTCTTCTACACACACACACCAAAAAAAAAAAAAAAATAGAAAAGAGGGACAAACAATGACCTCTGAGAGGTAAACTGGAAAGTCAACATACAATAGGTCTAAATATGGAGGTGAAAAGTCAAATGAAAGAGATAAGTTGGATCCCAGGCCAGATATACTTGGCTACTACCTGTATGAACATATTCATCTACCTACAGAAAATGTCAAATATAACTGCAGCTGACTGAACCAAGGAGAATAGAGAAAAGAAAGCTATGGAAATAAATGTTCTCTCCCTATTGTAAGAGAAAGGAATTTGATTATATGACCTCAAGGGTGATGGGATCCCTCAGGTGTATATGGATCTAGGGATCATATCAATACACCTGTCACATTCTGATATCATAGGCAAAACCATTCTGATCCAAGCCCGATGCCAATAAACACTCATCTTATATTTTACTTATCTAGCCCCTCTTGTTCTGATACCCTGGTCATGAAACAACCTTCTGATTATGATTCTGATTTCTACTTAATTATGCCCAAAGGGAGAGAATAGACTGATCATAACAGCTACACATTTAATCTGTGAGATGGCAGCTCCTCATTAAAAATTAGTAACTTAGATTAATGGGAGAGAAATATGCTAATTTAAGGACCTATGTATTCAGGTATTAAAGAAAGCAATTTAAGTATACAGGTTAAGGATCTAGACTTTGGAATCAGAGTTGTTGTTTTTTTTTCCCAGAAAATAAGTTTAAATCCTCACTCTGCCACTTGCCTGCTGTGTGATTTCAGACATAACAGGAAGATAATAATACCTGTCTTTAGGATTGTAAGTATTAAATGAGACCATGTACACAATATACTTAGCACAGCAGTTGGCATATAAGAGATGTCCAATAAATATATGTTGAAAAACAAAATGAATACAGATGATCACGAAGTGATTCTTAATATTTAAATGTGGAATTTAAATAATCTCAGTTCACATATATATTTCTCCAAAAGACAGATACAATGTTAGGATGAGGCAAAGATGAGTATTTCAGACTTACCTGATTTGCATACTCTATCTAATTGATTTCTGCCATCTTGTAAGAGGATTTTTGAGAAAAAGACCAACCTTGTTTTAAAATGGAAACATCCATGTGGTAACCAAATCAAAGAGCTAAATTTAGAATTAAAATTTAATTTTATGAAGAACTATCTCTGGCCTTTCAGCTTTCCTATGATACAAAAGTTAGCCTAAGTAAATTTTAAGAGTTATCTCAAAAAACTTGGACAAAAAAAGGTAAAGGTAGAAAAGTCAAGATTAAGCTGATAATAAGGTTTGACATTAAAACACACTGTAGTAAGAGTCCATAGATTTGCTAAAGGTTATAGGAAATTTGTTCCTAAGCTTTTCAGCAGCCATCTAAAGAATGTATGATCAAGAGGACATTCAGAGTCTGTAAGATAAAAATAAGGGGAGGGCTCAGAAACAGTACTGACATTTTTGTATATGCAAGTGAAAAATTCTTCTCATGGGTATTTGTTAAAGAGGGTTTCTTCCCGGCAGCAGTGTATTTCAGTTAGTCTGCCTGTTCTGCTCCCCACTCTCTCTAGTGAATCCTCTCACCTCCTGCCTCTCTGACCTGTATCAGCTTGTATGCATAAATAAATAAGTCTTTAAAAAAAAAAAAAAAGGGTTCCTTCCTTCCAATATTTGTCAGGAAGCTAGTGGCATAATTCAGGAACACCAAGACTAAATGCTGGACCAACTCAAGGTGGGTGTTGCTTCTAAATCACGACAAAACAAAGTAAAACCAAAACCTCCTTTGAAATTAATCTCACCCATACAGTAGTCACAGAGCACAAGCTCTAAGAATGGAGATAGATATACTTGGATTTCCTCAAAATAATGTAACATCAACATGAAACACGAGATCTAAAAACCTACAGACCATACCTATGGAACAAAAGAAAACTTTAAAAAGGTTTTTATTCAGACAACTTTTAATCAAATGAAAAGAATACATTCAGAACTTCTTACTAGTAGAAGGAGGGAAAAGATAGCTTGTGCTAGAATTAATAACTAAGATTCACATTACTTGCCTAGTTTAAATTACCAAATGGTTTAAAAGCAGAAGACAGAAATGTCCAGTTCCATCTTTTGGGAGAAATCATATTTTCTACATAAAATATGACCTGTATCTTACCAGATGATTCCATTTTCTTGGTAATTGCATCGGGATACTCATCTAAGAAGAAATCGGGTAACAATGGATGGCCTGAAAAATTGACCCAAAAATAATCAGGTTAATGTAACACCTTTAATACATCGATTTTAACAACTGTTTAATAAGAATTCTGTTTTCAATGATCATTGATTCTTATGCAAAGGAAAAGACCCCCCCCCCCCACGAACTGTCAAACCACTTGACCTTCATCACGCGATATTTTCCAGGGGTCTCCATGGTGGTTACAAGGATTTAAGCACCACACTATGAAGCTACTAGCAGCCACTGCAGCACAAGTTTGATCCCTGGCCAGGGAGTGACCCACATGGGACAGCAGACCTTTCCTGACTCACATGCTGCTCTCCTCAGCAGTGTATTTCAGTCAATCTGCCTGTTCTGTTCCCCAGTTTGTCACCCCCCACACCCCTGGCCTGTACCCCAGTTCTTGTATGCATCAATAAATTTAAAAAAAGTATTTATTGATGCATACAAGAACTGGGATACAGACCAGAGGTGAGGGGTGATGAGAGGATTCACCAAAGACAGAGTGGGGAACAGAAAAGGCAGATTGAATGAAATAAACTGCTGAGGGGAGCAGCGGGCAAGGCAGGAGAGGTCTGCTGTACCGTGTGGGTCAGCTCCCTGGCCAGTGATTGAACTCGTGCTACAGTGGCTGTGGATGCTTCATAATGTGGTGCTTAATCCCTTCCACCACCAGGGAGACCCCTAAATAAATCTTAAAAAAAAAAAAAAGCTACTTTTCCTAGAACCCATTTATCCCTATAGCAAGTTTCATTGCTAAGATCCAACTGAAAAGTCCTCTTTGTGTTAATTTCTTCCTGGAGCCTTTGCTTTTCTCATTTTTCTATGCAACCCTTCTGTCCTCCATCCTGTCAGAGTACTTAGGACTCATTTCTTACTTGGCCCCCTGAGAAGGGGATTCATCATTAAGAAAGACCTGCTTCCCATCTGTCTCTGTCTATTTTTCCCTTTCAGAAGATTAAAAATACTGGAGGGCAAGAATGTACTACTCTTTGTTATATCCTAACAAGACTGTATCTATTCATATTAAGTTCTCAACACCTGATAAGAGTTTTAATTTAAATTAAACTGTGTCTTTAAAATCTAAAGTGGTAATTACACTGTACCAGGAACAAGAAGTCCTGGGTCTGGTTTAGATTCTGCCACTTACTGTCTGCTCTTGGGCAAAAGCTTAATCTCCTTCAGCCTTTCTACTGTAAACATTAATCACTGAATACTATGGTTGCACCATACGCAAGGCACTGTGACAAGCACATTTTGCAGATTATTACATTTAGTTCTTACAAAAATCCTGTGCGGAAAATATTATTCTCTTAGTTTTGCCAAAAAGGAAAAGGAGCTCGAGAAAGTCGGTAATGTGCCTAACGTCACAAGCTAGTGAGCAGGCGACTTGGAATTTGAACTTGGGTTGTCATCTTTCAAGCTCCACATTCTTAATCAGTGAACAGTGTTTCTCCCATCACAGGTATGCTATGAAGGTTAAATAGATAATGTACATAAAAGTGCTTTGTAAAACTGTAAAGAGCTATTTCATTCAAATTGAAGAGATGAACAGGGATGATACAAATACAAATGTGGTTTCTGTCACCTAGGTGTTCAGCCTAATGAATACTCTGAAAACATGCTTTCGTACAAATAAATATAACTTCAATGTATGGCTATCATGTCTACTAGTTAGTATATATTATGCACACAAGACAGATGTGTGTTCATTACAGAAAGTAAGGGGAAACATTATCACTGCTTTAAAAACTATAAGCATTACCTGGTTTAATTGCATAGATGTCAAAATTTTTTATTCCTTCTTCTTTTAAGATATTTTCATCAATAATAAAATTGCCAGTAAAACTTTTTGGCTTTTTGAAAATTGAATATGCAGCATCTGCAATGATATCAACTTTTCTACATTGGCTTTCAACACCAGCTCCTCCCAGCATATCCATCGCAGCAGTGTGTATAGCTGCAGAGAAAACAAATACACATACAAAACTCTAAATCAAATACTACAGCAATAGTCACAGCTAATCTCTTTAGTTCTCAGGGACTAAAAACAAGGTCAAAAGAGCTTTAAGGGATTTGTCGACTGTTCTATAAACATAAACACAACAATAGAGAACACCTGTTCCTTACGCACACGACAACACTTGATACAGCACTCCTTCCTGGACTCAGCAAAAGTCAATCAGACTTCTTAATGATAGAAAGCTTAGGGTTTGCTTACTATTTGAGGGTCAAAAATGCCAGGAAGACATAATAGAAAGAGTGCTGAGCTACAAGTTAATTAAGTGTAATTTTTAACACTAACGATGCCATGATTTTTGGTAAGTCACCGTCATATCTTTTGACTTCAGTTTCTTGTCTCTAAAATATGAGTTTCTTTCCTAAGTTTATTGCCCTTCTCCTCTACTAGAATAGTATTCCAGTAGACTGTTTCTCTTGCTCATCACTGTATATCCAGAATCTAAAATAATGACAAATGCTGGTTTGATTTTGGGGGATCCTTTTAAAGCTCAGATAGGGGCCTCCCTACTAGTGCAAGGGGTAAGTTGCAGCATTAAGAAGCATCCACAGTCACTGCAGCAGTGGGGCTGGGGACAAATGAGTGGGCAAATAGCTAAGAAATCCCTACCTTTGTGGTGATTACAGTCTAGCATAAAGCCCGATTTCAAAGACTATAAATAACTTAGGCAATTTCCTAAAAGCACTGTGTTAGAAGATACACACCTACCTAATGATAAAAATTCTTTTTTTTTTTTTTACGTAACCAACTGTTTTACTTAACCAATAGTTTAAGAGCTCAGATTTCACTCCTGAAGTGACTATCCTAGTAAAAATATAGCACCTAACATTCACCAAGTTCTTCCAATGTTGGGTATATTGCTGCATACCTTACATACATTATCTGAATCAATTCTATGAAGTAGATACTATTAATATTCCCATTTTATAGATGAAAGCACTCAAGTAAGGGCAGCACAAGTTTGATCCTCGGCCAGGATCATGGCGCAGCAGACCTCTCCTGTCTCATCTGCTGCTCCCCGCAGCAGTGTATTTCAGTCTATCTGCCTCTTCTGTTACCCATTCTGTCTCTGATAAATCCTTTCACTACTACCCCCCACACCTCTGGCCTGTAACCCAGTTCTTGTATACATAAATAAAGAAAATCTTTAATTAGGGCCTCCCTGGTGGCGCAGTGGGTTAAGCAACGCACTATGAAGCAAACCGCAGTCACTGCAGCACGAGTTCGATCCCTGCTGCCGCCCAGGGTGGGGACCCACATGGCGCAGCAGACCTCTCCCCCTGTGCCCGCTGCTCCCCTCAGCAGTGTACTTCCGTTGATCTGCCTGTTCTGCTCTCCGCTCTCTGTGGTGAATCCTCTCACCCCCTCCACACCTCTGGCCTGTACCCCAGTGCTTGTATGCATAAATAAATAAATCTTTAAAAAAAAAAAAAAAAACATAAGAACCTACAGAATTTTGTAAGAGACCAAAGAGGAGGACTGTGAAAAGGTGAGGGCAGCACAGATGCTTCCGGCTGGCTTTCAAGAGCTCTCCAGGTGTTCCAGTGTTCTATGTTTCTAGTGTAGTAACCAGCTGGAGAATCAGCCACACAGTCCAGGTCAATGCTAGAAGATGACTATCGTTAGCTATACAGGCCTTAACTATACAATAAACAGTGCAACTTGTTTCTCAACTGACGGAATGAGTCTATCTTTGACAGTCCTCTCATTCCGACCGCACCCCACACACCCAAGAAGCAATGTAAGAGTGCCAAGGACAATAAATAAAAATCCAACAAATGAATTTCTTTCAAGTACACACCTGTTTTAGGCCATAATGCATTGACTGCAATTTCACCTTTAAATTCTTCCGCCATTCCAAGCACACACATAGACATACCATACTTGGCAATGGTATATGCTGAAAGAAACCACAAAACAACTGAATTTAATTCAAGAACAAATGAATTTGTGAGTATAAATAACCAATTTATTTCTATCACTGTTCCCTCCCTGATGCATTTTTTCAGAATTCTTTAGTAACATAAACAAAACAATTTTTTCCATAACAATTCTTTAATGGACTTTTTAAAAAAAGAAGTTTTCATGAAAGCAACTGAAAAGGAATGAACTAGTTTAATATATTTCCAGCCTAATATTTAAAAAAAGAAAAAGAGAGTAATAAATTTCACTTCTCTTAATGTTATGGGGAAAAATTACATTAATCTATATTTTCTTAATACAGATTTAATTTATATTTAATATAGATTTACTCTATATTGTTCTTCATAAAGAAAGTGAGCATTCAAAGAGAAACTACTGCTAGGTTACAAATTCGTTTAACCTCATCAATAGTAAAGAACAGGTGCTTGGATCCTGTTTCAAGCACCTTTCCAAATTTTAGTGAATTATGGTGAAATAAGGACTGAGTATCTGATATAACCATCTTAAAGTACTTTCACATAGATCTTGTTAGCATACCTACCTTAAAGTCAGTCATTAGTTAACTGCAAAAGTAAAGTATTTCATGGATAATTTTTAGCCAATTTTATGGGAGAATAAACTGCACACAATAAAACACCCCCATCGGAACTTAAGATTGAGTTTTTTGGAATGATGGAAATCTGTATCTTGACTCGGATGTTGGTTATACAGGAATATATATTTGCTTAAACAAATCAAATTGAACCATTAAGATCTATGCATTTAATTGAATATTAAATTATACCTCAATTTAAAAAATTACAGGTAAAAGATTAAGAATCCACTTTCTAAATTATAACTAGGATTCTTTGTATAAAATATGTCAAATACTGGGGCCTCCCTGGTGGCGCAGTGGGTTAAGCAGCCACTTAAGCACGAGTTCGATTCCTGCTGCCGGCCAGGGAGGGGACCCACATGGCGCAGCTGACCTCTCCTGCTGTGCCCGCTGCTCCCCTCAGCAGTGTACTTCCGTTGATCTGCCTGTTCTGCTCCCGCTCTCTGTGGTGAATCCTCTCACCCCCTCCCTCACACCTCTGGCCTGTACCCCAGTGCTTGTATGCATAAATAAATAAATCTTTTTAAAAAAATATGTCAAATACTATATGCAAAATGTGAGATTACATCACACACTGATTTAATACACAACAAATTACAAAACAAACCATCCCTTCACCACACCACATACCACAATGCTGTTTGAACCACAGTGGATTTAGGTTCAGGGGTGGACTGAGATTGAGAATATGGGCAATTTTACTCTTTTTCAAATAAGGAATACAAGCTTTAGATCTGAAAGTAAAAGAGAAGAAAAGTTAATAGCCTTCTGACAATGTTACTTTTAAAATTGTTTTTAAACTACTTCACAGAGGAGTTAAGGCTTGGTTAGTAATCTGTAGGTGGTTATTGTTAGTTTTTTATTTTTCTAGAATGAAGGAAAAGCAACTAATTTTCATCCTCTGAAGCTTTGCTTGACTATCTGAATATGATCTGCTTGATAAAAACTATCAAATCCTTGATAGATTAGTCTTAAAGCAAACGGATATTATCCTCAACTACAATCTCTAAAAATCTCTCTGCCTCTCTCTTTTTCTCTCTCTTTCTCTTTCTCCCTAGCACAGTTAAAGTACTTTTCAGTCAGCATGGCCAGAACTGCTTAAAGAACATGAGTGTTCAAGGTGGACAGACCTGGGTTCAAATCTTCCTTCTGTCCCTTCATTGTGTAATCTTGGACAAAATATACAGCATTATAACTCTCAGTTTTATCACGAATAAATGTTGGTAATACCTTCTACCACCTAGGATTAATTAGGGATTAAAATGAGATGATATAAGATATAAATGAGGTACTTAGAAGAGTACATATGCTAAGCATAAAATAAACCATTGCTATCATTAGTATTACATGTGCTGAATTATTTCATCTTAGTAGATATGGTTCCTGAAAATGTCATTTAATAACATATCCCCCAATATGCAATACAATATGCCTTTGGGAGCAATATTTATTTTTATTTCTTTTCAAAAAAGAACAGCTTATATAGAGAGGCAATTTACTTACAAAAGATTCAGGTATAATGTTTTTAAGTTTTTAATTAATAAGCTATAACATGTAATAGATTGATAAACACATAGTTTTGTAATGTAGGCTTCAGGCTGTGAATTGGAAAGTTTTTTTTTTAAACTAATAAATGTACAATATTCTTCCTATAATCTGTAACATTTTCAAGTTTATAAACCAAATGCAATCAATAGCTCTATAGTTTTCAGTATACATTGTTTTTCCTTTCCAAAGATACTTCATTTCTATGGGGGGGACATGGAGATGGGCAGACCCCATTACAGCTGTATTCGTTAAAGTAGTGAAGTTACACCAAAAATAAACAAAGAACAGTCTACTCTAGGCAATGAAACCATATTTTACACTCAAAGGGAAAAGTTCATTTCTTTTACATTACAAACATGAACTTCTCCTTTGACCTTTTAGAGAAAACTTGCCCACATCCACTTTGCCTCCGTAGCCCTTATTCAGCACTGCTAAATCTATATCAAATCACTAAATCCTAAATCAAGTGCAATTTTCACAGCAACATGAGCTTCTATATATTTTATCGAAAACTCAACACCATGCTTAGATACAATATACCTTTGGCCTAATAAAATAATTAAGTTTATTAAAAACTTGCTGTTTGGTAGACAATGCATTTTACTTTTACATAACTGGTTTTCTTATTCAGAGTTGCAAACTCAAAGGCCCATAGGATGTTCAAGAAAGCAAATAAAATGAAAGAATCTACTCTAGTAATACAATGAATCTTTACTACTGAATTTTTATAAGCATTTAACATGATACAAAGACATTAATAAAATGGAGAATATATATATATTTAAAATATAAGTTAAAATGGAAATGTTTCATTTTAAGTTTCCCTTTTATAACATATACCCTTGGGCCTCCCTTGTGGTGCAAGGAGTTGAGCACTGCAATGTGGGCTTCTGCAGCTACTGCAGCACAAGTTTGATCCCCGGCCAGGGAGGGGACTCCCATAGCGCAGCAGACCTCTCTTGCTTCGCTTGCTGCCCCCCTCAGCAGTGTACTTCAGCCTGCTCTGCTCCCTACTCTATCTGGTGAATCCTCTCACCCTCCATGCCTCTGGCCCTAGCTCTTGTATGCATAAATAAAATCTTAAAAAAAAAAAAAAAAATGAAAAAACACATATACCCTTCACAGAGGGCCCAAAACTAACGCTTTTTCTTTGGTTCAAAGGGCAATGGCAGGTCTTTAATTTAGCTGTACAATCTGCCTTTAGTTGGAAACAATATTTAGCTTTATTAAAAACAAAGATATTCATATGTATTGGCACTTTCAACAGTTACTGCTAAAACGGGGGGTATACCTTTAGGGTGCTTATTTATGCGGAACTTGTAGATCTGTTTCCTAACATACTCACACTTAGTGTTTAGTACTTGGGTGTCTTTCAGCTTATACATTCCATTTGCAGTTCTTCAGAGAACTGACAACATCAGTTCATTTTCCTATAGTTTAAAATAGGATTTTTTGCATTTCAGCTTCAAATCTACAATTGTAGGAATGTAGTTCAGGCCATTGCTTTCGCTTTTGGAAAATGACCTCCGTATAGGAAAACGGACCAGACCATTCTGACCAGATGGGTTTTCTAAAGACACAATTTCATAAGGAATGAGCAAGAGAATCACACATCTGTGTTTATGTTAAGTCATAATGTCACTGAGAAAAGACAAAGCCCTTGATTCAATCTTTGTTTTGGAACTGAGTCAGGACTTTTCAGTGGCAAAAAAGTTGCTTTCTTTCATTCTAAAAATAAAAGCTCTTCAGCAATATGCTATGACCACCCAAATTTTTCATAAAGATCATGTTTGTATTCAATGTGAATAAAACACTGAAATGTCTATGGTTCAAGTCATGGAAATACATTTAGAATTTGTCTGTTTATAACTTTTTTACCCAAAGCGATTCCTAATGAATAATGACCAAATTGGATTTTTGCACCCCTGCAAAACGTTTCTACGTAAGTTTCAAGTAAAAACTGAAGTCACCGGCCTCCCTGGTGTACAGCAAGACCAGTTCGATCCTGGCCAGGGAGGAAACCCACATGGCTAGCAGATCCCTCCTGCCTCGCACACTGCTCCCCCCAGCAGTGTATTTCAGTCCACCTGCCTGTTCTGCTCCCCACTCTGTCTCTGGTGAAGGCTCTTACCTCCCAGATTCTGGCCTGTACCCTAGCTCTTGTATGCATAAATAGATCTTCCAAAAAACAAACACTGAAGTCACAGCAGCAATGTCTATAGTTGTGATTAGCTTTGACAAATCTACATTAACTTTCTAAGACAATTCTCAGCACTTAAAAGGTTATTTCCATATGTTCATCTCATGGATATTCAATCCAAAAACTTCTTAATCACATAAAAATTCTCCTGACACTATAAGCAAATATAACTAGGTGAGTGGAATATTTATATGCATGGCTTCATCATCAGCAATAGAATCTGCCACAAATTTTTTAAGTTTTTGAGACAATGTGCCCTTCTGAGTCTTTTTTTTTTAAAGATTTATTTATTTATACATACAAGAACTGCGGGACAGGCCAGACAAGCAGGAGGTGAGAATATTTACCAGAGACAGAGAGGGGAGCAGAACAGGCAGATAGACTGAAACACACTGCTGAGGGGAGCAGCAGGCAAGGCAGGAGAGGTCTGCTGTGCCATGTGGGTCCCCTCCCTGGCCAGGGATCAAACTTGCATTGCTGTGCCGTGGATGCTTCACAGTGTGGCACTCAACCAGCTGCGCCACCAGGGAGGCCCACCCTTCTGAGTCTTAACGCAACATGATGAGCAAGAATATTCCTAGTTAGGATTATATTTTTAAATATATGTTTAAGTTTTTGCATTCAATACAGTATCTTTCATAAAGTTATCAACTATGAAAGATTTTGAGGGTCTCCCTGGTAAAGCATAGTCTCAGCACTATGAAGCTATCTGCAGCCACTGCAACATGAGTTCGATCCCCGGCCAGGGAAGTGACCCACATAATGGCACAGCAGACCTCTCCTGTCTCGCCTGCTGCTCTCCTCAGCAGTGTATTTTAGTAGCTTCACCTGTTCTGTTCTGCTCTCTACTGTCTCTGATGATTCCTCTCACTCCCCACCCCCACATCTCTGGCCTGTGGCCCAGTTCTTGTGTGCATAAATAAATAAATTTAAAAAAAAAAAAGATTTTGATGTCCAAATATGTCTTCATGTAACACATAACTGCAACACACAGTAGCACTGGTTACTATATTTGAAAATAAACACAAACGCTATTGAAACACAAGCTCTTTTTTTAGTTCAGTTATTCATCATAATTTTTTCTATATGTTTGTCATAGTTCTTACTATAGCTTGATTTGACTACAGTTTCCATTCATCCTTCCATACTGAATTTATAGAAATATGGTCCACATCTACAAAGAAGTTCTCACTCATTTTACTTGAACATATGGCTCCCTTGGCATATGATTCATTTTCTTACTTCGGATGTAGATCTGTGTATGAGAAATATTTTCCTTCCCTCTTAAATATAAAAACAACAGTGAATAAAAACACAAGGATGAATGGCAACTTTTATCTTGTCCTGAGCATCTGGAAGATAAGAGAGTTCATGCTCCATCAACAAGGCAGTAGATACTCAGCCACTGGCTACAGCAGGTAACTGTTGCCATGTGGGAATTTGGTCTCTGGGGCTCTATTTTCCAATATTTCAAGAACAGAAATACGAATTTTTTGAAAATCCCCAAATTTTTAATGCAGGTAATGAATGTAGTGAAAGTTTTAATGTAGGTATCCAATAAAAACAAATGTTAACACTGATAGGGCAAAGTCTTGTAGACCCAATAAAACATGTGTGAAGAAAAGTTCAGGGCTAACTTACCAACTTTACATTTAACCTTCATGACCAATCCTATGACATCCAGTTTGACCATCCCTGCGTAATAAATGGGGAAACTGAATCCGCAAGAGGTGGAGTTCCCTGAACAACGTTCTGAAATAGCAAATCATGAAAGGTGGAGTGGGGTCTCAACGCTCCTTAAGGCAGTTTGACTCCAAACCCCGTGGAGCTACCACATGTTCTGTGGATGCATAAGGAGGCCAACAAGTTCTACATTGATCTGTTGTTATGTCCAAATGCAGAATACTTGAACCCGAGGGCAAATAAACTGCTAAACCAGTGGGCAGAGCAACAAAAAGGCACACCATCTGACCAGTCCAGGACAGACCAGGACCATGTTTGCTCTCATTGTGTATTCTACCTTTCTCCTAACATGGCCCAAGAGAGCATTAGCCTTTTTTCAGTTATGTTAAAATGTGACTTACAATGAGTCTCTATTATTTCTGTAACTAAAACCCAGTGCTTTGCAGAGGAAGGAGAGACTATTGTTGCCTTGAGTAATCAGAAAACTTGGTGTATATACATGTATTTATTCATGCAAATGTTTAAATGCTTGAGCTATAGTCTATTAGATTCACAGAGAAAAGGAACACGGAATAAAACTATATATTTAAAATACTGTCTACTGACTTGGAGAGCATTTAGAACTTTTGAAGAACTGAATAGATTTAAGGTGTATTGCCAGCCTGGTTCAAATCTGTTTACAACTTGTTCTCAGGAAACACTGCAAAGCTCTCCCCCAGGACTCTTTAACTTACGTAAGGTAGGTGCCTCTGGTGTTGACATTCATCATCAAATCCACTCTCTTTGTAGGTGTTTCCAATGTGTTGGTCAAGCTAATGGCACTGGCATTATTCACCAAAATATCAATTCCTGTTTTCAAATAAATGTTAAACTTTATAAAAAAAAAAAGTAAAAACATTTACTCGATATAGGTGAACCCTAAGTTGATTTACAGATAATTCATTTATATAATAATGATTGACCAATAGACCAATGCAAGATCAGCAGCTGCGTCAAAACAGCACCCAAATTACTTTCACTGCACAATGGAGATGGCTAATTACTAGAGCAAGCCATGAAGCTAGAAGGAAGCCTGGTCTTGGGACTGGAATCTCTATCCTCTCATTCTGTTACATCCTGGTCCTCCCTCCTCATTTCCAAGAGCCTAAGGTCAACTTTCTTAAAGTTTCCCCAACTTTTCTTAAAGTACCAGCCTTCCAGAGCGGCCACACATCCAAACACAGCTGTCCCCTTACCCCTCTATGGCCCTTGTTTAAACGAGCGTTCCTTTCTGGTTTCAGAAACCGCAAAAAGAAAAATAGATCTAGAGATTCAATTTCAGGCAAATCATCAAACTAAATTAAGTCTGCTTTGATAACCCATATAAAAAATAAATCTAGAATGACTATTACTTTTGTATATTCTAGCCAGTCCATAACTATGTCTAACATATTTTGTTTAGTTACAAGTTTAGTTAAATAATGTTAATAATAAAGGTCAAATTCAAATATATCTCAAACACTCCTCTGTGTCTGTAATTCTTTTTTTTAAGATTTATTTATTTATGCATACAAGCACTGGGGTACAGGCCAGAGGTGTGGGGGGGTGAGAGGATTCACCACAGAGAGCCGGGAGCAGAACAGGCAGATCAATGGAAGTACACTGCTAAGGGGAGCAGCGGGCACAGCAGGAGAGGTCTGCTGCACCATGTGGGTCCCCGCCCTGGCCGGCAGCAGGGATCGAACTTGTGCTGCAGTGGCTGCGGTTTGTTTCATAGTGCGTTGCTTAACCCACTGCGCCACCAGGGAGGCCCTGTAATTCTTTTTAAAGGGTACTTAATATGCCATCTAATAGAAATATCACACTTTCTATTGCCAGGATTAATTTTGCAATAAACATCTTTTGCTCCCCTTTTAACTCTACTATGCACCTCTTTCACAATATGGAGGTAATAGTTTAAATAAGGTAACATACTCAACAAGCCATTTTAGTCATAAGTACCCTTTCTTCCTATATAGTAACATTATAAAAATTTGATCAGATTCTCATTCTTCAATTTCCACATTCATTAGTACAGTTTGTTTTGCTAATGTTTCCTGTAAAGGAAGTAGGTAAGGAAGAAAAGTATACTGAGTGACAAACTGGATTTGGCTTGTCAATGACCAAGAAAGAAGTGTGTCTACGTGAAAAGGCAGATCAAAATTTCCAAATTCAGATGGGCCAGATTAAAACAGATCAGGGAACAACAGTGGGGCATGCTACACAAAAGGCACGTCTGTGCCTGCTGCAGGAACGAAAAAAGGATGGCAGGGAAGAACGTTTCTGTGGTTTATGAGCTACTATCATTTACTCAAGACCTGCAAAAACTCCAGCTATAACAGAAGACAAGGAGCTGGATGGACCATGTGGCACAGCCCCTGAGAGCACAGTCTTGAAATCATCAACTTCTCAGGACTTTTGCTTCAGAATGATTCTCCAGCACAGAGAAAAGTCAAGACAAAGGTGAAAGAAAACTTCGTTAAAAGGTTAAAAGGCAGAATTAAAAGACCTACAATATTCCAAAACAAAAAGCAGTAACAGTGGCAGAGTTTAGAACTAAAACCCAACAAAAAATAAAGGCTTGGGATCTGTGTAGGGAAAGAATAGTGAAGGAAAAAAGGGCTGGTCAAGAATCAACCCCTGGGCCTCCCTGGTAGCGCAGCAGGTTGAGTGCCACACTGTGAAGCATCTGCTGCACAACAGCGCGAGTTCAATCCCTGGCAGGGGAGGGGACCCACATGGCGCAGCAGACCTCTCCTGCCTTGCTTGCTGCTCTCCTCAGCAGTGTGTTTCAAGAGATCTGCCTGTTCTGCTCCCCATTCTGTCTCTGGTGAATCCTCTTACCACCCCCCATGCCTCTGGCCTTTTCCCCAGCTCTTGTATGCATAAATACATAAAAAAAAAATCTTTTTTAAAAAAGTTAAAATTGGGCCTCCCTGGTAGTGCAGCGGTAGTGCAGTGAAGCATCCACTGCACAGCAGTGTGAGTTTGGTCCCAGCCAGGGAGGGGACCCACATGGCGCAGCAGACCTCTCCTTCCTCGCCCGCTGCTCCCCTCAACGCCTCTGGCCTGTACCCCAGCTCTTGTATGAATAAATAAATCTTTTTTAAAAATTAAAATTAGTTATATTTACCAATATTTAAGAATTATTTCAGAATTAGGACACTACCTCCAAATTTCTGCACTGCCTGCTCCACTGCGTTACTGATTTGTTGTTCATCTCTCACGTCGACAACACACGGCAAGGCCTTTCCTCCAGCTGCTTCTACTGCAAAGAATAAATGAACAAGCATTAAAGCATCTGATATCAAACCTTTCATTTTTATATGAGTCAAAAGGAAAAAGCATCCTATTTTCAGAAAGTCAACATAAATAATTATGTCTTGTAACTAAGTGGCTTCAGCATACCGGGGGTGCCCTATGGGACAGACTAGCTCATAGCCAGCTTCAGAGCAGCTAGTCCAATTCTATTCAAAATCAATGGGAGATAATTTTTAAAACATTTATTATGGAAAATAAACAAAAGATATAAAGAATAATGAGCTACCATGAACCGATCCCTCTGTATTTCCAATGATTGTTAATGCTTTGCCAGTCATTGCTTTAATTTATCCACCCCCAATCCTGATACGTTTCTTGCTGGCATAGTGTAAAACATCATCTCACTTAAAAATACTGCACATGTATCCCCCTAACATAACCACAGTGATAGTAACATAACAAAACAAACTCAAACGGTCAAAATTTTAAAACCTGTGTCTACCACAAAGCCTTGAACGTTCAATAAATATTTGTGAACCGAAAGTATTAAAATAATGACTTGCAAATTGTGCAGAGGATAAAAACCATGGAGAGAGCAAAGTGTTCCCATCATCCACCGCTCAGATTCTTTCCTCTCCACTTCCACTTCCCCGTTTTCTGCTCCCATGCAAGATCCACTGCTCCCATGAGACCTGATTTTTATTAGGAGTCTCATATCACTCAAAATTGCTGGGGGAGAAAAAACAGTTCCAAATCACTAATCTAAGGGAACAAAATACTTCTTTAGCTAGATAAATTATTTCTAGGGTAGCTTTCACATGGCTATACTTCAACCCTCCAGCAAATTCTCTACATATTGAGAGCCCAGTGAGGACATTTCAGGAAATTGCAGTGTTGCACTCACTTTCTTCAGCAGCAGTATAGATTGTGCCTGGAAGTTTGGGGTGCGCCTGGGTGGTCTTGGCAGCAATGACAATATTTGCTCCATCCTTTGCCGCTTTCAACGCAATAGCTTTGCCAATGCCCCGGCTTGCGCCTGTGATAAAAACTGTGCATCCCGCTAGCTTCCTGCAACAGAACAGATGTGACCTTAGTAGGAACCTCAAAGCTTTATTTACTTACCGTTATCAGAAATTCAGACACATTTTCTCAATATATATGTTCTCTCCTCTGTGAAATTTTCTCTCCCTCCATCTCATAGTTAACAAGTTCACTGCACTCCCACTTCACAATGACTTATAAATAATAAAATAGAACTGTAGTTGTGTTTTGGTAAATAAGATGTATGCAAACGAGGACTCTTAAGGAGAAATGAGGAATTAAAAAAATAAACCATAGAAACCTGGATTTTTTTTTTCCCACAGAAATAGAGTTCAAGCTTATTTTTGAGGGGTTAAATCTCAGTGCTATCATCGCTATGGCCTGAGTGCAATCCCTGGCCAGAGAGCTAACCCACATGGTGCAGCAGACCTCTCCTGTCTTGCCTGCGGCTCCCCTCAGCAGTGTATTTCAGTAGATCCGCTTGTTCTGCTCCCCACTCTGTCTCTGGTGAATCTTCTCACCCACCCTGTACCTCTGGCCAACACCCCAGGTCTTCTATGCAAAAATAATTAAAATTTTTGAAAAAAAAACTTCAAAGTTTATTTCTGAGTGGTGGGATTCTGAAAGTTACCACATTCTTTGTATTCGTCAGGATTTTTCAAGTTTTCCACAATGACTCCATACCATTAAAAGAAACTCTCTTAACAGTAAAACACTGTTCACAGGTATGCTCACCAGAGAAGAGAAGAGTGAAACAATGTAAATGACCACCCGTTGACCGAACAAAGAGGATGCATTACCCATACAAGAAATACATTCGTCAAGAAAAAGGAATGAAAAAAAGAAAAGAAAAAAGAAAAGGGAAAGAAGTACTGACACATGCAACTGAGTGAACCTTGAAAGCATTATGCTGAGTGAAAGAAGGTAGTCACAAAGGACCACATATTAAAGGAGTGCATTTATTTTTTTTTTAAAGATTTATTTATTTATGCATACAAGAGCTGGGGTACAGGCCAGAGTTCAGGGAGGTGAGAGGATTCACCAGACAGAGTGGGGAGCAGAACAGGCAGACTGACTGAAACACACTGCCGAGGGCAGCAGCGGGCAAGGCAGGAGAGGTCTGCTGCGCCATGTGGGGCCCCTCCCTGGGCGGCGGCAGGGATCGAACTCATGCTGCAGTGGCTGCGGTCTGCTTTACAGTGCGCTGCTTAACCCACTGCGCCACCAGGGAGGCCCAAGGAGTGCATTTAATGGCGTGTACAGAGGTAGGCAAATCCATGGACCACAACTACTAGTAGCTACTAAGTGCGGGGGGGTCGGACATTGAGGGTTGAAGCTGTGGGGCTTTTTTAAAGTTATTTAACATTGGTTTATAACATTATAGAGGGTTGCTTCTTTGGAATGATGACAAAGTTTTACAATTGTGGTAAAGTTGGCACAAGGGTGCAGAACTGTGGGGCCATCCTCAGCTACTGTAGCACATGTTCAATGCCCAGCCAGGGAGGGGATCCACATGGGGCAGCAGACCTCTCCTGCCTCACCCGCTGCTCCCCTCGGCGGTGTGTTTCTGTCAGTCTGCCTGTTCTGCTCCCCACTCTGTCTCTGGTGAATCCTCTCACCCCCTGCACCTCTGACCTGTACCCCAGTTCTTGTATGCATAAATAAATGTCTTAAATAAATAAATAAAATTGTGGTAAAGTTTGCACAACTCTGATTATACTAAGTCACTTAATTGTACATTTTAAATGTATGCTTTGTGAGGATGCATGAATTATATCTCAATAAAGTTGTCACTCAAACAAACACATAAATTGGCAAAGAGCTCAGAATATTCATCAGATCCTCTGATCCAACTGTACTGAGGAAAGTTCTCTGTACACATTCGTTCTTTGCATCTCCTCACCTTAACTTTCAACTTTCTGCTGAGATGTTAGGTGAAGACACATAAAACAAGGTCAGGTAAACAAAGACGGCAAGGTACTGTCTCAACTCCTTTCTAAAGGCAAATGCTCAGCATCCCTCATAATCAGGGAAATGCAAATTAAGACCACAATGAGGTACCACCTTACACAGGTAAGAATGGCACACATCAAAAAAACCAAGAACAAATGCTGGCGAGAATGTGGAAAAAAGGAACCCTAGTACACTGCGGGTGGGAATGCAAGTTAATCCAACCATTATGTATGGAGGTTCCTCAGTCTACTACAAATGGAACTACCATATGATCCAGCAATCCACCCAAAGGACACAAAAACACTAATCCAAAAGATCACCTGTACCCCTATGTTTATTACAGCACTATTTGTAATTGGTAAAACCTGGAAACAACCCAAATGCCCAAAAGTAGATGATGGATCAAGCAGATGTGGTGCATATACACAATGGAGTATTATTCAGCAATCAAAAATGGGAAGCTAGGGACATTTATAGAAACATGGATGGAGCTAGAAGGAATTATACTTAGTAAAACAAGTCAGAAGGCAAGAGGAAAATATCGGATGGCTTCACTTTTTGGAGGACTGTGAAGGAACAACAACTATAACAAAAGAGAAAAAAAGAGAGAAATTTCAAGGAAATGAGCAGTTACAACCAAAAACAAGCAAACAAACAAAAAACTCAACAAGAACAAAAGGTCAAAGATAAGCAAACCAAAGGAAAGGGATCAAGAGGGGTGGGGGTGGGGGGGAGGGGGAAGCCTAAGGAGGTAGAGACAGGGATGAAGGCAGAAAGAGTGCAAGGGACTGAGGTGATGGTGCACAGGTGGAATGGTGGCGGGGACTCCCTGGGGACTACAAATGATGTCAAATATAATTAATTAGATAAAAATAAAGGCAAATAAAAAACCAAAAGCATACTCGCAGAGATAATGAGGAACAGCAAAAGTGACAATGACACAGAGACAAGGAAACAGTAACCAGAGACAAGGCTCTTACCATCATCTGGAGGACTCCCCTCCAGAAGTAAACATCAGAGGCGAAAGTGAAAGATAGCTTTAAAAGGTGGAGTAACTAGTAAAAAGGGAGGGGCATGGAGTAGAAGAGAAGGGTGGAGACTTTTTAGTGAACTATAGCAAACATACAAACACTATATAAGCTAATGTGTATAGTTTAGAGAACAAAAAAAAAAACAACCCAGCATATTCATACTCATTACCAAATAACAGAATACTGCCAACACCCCAGGGTGTGCCCTGTTTACTCCTCTCCAGCCACCCTCTTCCTCCCTCCCCCACAAAGTAACAATGACTTTAAGTAGTATTACTCGTTTCCATGTTTTTTTATTACTCCTAATATCTACATATCTATGTCTAAGCTGAGAAACCAGACCTTCCATCTGTTCGAGGATAGTCCTAGAGCAGAGACTGGTTTTTACAGACAAACATTTGATCGATTTGGTGGTATATAACATCCATTTCTGAACCCCAATTAATCATCACAGTTCAAGATCTTGAATTGTACCTTCCAAAGAGGTATGTTTAAGTTCTAACCTCCTGTGCATCAGAATGTGACCTTATTTGGAATGAGGTTATTGCAGACATAATTAGTTAAGATCACGTCATAATGGAGTAGGGTGGGCCCTTATACAGGTCTTCTTATAAAGACACCAATATGAATGGGAAAGGGAAGACAACGTGAAGACAGACACAGTGGAAGAATTCTGTCTGCTGGAATTCCATCAGGCATAGACTGGAGGGATACAGCTACAACTCAAGATGCCAAGGATTGCCAGCTATCTCTAGCAGCTAGGAAGAAGTAAGGAAGGATTCTACTCAGAATTCCAGAGAGCTCATGGCTCTGTTGACACCATGATTTCAGATGTCTAGTCTCCAGAATTATAAAAGCAACCATTTCTGTTTTAAGCTGCTCAGCTTGTAGTACTTTGTTATGGCAGGCCTAGCAAAACAATACTTCATCCCGCTGCCCAAAATAAAGGAACTTCATTCTTATTAAGTATGTATTAAAAATAATTGTACTAGTTATTTTTAATTTCACCAAACTCAAGTATTGTGAAAATTGGTTATCTCTTGTTACACTTATACTTCATGTTATATAGTCATATATATGTCCAATTTTGCCTCTTGACCACAAAGCCTAAAATATTTACTAGGTAGGCCTTTATAGAAAAGTTAGCCTAGCCATGGTCTAAACAATACACTAATTGGTTTTTGCCTAATTTTGAATTTTATGTAGTTTATACAATATGTGTTATTCTATGATTTGCTTCTTTCACAAAACATTTTTTGGAGATGTGTTCATGTTAGCATAAGTAGCTATACTTATTTTACTTTAGTGTATAATGTCCCACATATGGAGTTTCAGTGCCAAGACTCAGTCCCAGGTCTTGAAGATTCATTCTCTTCTACTCCTCTGCAAGGAGAACTACATTGCTCCACGGTCAGGCCAAGAAGCATCCTAGCTTAGTCCTCCTGTTTGTATTTACTGGAGGCAGAGGTATTAGGGTTGTGCCATAGGCCATGTGTCTGGGATCCTGATGTCAACTGAGACAGAAAGAATACCCCAGAACCCTGGAAAACTGGGTCCCAATGATCAATACCAGTTTCTTAGTTTCGTCACAACAAACCAAGGGGAGACTTCTAAATGAAACATTTCACTATATAACTGCTTAAAATGAAGGTCTTCCAGAAGCCATTAGCACAATTTCCCCCTTAACCAGGAAGTAGTTCCCCTTTAAATGCATGAAATCCCATTTTGGAATATCATATTGGGAAGTATACCAATTAATAAATATCTGAAACTTGGAGGAAAAGATCCATATATCAACATACCATAAATTATTTATTCATCTGCTGTTTATGGAGTTTTCTGATGTTTTCTACTGTGAACAATGTTGCTATTACTATTCTTGCACAGTTCTTCCAGTTACATATGCAAGAGTTTCTCTCGGGCATATATCTACTGCTGGAAACTGCTAGATTACAGGACACTGCTGCTGGTTAAAAGGGCCACAAATCCTTTGGCATTCCTTCCATCAAGAAGAGTATATTTTCCCTTTCCCTCTGCGTCTGGGTTGGCCTTATAACCCAGAGATACAAAATGGAGATACAAAATGTGTTGGAAGTGGTATCCTGGGACTTCCAAGGAGCCTAGAAGATGACTGGCGGCTTCCACATTCACCCTCCTTAAGTCAGTTCCATGCTGCAAAAAGGAGGGACAGGATCACCAAGTGAGGAGAGGACATATTAGTGGGGTAAGTCAGGATATTTTAGGAACAGTCAAGGACCCAGCTAAATGATGAGGGGTGACCTCAATTTATAATCTGTAGAGTAAAAGAACCCAGTTAATACAAAGAACTGTGAACAATGAAAAATCATTGTTTGGGCTCCCTGGTGGCACAAAGGGTTAAGTCTCAGCACTAAGAAGCTATCCACAGCCACTGCAGCACCAGGTTGATCCTGGCCAGGGAGGTGACCCATGTGGCAGACCTCTCCTGTCCTGACCGCTGCTCCCCTCAGCAGTGTGTTTCAACCAGTCTGCCTGTTCTGCTCCCCACTCTGTCCCTGATGACTACTCTCACACCTTGCAGCACTGGCCTATACCCCGGTTCTTGTATGCATAAACAAATAAAGCTTTAAAATAAAGCTTTAAAAAAAAAGTTAAAACCTTATAAATATGCACACTCAAAGTTTAACCCCGTATCTACCCAAGCTTTACTAATTTCTGGCTTCTTTTTCTTATATTCCTTTTTACAAAAATATGCAAACACACATAACACAACTTATATAAGTGTAACTCTGCCTTCTTTTTTTAATCAAAAAGTAGTAGAGTATTAAAGAGATTTTTAATGTAAATGTTAAGATGAAAAATGACCCAAGATGCCTTTAAAAAGCTCCATGCCTCTGCCTTCAGCCTGGTTGGATGGATGCCCAGTAGGTTAAAGGACATTTTCAAGGACTCCTCCCCTCAGAGTCTCAAGCACTGGCAGAGAGAAGGCAAAGACAAGCGTCTTTTAATCTGAAGTCCAGGTTGTACTACTGAGGAACTCCTCCAGCTCTAAACCATTACAAACAGTACTGTATAGAGGAGAAAAAGACATCAAATTTCTCAATACCAGTGGCAGATAGTTAAAACTTGGTGATGCAGAGTTAACCTATACTAAAAATTTTCAGAGTTTTCTGCTACCTCAAAATCTGGTTAAAAGTGATAAAATATTTAAGCAAAACAATCACCTAAAAAAATGATGCTAGCCATTCTAAAGTTCATTTGGAAAAATAAACACCCAAGTATAACCAGGAAAATTCTGAACAAGAATCTAAATGAGGCAGGAACTAGCCTTCTCAGTTATTTAAATATTGTATAAAACGAGAGCAAAAATAACTCTGTGCTGATGCATAAATATACAGACCAGTAAAATATACAGAATACAAAATCCAGAAACAGCCCTCTATACATACAAGAAATTAGTAGATAACAGAGGTGAAGTTTCTAACAGAAAAGATATGTAACTAGTCACTCAGTGCTGGGACAAGTATACAGCCTGCCTGCCATCCAAACTGAATAAAGTGGGCTTCCTAATTCACTGCTTTTTATATCAAAACAATATGCAAATTACTTCATTACATGTGGATGAAAAAATTGGAGAGCAGAGAGCCTCCCTGGTGGCCTAAGGGTTAATTTTCAGTCCTGCTACCACTACAGCCCTCCCACAGAGAAGATGACTGAGTTTGAACCTTCCCTGGCAAGGAAGGGGACTCACATGACCCAGCAGATCTCTCCAGTTTCACCCGCTGCTCCCCTCAGCAGTGTATTTCAGTAGATCTACCTGTTCTGCTCCCCACTTTGTCTCTGGTGAATCCTCTCACCCTCTGCACCAGGCTAATACCCCATTTCTTGTAACCACAAATAAATAAAATTATGGACAACTTAGAGATTTTTCCAAAACACCGAAGAGCTTTAAAGGCTTAACAACTGACTCAAGGGCCTCCCTGGTGGCGCAGTGGGTTAAGCAACACACTATGAAGCAGACCGCAGCCTCTGCAGCACGAGTTCGATCCCTGCCGCTGGCCAGGAGGGGGACCCACATGGCGCAGCAGACCTCTCCTGCTGTGCCCGCTGCTCCCCTCAGCAGTGTAC
>JAGFMF010012011.1:6765006-6794507 GCA_019455555.1 Galemys pyrenaicus | reverse complement strand
GATCTGCCTGTTCTGCTCCCCGCTCTCTGTGGTGAATCCTCTCACCACCCCCACACATCTGACCTGTACCCCAGTGCTTGTATGCATAAATAAATAAATAATAATAAATCTTTTAAAGATTTATTTATTTATGCATACAAGCACTGGGGTACAGGCTAGAGGTCCGGGGGGTGAGAAGATTCACCACAGACAGAGCGGGGAGCAGATCAGGCAGACCAACAGAAGTACACTGCTGAGGGGAGCAGCGGGCAAGGCAGGAGAGGTTTGCCACACCATGTGGGTCCCCTCCCTGGCTGGCAGCAGGGACCTAACTCATGCTGCAGTAGCTGTGGTTTGCTTCACAGTGCACTGCTTAACCCACTGCGCCACCAGGGAGATCCTCATGCCTATATTCTTAAGGATTTTCTTTGCATAGATGGATAAGGACTTGGGGAGACATAGGACCTAGGGGATATAGTTTGATAAAATGATATAGTAAGGGAATTATTCATTCTTTATCAAATTCAATGCAACTTTGACATGGCCTGGCAACACTTACTATAGGCCAGAGACAGCTGAGTGCACCATTCTTGCAAATATTGTAGTCCTCTGAACCCAGCACTGGTTGTGACAAGAGCTTCAAATGGAGATGATGCTATCGAAATCTGGCACAGAATGAGGAAAGTGGGCATACCTCACAGTTGCCACAAGGTCAGTGAGTATGTAGGGGACATTTGTTTCAAGACTACTCCTCAAATAGTTGGAAAGGACTTTGAAGGGAAAGCTCATAACTGGACAGATTGGGCAGAGTCTGTCTGAGTCTGTCAGCACATGTATCATATTTGATATGAACTGACTACCAGAGATAGTCTGAAAATATGAACTCTACTTCCATATATATATATTAAACCTTTTAAGTTTCTTATTACTTAACCAGTGACAACAAATATTACGGGAACACTCTACCAAGTTTGTTTTGAAATAATGATAAATTTGTTACAGGACAGGGAGAGGGGCACCCCAGAACGTCCAAACCTGCTGATCTAAATAGATTTTGCCATCTGCCTCACCAAGACAAAACATATTCTAGTGCACAAGACCATTAATAAAAGCAACTTCAATACTATTAGGCTCCAACACAGAAAAGATAAAGAACATAGTTTCCAAATCAAGCACCCCAAGTTACCCATCCCCTTGTGGGGAAAAGTCTACCCAAACAAGGTTTGGTCCAAAGCAGGGCCACTAAGGCATGAAAGCCTGCCACAAGTCTAAAGCACCTTCTGGTGGGTACCCATAGAAAAGGGTCAGAAACAGCTAGTGGGTCTAGAAGGAAAAGAGCAAAATCAAATCAAGATCAATGCCGCCGCTCCCCACAGGTCTCTTACCCACATTTGTTTGTAAACCAGTCCAGTAGCATAAAATGCAAGTGCAGCTTCTTCACGTCTGTCTGCTCCATGTGCCTCCTCCAGGTCTCCTGGCTCTCCTTCCTTCATTCCTTCTCCAGGCTCCTCTCCAGTTTTCCCTCCTCCTTGCTCAGCTCCACCCTCCCTTGGGTTGGGCAGGGAACCTGGAACAACCCATTTTCCTGGGTACCACCCTGCTACAGATTCAGTGAAGAGGTCCTGTGTATCCTTCACTCAGTTTCTCCTAATGGTAACATCTTCATAACTGTAGTATAATATGAAAACCAGGAAATTAACACTGATATTCATAAAACATTCATATTTTGCCAATTTTACATACACTTGTATGTGTGTAAAGTTCTATACACTTTCATCATGTATGGATTTGTATAGCTGTTACAGGACAACCCGATGTGAAATGAGTTGCCCGACTCTGGGTCCTTAAAAGGGAGTTATAAGATTCAACTGCAGGCACACAGAAAAAGATTAATAAAGGGATTATTTACAAAAGGAGAAATGAGTAACTCAGGGAGAAAGGAAAATAAATTGGTGAATGCATCCAACAAGTTTTGCTGAACTGGAACTGTTAAGGGCAACTTTTAATATAAAATTGGTTTTTTACACTGGGTTTTTTACCCACGTCCTTAGAAGACTTAAACGTTTTAACTCTAGGTATACGTGGCAAAAGTTATTAGCACGTTTTATTTTATGAAAGAAAGGGGAATAAAATAGTAATAATACTAAAGGAAAAAGAAAGGGATATAAATCCACAAATACCCTACCAGATCTAAGCAATGGCGCATTGAGGGCTGGCTCCGAGTCGAATGAGATGGCTCTGAAGGAAGGGGTCTGGCTCTTTAGTAAGAGGAAGGACCCCCAAGCTCACCTCTGGTTTTATAGCCAGCCTGGCTGCTTAACTCCACCCTCAGGTCCCAGTAATCCACTCTTTGATAATCATCTTATCGGATTTGTGGTTCTGGAACACTGATGGTCTGGAGTGGGGGTTGGAGTCCACACACCCATAATCCATTTAGGACCACCTTTCCCCCTAACAGAACCCCAATAAGATGCTAAAAAGAGGGCAAAAAAACAAGAGACCCTCAAGGCCCACATGTCCAGTTATATACAAAATCTAGCTGCTTAACTCCTCAGTTCCAAGCAATCTTCTTTGGCGGTGATGATGTAAGATTTGTCTTGGATCTTGATATCTTGGATCTCTTTGGTCTGGAGTGGGGTCCATAAAACCTATTTGTGGAATTTGTTCTGGACGTCCTTTCCCCAACATACCCAGCTCCACAGTCAAGATGCAGAACAAACTGCTGCATCACCACAAACATCCCCCCATCCTATTCAGTGTGGTTATACCCTTCCCACCTTGCTGTTAACCCCTGCAATCACTTCTTGTTCTCTTCAATAGTTTACTCATTTTGAGAATGTCATGTAAATGGAATCATAAACTTCGGAGACTTTTTGTTGTTGTTGTTAAAGATTTATTTATTTATACATACAAGAACTGGAGTACAAGTCAGAGGCGCAGGGGGTCAGAGGATTCACCAGAGAAAGACTGGGGAACAGAACAGGCAGATTAGACTGAAATACACTGCTGGAAGCAGTGGATGAGACAGGAGAGGTCTGCTGTTCCACGTGGGTCACCTCCCTAGCCAGGGGTTGGAACTCATGCAGCAGTGGCTGAAGATAACTTCATAAGTGCTGTGACTTAACCCCTTGCACCACCAGGGAGGCTCCTTCTGAGACTTTTGCATTTGTTGTGGAGTAAAATGGTATCAAAATATCTACTGCCCCACATTTCACCTATGGCTGGTCTTTTTTCTGATCTACTTGGCATCTTTGTATTACTTTTTATTATTTAAAAATATCATATGTATTAAGAAAAAGTCAGTTTACATAATTTTAGGGGTTATAAATTCAAACCTCAACAATTGTATGTTTGCACACTATGCCCACCACCATTACTTTGTATCTTAAGAACAGGGTAACAGAGTGGTTAAATGTTAACTACCACAGATTACTGGAATACCTTAAGGCAAGTGTTCAAAGGTTACATTTTGTCCTAAAGTCAGGATGGGGGTGGGTGGGGGATTCTTATCAGATGAAAGTGTTCCAGGGTCATTTCTTAAACAAATTAGAACAAAAATACTAGGTAAAGAAGGTAAAATGTCAGAAAGCTATAAATTAGATTTTTGTAACTGTCATACTTTTCAAAAGTTTGGAGTAAATAGCAATAAAGAATGTCTTACTCTGCTCGCCATCAAGGAACCAGAAAACAACATAGAATTCTCATGTAAAACCAGGTCATTTTTGTGATATCAGATCATTCCAGAAGTTTAGAAATTTCTTAGATTATGAGGCCAGTTTTTCTACATCTTATAGACTATAGAAATTGCTAGTATTCATTCTAAACGTGGTTGTAGACGATTAAATGTATACTACTTACTGGTTTTGAATCAGAAGGACTCGTAAACTTATGGGAGCTCACTCAATATAAATTTTTAAATTTATAACCAAGAAGCAGGAGAAAAGGAAAGGCTTCACCTTGTTTTCTGTTCTGAACTATCACTGTTACAAAACTTGAAGTTATATATTTAGGAAATACTATTCAGGTTTTTTTTTTTTTTTTCCATTTTAGTCAAATTAACTGCATGGAGATTTTCCAAAGCTGGTGTTAAGTAATATGGACAGTAGTTCTATAGTCTACATTTAAAAAAAAAATTATTGAAGTAACATTGTATTGTAACATAATGTCTTAGCTATGTGCTACTGAAAGTTACATTAAGTTCACCACCAAAAGTGCAATGCTACTCTTTATCATATATCAATTGTCTCCTTTTACCCAATTTACCCACCCTTTTTCCCCCTTCCTACTGGTAACCACTCCTTGGTCTTAAAGTCTAAGTTAATTTTTGTTTTATTTAGTCAATTCATTTCTTTTCTATTTATATGAGTGAAATTAGGAGCCTCCCAGGTGGCACAAGGGTTACCACAACATTAAGTAGAATTAACTAGATTAAAAAAAATCCAGGTTTTTAAGTGAAAAAAGCAAATAAAAATGGTGAAGCCTTAGAAGGATGTACACAAAACTGTTACACTGGGTATCCTGAACAGAAAATAGTTTGCAAAGAAAAAGAACTCTTTACTATATCTAATTGTTTGAAATTCCAAAATAAGTATACATGTTTGTATTACTGATGTAGATGAAAAAAATTAAGGAAATTTCATCCATTGAATACATCTCCCAAAAGAGCAATTGCAAAATTGCATCAGCTTACTGACATTTTTAATGTCCATCTTGATGAGGTAGGGAGGCAGTGTTTATAGCTGCAACTTAATATTTGAATTTAATATACAAAACAAAGTATTTTTGACCATTTGGAAAAAAGTTTTGAGGTTAGCTACAGTTCTTTAACAAGGGCCTCACCAAATAAGCTATATAAAAAATTTCAGTAATAAATCGACCCAAGAATCCATTCAACCATGAAGGCTGGAACCTGATTTTCTTGGGTTCCTTGCAGTGGCTGGCAAAGTAGATTTTTAGAAATTGACTGAATGATGAGTCAATCAACAGTTTAAATCTTTTCACTAGCACCTACTTATTTAAAAACAGGAATTTAGCAAAGACAGATAACTAATTCTTGTGTCTTGCTTTTCAAATGAGGTGAGAGAAAGCAGACCCCCTCTTTCTGCTCAAGTTAAGAATTTGGTCCAGGATGTAAAAGTTCACGTTTTGGTGATCTGTGAATTGAAAAGTTATTCAATTTCAGATTTATGTATTACAGTCAAAACTGTAATATATATAATACTCAGAACATAAATACAAAAAATAAGCAAGCGGCCACTACTTACATATTCAAGAGTGTAAATATTTGCTCAATGATCTATGTAACCATTTGCATATATGTGTACACACACTCAGACTAGAGAAAGGGATCTAGTAGCAAAAAGTTGGCGTTAGTGGCAAACGTTCCTGGTTGTCAGATTATGGGCAAACCACTTTATTGTCTAAATTTTCACCCGAGAAACGCGAAACATTCCCTCGCGTTGTCTGTCTGCGTAGAGAATGTAGAAACTTTCTGTAAAATGACGGCACGATAGTTAGTGGAGATTCCCTCTAGTGTAACTAATGTTTGGTATAAACTCAACCACAGACTGTCCGGGCGAAGAGCACCCAGAGACGGAAGCTGTATGAAAAGTCAAATGTCCCCAAGTTCGGGGCAGTCTTCCTCTCACTCATTTTTTATCCCAACTACACCTAACCGGGCGGCGCGGGTCCCAGACGTCCGCAGCTCCGGCGGGCGAAGGGCGGCTCCCGCGCGGCCCGGGCTCCCCCTCCCCGTCGCGAGCCAGGACCACGGCCCGCGCGCACGGCCTCGGACGTCGAGCCCGGAGCCCAGCCACGCTCAGCCTCGCCCACTCGGGGCAACTCCACCGCGCCGCTGGGGCCCTCGAGGGACACTCCTACCTACTCTCCGCAGTCGGGTCCCCAACGCCTTTCCCGCGGGCAGAGGGAGGGGTCCGAGCCCGGCCGCCGGGGGCGCGGGGGCCGGAAGGCCGGCGGCCACAGGAGAGCGGGCGGGGCGGGGGAGCGGGAAGCACAAGGCGCGCGCTCCCGCGAGCGCAGCAGGGCGCGGGGGCGGGGTCTCCGGGCGGCGGCAGGAAGAGGGCGCCCGGGAGCCGAGCCGGAGGGCGGCTGAGGGCGGGGCCGAGGGAGGGCGTGGACACCTAGGGGCTGAGGCGAGGCGGGGACGCGCTTGCGGGGTGGGGAAGGCGGGGGCGCGGCGGTGGCGGGAGCGTCCCTGGTCTCCGCCCCTGTTTCCCACTCTCCTTCCACCTCCGACTGGGGCTCCGGAGAGGCGCCGCTCGCCGGTCCCCGGAGCCGCCCTGCTGCCGCCGCTTCCTCCCTGCGCTCGCGGTGAGCCCGTCAGTCCCCGCTCGGTGCGCTGCTCCGTCTGGGCCATGGATGGGTAAGTGCTGGGCGGCGGGGCGGCCGCGCCGGCCGGCGCTCGCCCCTCTTCCCCTCGGTTCTCGACCGGACGCGTCGAGGCCGGGAAGCCGGGCGCGGCGCCGGCGGCAGAAGGAGCGGTCCGGACCGAGCCCGACGGCGGGGCTTCCGGGCACCTCCTAGGGGAGCCCTGAGCTGCGGAGGGGCGGTCCTCCCTCCGCAGCCTCGCCGCCCCCCCGGGCGCCCCGGTCCTGTGCGCCCCTTCGCACCCTCGGGCTCGCGCACTGGGGAGCGGCGGAGAACCGGGGGCAGCAGCCGGGCGCCGGGGTCCGCCCTCCGCCCCAGAGTCGGGGGAGCCCGGCCTCTCGACACTTCCTCTCAGAAAATGGTGCGCGGCGCTGGGGGAGGCGGAGGCGACGCTCGGGGCGGGCGTCCTCCCGCTTGGGGAGTTGCTGTTTACGGGTGAGGTGGGGCGAGCGCCGGAGCTTCCCCAGGCGGGGAGTCCAGTGGCCGAAGGGAGGCGGCCCGCGACGGCTCGCGTCGGGGCACGTCTGGGCGACGACCTGCTCCCGGAGCCTGCGCCCCACGCGCGCTCTCGGCCTGCGGGGGACCGGCCCCGGGCTCGTGCCGTGGGCGGGGGTGTCCCTGTTGATCCCAGACGTCCGGACCTGCGACCGGGGACCTTCCCTCTCCTCGCACGCCCCCAAAAGAAACTTAGGGAATTCGCTACCTTGTACGTGAACTACTACGGTAAAAGTGCAGTTTCCGCGGGGCTTTCAAACGCTGTAGGAGTTAATGAAGTCGGTGACCAACATGAGAAGATTTAGCATCAGTCTTCGGGAACTCAGGGAGATGGGGGTGGTACTTGACATTTTAATGATTAAGGAAACGGCTCGATTAGGATCTTGGTGAATTAATTGAAGATCGTAGTATATGTACATTAGGGGTTTTGAAGATCTCCAGCTATACTATTAGAGCCTGCAAATCCACTTATCTATGTCCATTATGCTTTGAGGTTTTGTTTGGCCTTTTACTTGCTTTTGATGACAAGATTTCTGTAAACCCTTTAATTGTAGAATGTATGAAACTTACTTGAACTGTGAAAGCTGTGTACATGTTACCGCTTAGTTGATCATTATTAATGCCATCCATGTAAAGACGGTGGATTCATCGAGCAATTTGTGCCTTCGTTAGATAATATTTACCCTAGTTTCACAGCATTAGCTCTGTATGATATATTGGTTTAACTCATTTGAATGCAGATAACACTGCTACAGACATTAGACAAAGTGCAATTTTAGATTTTATTTATCTTTGTGATGGTCTTTGAAGTATTGCTTTTACTTAATTGAAGCTTTTTTTATTGTTTAATTGAAGCTTCTCTGAGCATTGTTGAAAACTCATTTCACATTACTGTATTCAATTTTGCACTTTACGTGTGTGCAAAATACTGCTATTTTAATTATTTGTGTAATTATGCGAGTGTTTAGTTCAGGAAGACTGAAATGAGTGTTTCATTTTGAGTAGTAAATTGTAGTTAGACGCTTGGCTTGCTTGAGATGTGGAAACAGTCTAGCTTTTTGTATTGGGAAATTTATAGTGATAATAAAAAGGGCTTTTGGTTATGGGTCTTGGCTCTTAAATTCTTGAACAACTATGGAATGCAAACTTACTCTTTCAGATAGTGTTTAAGAAACACTTCCTTAGAAATATTCTTAGAAGAATTGGTTTATTGGTTTAAATATATAGGGAAATAGATCATTGGAAGGTAAGTTCATCTGGGAGTTCAAGTAGGCATGATTTGACCAGTACCATGGTATAAACAAATCTTGTTTTTTTATGCACAAAACACTAGCTTAAATTTCAGACAAATGAATTTCAAGTTTTAAGCGTCTATAAGGAAAAATGAACCTGCATGGTTATTACCTAAAACAATTGAAGTTGCACCATTAAACAGGGCAGTCATAAATTTGTTTACTTTCATTAATGATGACATAGGTTATTAACCATATGTAGTTTTAACTTTCACTTAGAGGAGTACATAGAGGAACTTAATTGAAGACACTTTCCTTGGGGTTAGGGAAGAGAGAGGTTTCAGCAGATCTTTTTACAATTTGGTCTTAAGGGATGTGATTTTGAATGAAGAAATTTTGCTTTTAGGAGGCTAATTAAACCTTTACATTTCCCTACAGCCAGAAAAAGTTAGCCTTTCTTTATTTTGGATAGTTAATAATCCAGCCAGCCACCAGTCAACCTATCTGTCTTAGTTCCTTCAAATCCCTACTGTCTTGTGTGCATGTAAGTGTTCATTTCCTCCTGAGATAATTTATTCTTAACTACAGTTTTGATGTGGTAGAATTTTTCAACAAAGCAAATCTTTGAAAATTGTCATATCCAAAGTTTGATGTTTGTATTTGTTTTTAGTGCTAAGAGACTATCTTAGCTATAATTTGGTGGCAGATGTAAATTTGTAGATACCTTCTATTTCTATAAAATCTGCCCACTGCTTTTGTTTCCTTTGAACTTCATACTAATGATTTAAAGGGGTGCACTTTAGTGATTATAAGTTTTGGTTTGTTAAATGGTGATAAATGGATAAACACTCATTTATTGAAGTACACCTATACTTTTCTGTATACTCAAAGACAATCTGATTTATTATTTGTTTCTTACATTGCTATGAAAGCTTTGCTTTCACACTTTGCTGTTGCCTGACTGTCCCATCACTTTTTTCTTTGTATTAACATTTTGCAACTCATCACATTCTTATTTTTATTATTTAATATAATGCCTTTTCTTTTTTCTTTAATCTTATCTCTGTCTTTTAAAAAACTTGTTCTCTAACTTTGTTTTCCATTTTCTCTTTTTACTTTTTCCATACAGTGTTGTTACAGATCTTATAGCAGTCGGTTTAAAGGTAGGAATCTTTTACTATCCTTTCATAAGCATTTTAAAATTTTAGTTTTAGCATTTTTTTTCAATGGTGAAACCATCTCACCTTTTCGTGAAATTATTACTTTTACTGTATGATAATGATCTTTAATTTTTATTTAACATCAAAGTAAAGTAGCTGTAGCTGGTTTGGTATTTTATATCCTTGTAAAGTGTGGCTACAGTATTATCTTATGTATCTACAATGTGAATAGAAAGTTTACCCTAAAGTTTCACTTGAACTGTCAGGTTTTTGTTTGTTCTGTTTTAGCAGTTAAATATAACCTAGGCTCTGATTTATTTTCCTATCATGTCCTTTCTTATATCTTCTCCTGGATGGCTTATGAGTAATAAAATAATAATAGAAGCTGTAGTTTCTTCAGTTCATACTGTATGCTAGCTGTTTTATTACATGTATTTTCACTAATCACTGTAATAGTCCTTCAAGGTAGGTACTAATAAATCCCATTTTAGAGATGAAAAAATACGTTCAGAAAATTTGTCTTCATAGTGTGGTGCAGCGGTGTTCAAACCCATGTCTTCCTGATTCCAAAGCTTGACTTTTCCAAACCCCTTGTATTGAGCAGCCAGTAATGAGGGTTCTGTTTAAAAAGTGAACCGCCAGAAAGCTGGATAATTCGTATTTTACAGTAATCATTCTCCTCAATTCTCAGTCATTTCAGTTTTTATCAAAGTCTCATTTATTGTCATATAGATTGTTATTGTTATAAAATAACAATCAAAGGGAAACAGTTCCTCAACATGAGACTTCAAAAATATAAACGGGTGTTTTAAGCTTTTCTTTATCAATTTGGTATTTCATAAAGCTGAGTTGAGAGCCTAGTTTTGGAAGCCACGTACAATTCAGATTACTGTAGAGAATACAAATAATTCATGTTTATATTACATGTATTTTTTTGTAAACTTGTTCCACCACTTTGTCCATTGTCTCACTAACAGTTTTAGGAGTTATGAATTGTACTTTTTAGAGCTGATGGTGGTGCTCATAATCTTATATTATCTTAAAAATAAGCAGCTTAAAAGTAAATATCATTTGTGACTAACAGTAAAATGTCCAGGATTAACATAATTGTGAACTACAACTTCTGTACCTTTTGAAGTAGGGTGAAATTAGCTACTGTGTGGAAGGTATATATCTGGATGATAAATGAAAGAAAATTAAATGTTAAGTTCAGGTACTGTATTTTATTTTTGTTGTTTGGTGGGTTGGAAATGAAACTTATTGTAGGTGATGGTACACACTCAAGAGTGAGTGCAGGCAGATTCAGAGGAGAATTGTCAATGATTTGGAATTTTCACTGCAGACAAGCACTTCAAAAATAAAGATCCTATTCTGAAGACAAAATAAGCTGATTAGTTCATTCGCCGGGCAGTCTGTATTTTTATAGACTTAATTACTGGAAATGTCTGTAAAATTATTTACTCCATAGAGAAGTTTCTCATAAGATTGTTCTACTTCTTTCTTGGATCCTCTCCAAGGTAGTTTAGCTACCAGGTAATAGGCCAGTATGACTCATTTCTCTAGATTGTATGAAACAAAATTAGTGAGTTTAAATAAATCCTTCTACAATACCAGTTACTTATTTCCTCTATTTGTTTATTTATGCATAGGAGAGCTGGGGTACAGGCCAGAGGAGTGGGGGGTGAGAGGATTCTTCAGAGGTAGAGTGGGGAACAGAACAAGCAGATGGACTGAAATACATTGCTGAGGGGAGCAGCAGGTACAGCAGGAGAGGTCTGCTGTGCCCTGTGGGTCCCCTCCCTGGCTGACTGCAGGGATTGAACTCCTGCTGCAGTGGCTGCGGAAGCTCCACAGTGGGGCGCTGAACCCCTTCTGCCACCAGGGAGGCCCTTGTTTCCTCTGTTTGTTGTTGGAATATGATGATATATCAAGCAGTTTTAACCAGTGGCAAAGAATGGATTTCAGGTTCTGTTCCCCCTGAGTTACTTTCCTGGATTTAGAAAAGCAATATGGGTTTCATTTAAAAATTTTTTTAAATATCTTTAAATATGAAGTTGATGTTTTAGGCGAAGAAAGCAATTATTTTTAGAGTTTAAGTGATTCACTTAAGAATGTGTTTGAAGGGCCTCCCTGGTGACCCAGTGGGTTAAGCGATGTACTATGAAGCAAACCACAGCCAATGCAGCACTAGTTTGATCCCTGCCGCAGGCCAGGGAGGGGACCCACGTGGAGCAGCAGACCTCCTGCCTCCCCACTGCTCTCCTCAGCAGTGTGTTTCAGTAGATCTGCCTGTTCTGCTCCCCACTCTGTCTCTGGTGAATCCTCTCACCGCCCTGGACTCTGGCCTGTACCCTTGCTCTTGTATGTATAAATAAATAAATCTTAAAAAAAAAAAAGTATTATGAGGAGGGCCTCCCCGGTGTAGCGTAAAGGCTTAAGTCACAGCACTATGAAGCTATCCATAGCCACTGCAGCACAAGTTCAATTCCCAGCTAGGAAGGTGACCCACAGGGTGTAGCTGACCTCTCCTGTCTCATCCCCTGCTCCCTTCAGCAGTGTACTTAGATCAGTTTGCCTCTTCTGCTTCCCATTTCTCTGTGGTGAATCTTCTCATCTGCCATACCTCTGGCCTACACCCCAGTTCTTGTATGGATGAATAAATAAAATAAATCTTTTTTTTTTTTAATTTATTTATGCATACAAGCACTGGGGTACAGGCCAGAGGTGTGGGGGTGGTGAGAGAATACACCAGACAGAGCAGGATGCAGAACAGGCAGATTGACAGAAACACACTGCTGAGGGGGAGTAGCAGGGGAGGCAGGAGAGGTCTGCTGTGCCTTGTGGGTCCTCTTCCTGGCCGGAGGCAGGGATTGAACTCTTCTTCAGTGGCTGTGGTTTGCTTCATAGTGCGTTGCTTAACCCACTGCGCCACCAGGGAGGCCCCTGCCAAGTATATTTTTAAAAAATACTTACTTATGCATACAAGAGCTGGGGTAGGTGGGGTGGGGCGGAGGAAGAGAAGGGGTGGTGGTGAGATGATTCCCAAGACACAGAGTGGGGAGTAGAACAGTCAGATCTACTACAGAAATACACTGCTGAGAGGAGCAGTCAGCAAGGCAGGAGAGGTCTGCTGTGCCATGTAGGTCAGCTCCTGGCAGGGGATCGAATCCCTAGACCACCAGGCCCCATGGCAAGTTTATTTTAAACTCGGTTTTTCACCATCCTTGGTTGTTTGTTCTAGATAGAGGAAAAAGTATCTAGTAGTCATTAAATGACTTTCCTTGTGAAAAGTTTTTTTTTTCTGGGTTATCTTTCTGTTGTAAGCACTTGTGAGAATAGAAAAAAAGTAAGTTTAAGGAAGACTGTAGTTGGTTTCTAGTAATTATCATGTTGTCACTTATAGGAAAATACATTATAGTGTACTTAAATTAATTTTGAAGATGAACTTTCAATTTTTTGACCCAGGGGTTAGCAAACTATAGCCTATGAACCAAATCCAGTTTGCTGCCTAGTTTTGCAAATAGTTTTATTGGAACATAGCCATACTCATTCATTTCCATATTGTCTGGCCACTTCTATGATACAATGAAAGAGTTGAGTGGTTGTAACAAAGATCATGTGACCACAGTATAAAATATTTACTTTCTGGTACTTTGCAGAAAGTTTGCCTGCTGTGCTTGAACTGTGAGGGAAATAGAAAGCCTTTGTGGTTATTTTTTTTTCTTTTAATCGGAACTGTAATTTACATACAGGGTATTTACTGGTTTTAAGGGTACGATGCAATAAAGTCTGACAAATATATACGCCTGTGTTTTTCACTTACCAATCAAGACAATAGAACATGACTCCAGAAAATTCCCTGCTACCTTTTTCCAGACTCAAGTTAGGCCACTGTTGTGATTTGATTCTCCCATGCTGTTAATATCAATAGTTTGCTCCTTTTCATTTCTGAGAGTATTTCATTGTATGAACACATCACAATATTTTAAAATCCATTCTCATTGATAGACCTTGGGTTCATCCCATATTTGGGCTACTATGAATAAAGCTACTATAAAAGTTTGTGTATGGCTTGGAGTGGATGTATTTTTCATCCTACATCAAACCTGGAAGTAGAATTAAATATGTATATGTTTAACCTCTGTAAGAAACCATTAGACTATTTTCACAAAAATGTACTGTTTTACACTGACCAGGTTTGCTTTAACTTTCAGCTTTCCAATATCTTTGCAGCACTTGGTGTTGCCAGTCTTTACTTTTAACCATTCTATTGGAGTAACTGGAACGGCTTGTATAACAGTTTTAGTGTACACTGGACTGATAGGTAGTGGAGTTACGGCCTTTCATGTACTTATTGACTATTGACTCATTTTTGTTACATCTCTGGCTTTTTTCTAACAGTGGGATTTTTTTAAATTAAAGATTTATTTATTTAAAGATCTATTTACTTATGCATACAAGAACTGGGGTACAGGTCAGAGGTGTGGGCATGAGAGGATTTACCATGGACAGAGTGGGTAACAACAGGCAGATTGACTGAAATACACTGCTGAGGGGAGCAGGAGAGGTCTGCTGTGACGTGTTGGATCGAACTTGTGCTGCAGGGGCTGTGGATAGCTTCACAGTGCTGTGACTTAGAAGGCCCCCAGTGTCACCAGGGGTTTCTTGTAGATAATATAAGTTTAGTTATTGGTTTTTTTTTTTTCATCCACTCTGACAAAAAATGCTCTTTCAATTGGTATATATAGATCATTCATACTTCAAGGTATGATTAATTTAGCTGGATTAATGTTTGCCTTGTTCGTAACCATTTCCTGTGTGTCAGCTTGTTTCTTTTTTCTTCCTTTCATTTTTTGCTTTCTGATTTTAATTGAGCTTTTTATAGGATTCCATTTATTTCCTTTCTTAGCATGTCAATTATTCTCCCTTTAAATATTTTTTTTGTAGTTGTAGTATGCAATTACAACTCATTTAAATGTCTTCAGATAGCAATATACTTTATTATATGTTGTACAAGTTTTGTTATGCTGGGTTTTTTTTTCCCCCACGTGTTCAAAATATTTTCTGATCTTTCTGTGACTTCTCTTTTGACCCATTATTATTTATAATTATGTGGCTTAATTTCTTAATATTTTGGGTTGCTCCAGTTATTTTTTTGTTACTTTTTTTAAGGGAACATATTTTGTATCATTTCAGTTCTTTTATAATTTCTGTGATTATTTTATTATTTTTTAAAGATTTATTTATTTATGCACATAAGAGCTGGGGTACAGGCCAGAGTCATGGGAGGTGAGAGGATTCACCAGAGACAGAGTGGGGAGCAGAACAGGCAGAGTGACTGAAACACACTGTTGAGGGAAGCAGAGGGCGAGGCAGGAGAGGTCTGCTGTGTCATGTGGGTCAGTCACCTTCTCTGGGAGCAGGGCTCGAACTTTTGTTTCAATGGCTGTGGTTTGCTTCCTAGTGCATTGATTAACCCACTGTGTCACCCACCAGGGACGCCCCCCTGAGATTATTTCATTTATTTATTTACTTATTTATTTTTAAAGATTATTTATGCATACAAGAGCTGGGGTACAGGCCAGAGGTGTGGGGAGGTGAGAGAACCCACCAGACAGAGCAGGGGCAGAAAAGGCAGATGGATTGAAACACTGCTGAGGGGAGCAGAGGGCGAGGCAGGAGAGGTCTGCCTGCGCCACATGGGTCACCTCCCTAGCCGGGGGCAGGGATCGAACTCGTGCTGCAGTGGCTGTGGTCTGCTTCACAGTGCATTGCTTAACCTACTGCGCCACCAGGGAGGGCCCTGATATCTGTATGTTTTAAGGAGCACATCTGAATAGGAGTCCATTATGTGTATATACCATATTTTCCTTATCCATTCATCTGTTAGGGGGACTTAGGCTGTTTCCATAGATTGGGTATTATAAATAGTTCTGTGATGAACATAGGAGTGCAGTGTCCTTTTGTTTCTGTTTTTTTTTTTTAAGATTTATTTATTTATTTACACGTACAAGAACTGGGGTACCGGCCAGAGGTGTGGGGGGTTGAGGATTCACCACAGACAGAGCGGGGAGCAGAACAGGCAGATCAACGGAAGTTCACTGAGGGGAGCAGCGGGCGAGGCAGGAGAGGTCTGCCTGCGCCATGTGGGTCCCCTCCCTGGCCGGCAGCAGGGATCAAACTCGTGCTGCAGTGGCTGGGGCTTGCTTCATAGTGTGTTGCTTAACCCACTGCGCCACCTGGGAGGCCCCGCAATGTTCTTTTGGATTAGTGTTTTTTATTATTTGGGTAGATACCTGGGAGTGAAATTGCTATGTCATATGGTAGTTCCATTTTTGATATTTTGTGAAACCTCCATAAAGTTTTCCACAGAGACTAGACAGGCCACATTTCCACCAACAGTGTACAGGGGTTCCTTTTTCTGCACATTCTTGCCAACACTTGTTGTTTTTGGTCTTTTTGATATGAACCATTTTCACAGGTATGTGGTGGTATTATTGTGGTCTAATTCTTATTTCCCTAATAATAAGTAATGTCATTTATTAATATGCCTGTCTAATATGTTGTCTTCTTAAAAATGCCTGTTTAGCTCTTCTGCCCATTTTTAATTAGTTTGGGGTTTTTTGGTTAAATTTTATAGGTCTTGAATATTAGACCCTTGTCAGATATAATTTGTGCAAATACTTTCTCTCATTCAGTAGGGAACTTTTGTTTTGGTAATAGTTTCTTTTACTGTACAGAAGCTTTTCAGTTTTATGTAATTCCAGTTGTTTGTATTCTCTTGTTTTCCTCACTATTGGAGATGAAGCTACAATAACATCACTGAAGCCTGTTACAGAGTATTTTGCCTATATTTTAATCAATGTGTGTTATGGTTTCCAGTTTTACAGGCATTGACATTTTAAAAGACCACAGGTCTACATAAATTCTGGGTATCTACTCCTTTGTAACTGTAAATCCAGTTATTTGGGCAGGAATAACAGATATGATGCTGTCTTCTCAGTATATTGTATCAGAAGGCAAAAGATGTTGATTTGTCTTGATACTTGTAAATTAACTATGATCACTTGCTTAGAGTTGTGCTTTTCAGGTTTTCCATAGTAAATTTACTTTTTTCCCCTTTTAATAGGTATTTTGTGGTATGATACTTTGAAAGCATGTTAATATTTTAATTTTCAAATTTTTATCTCCTAGTTTCAGCATCCATTAATGGTTCTTGCCACAATTAGTTAACTATTATGATAGCTGCAGAGTGGTGAATTTCTAATTTTGATTGTGGCATCCAGTTTACTCTAGCTTCTTAAAATGATTTGAGCCTCCCTGGTGGCTCAGCTGATTGAGTATGGCACTGTGAAGCATCCCTAGTCCCTGCAGCATGAGTTCGATCCCTGGCCAGAGAGGTGACCCGTGTGGTGCAGCAGACCTCTCCTGCCTTGCTCGCTGCTCCCCTCAGCAGTGTATTTCAGTCTATTTGCCTGTTCTGCTCCCCACTCTGTCTCTGATGAATCCTCTCACCTGTGCACTTCTGGTCTGTACCCTAGTTCTTCTATACATAAATAAATCTTTAAAGAAAGTGATTTGAGGGCCCTCCCTGGTGGTGCAGTGGGTTAAGCAACGCACTATGAAGCAAACTGCAGCCACTGCATCGCCAGTTTGATCCTTGCCGCTGGCTGGGGAGGAGACCCACATGACACAGCAGACCTCTCCTGCCTCGCCCGCTGCTCCCCTCGGCAGTGTGTTTCAGTCCATCTGCCTGTTCTGCCTCCTGCTCTGTCTGGTGGATTCTCTCACCTCCCTATACCTCTGGCCTGTAACCCAGTGCTTGTATGCTTAGATAAATAAATCTTTAAAAAAAGCAAACAAAAAAAATTTTAAAAATGGTTTGAGTAACTCCTTATTTTCTTGTTTTGTGGAACATATTTTTTCTTGAAAATTTTATCTTAACTGTAAAGCCAAAGAAAAAATTAACTGTAAAGCTTTCTGGGCTTAAATTGGTAGGGGTTACGATGAGTCTTTTTATTTCATTAACTTAAATTGTTATGAGACAATACAAGATCTTTATTTACTCTCATTCTACTTTTGTAATTTTCTACTTTTTAAGAATACATTTGTTTAATTATTAAATTTGTAAGTTTTTTATTCTGCAGTTCATTATACATTGATTTGTAGTCCTTGTTTTTTCTTCTTTTTCTAGATCATTTGTGCCAGAACTCCAAGTTATTAATGTTTGAAAATCACTAGCTTTTGGTTTTTATTGATCTCTCTAAATTGATTTTTCAATTCTTGAGTTCATGGTTTCCTGTTTTTTAAAGTTTTCTTTTTGAGGGGCCTCCCTTGTCGGCCGAAGGATTAGGAAGCAGTGCTACCACTGATGTGGGGACAGTGCAGCCTCTCCTGTCCTGCCCACTGCTCCCTTAGCAGTGTATTTCAGTAAGTTCTCTTCTTTTGCTCCTTGCTCTGTCTCTGATGATTCCTCTCTCAGGCACACTACCCCCCCTCACACCTGACCTTTTGAATCTTTAAAAAAAAAAAAGCTAAAGTTTTTCTTTTAACCTGAATTCAATTTATCTAAAAGTACTAAAACTGTATCCCAAGTATAGGATTTCTGTTTTCATTTTTAATATATCTGTCTTTATATTTTCTTCATTATTTAAAAAAAAAGTTCTTTTTACTCCAAGGATTGTTTAGTGGTTTTTAAAATTTTAGTTTTCAAACATATTTTAAAGAACATAGTTCGTTCAATATGTTCCTTTGGATAATAATGAGATTTCTGTTATGAACTAATAATACAGGATTTATCAGACTGTTGCCCATAGTCTAAATATAGCTCACTGCCATCCTTTTTTATATATCCTGAAAGCTAAATGATCTTTCTACTTTTTTTTTTTTTTAAGATTTATTTCTTTATGCACACAAGCACTGGGGTACAGGCCAGAGGTATGGGCAGTGAGAGGATCCACCAGAGACAGAGTGGGGAGCAGAACAGGCAGAGTGACTAAAATATACTGCTGAGGGGAGCAGCGGGCGAGGCAGGATCACCTCCCTGGCTGGTGCCAGGGATTGTTTGCTTCTTATTGCATTGCTTAACCCACTGTGCCACCAGGGAGGCTCATATCTTTGTACTTCTAAATGGTTGGGGGTAAGTTACTATTTTGTGACAGGCAAAAAACAGAAGAGATTCAGATCTGAATGTCTATAAATAAGATTTTATTGGAACATGACCATGCTCATTGTGACAAACTGTATGAGTCACAAAACCTAAAGTACTTAAATTTGACCCTTTACAGATAGTTCATCAGCTTGTTTTTTCTCAGTATGTAGATGTCTGGTTTGCAGCCAGTATACCTGCTAGCCCTAGTTATTGATTGTATTCTTATTCTGGTAATGTTTTTCATGTTTACTCTGTTGCTTTCTGAAAGAGGCATGTTAAAAATTTGACTGTTGGTTTACCTTTTTTCCTATATCATTGTGATTATGATGATCCAGAATTCTAGTCTGAGTTATATTAGCTGTATTTTCTCTAGAGCTCAACTTGTTTTTTCAACAATGTAAACTTCATGAGAGATCTAATTACTTTTATTTTTTATATCTTCTTCATTATCTCTTGTATTTATTTTTAAATTCATTTGAAACTTTTTCTCCAGAAGTCTGTAACATGTATCTTTGTGTGGCAAATTTGAAGAGGCTTTCATCACTGAGAATGTTTTTATTTTATTTTTTAATTTTTTAAACAATTTATGCATATAAGAACTGTGGTATGGGCCAGAGGAGTGGGGGAGGGATAAGAGGATTAACCAGAGACAGAGTGGGGAGCAGAAGAGTAGGATCTACTGAATAGCTGCTATGGGGAGCAGCTGGTGAGACAGGAGAGGTCTGCTGTGCCATGTGGGTCACCTCCTTGGCCTGAGGCAGGGATCCATCTGCTTCACAGTGCATTGCTTAACCCATTGCACCATCAGGGAGGCCCCAAGGATGTTTTTAGATGAGAATATAATCTAAAATTATTTCTTTCAGCCTGTTCCCTTAATGAGACTTTTGTGTATCTTCATTAGCAGTTTGTAGTTACTGACCTACTTTATTCTCTATCCTACAATATATCAGTTTAGGTTAGGCTTCCACTTTCTCAGGGTTTTTATCTCATTTTTTTTGTTTGTTTTTACTGAAATTCATATATTCCCCTAGCTTCTATAGTTCCTTCATGGTTGATTTTGGAGACAGAAGATAACAGTTCAATCTATTTATTACCTTGAACACTGAGTACAAAGTACCATCACTTACTGTGAAATTTTAAAATTCCATGGATGAAAGCTTCTAGAGAGGGGAAAAAAAACAAGTCAACTTAAAAGAAATGAATGTCAGACTGGCTTCTCAGCAGTTCATCTATGTGGTAGATGAAAATGGAGGAGTGTTTATAATTTTCTTACAAAAAGGTTTTTAGCCCAGAATTATTTAGTAAGCCAAATGATCACTTTTGAGACTGAAATTATGAGGACAAATTTTCAGACATGCATGAATCCAGAAAATTTATCTCTGTTCACTGTATTTAGGTAGTTTATTTAAGGATGTACTCCAGCACAATGATAGCATACTCAGATGACAGAAGTTCAAGGAAAGATTGAGTCAATCTGGAAGAAGAGTGAAAACTCAGGTTAACAACTGTTGAAAGGTCCTTTAGAGAGCAGTTGTTCTAGATTTATAGAGTACAGTAAAGAATTAATTTGATCTTGATTCTTTTAATAGTCTTTTTCACAGCATGGTCCTAAGATTGTACCATTACACCATAGAGTAAAAAGAGAAGTGTGTCATAATTAGGTTTCCTGATGCAGTATTTGCATAATCATAAAAATATAAAAGCTGTTTATTGATTTTCAACTTAGAGTCAACCTTTGGACATTTCATGAATGGACAAAGCTCAGACTGCTGTTGTTGCAGAGCAGATGTAGTAACAACCATACCAAAAAAAAAAGTGAAATTCTCAGAGGGAAGGAGGGAAGAGAAGAGATTACTAGCACTAATAGCTTTTAAAATGGAGAATCAAGAGGTTGTGCCAAATTGACAAAATATGAGCAGTAAAGATATATGTGTAGTACATATTAGAGGTAGTGGCCTTATGGGGACAACTAACAACTATTTAAAGATTATGTTTGGGGTGGAGAGATTTGCTTTAATCATATGAAATCCTTTGATTTGTTAAAGTACATGTATTTGATTAATAAATAAAAGTTAAATCCATAAATAAGAGTTAAAAGAATAGAAGTAATTAAAAAAATTAAATTATGTTTATAGAGAATCCATTCCTGGTGGTGGTCTCTCTCCTTCATGTATTTCCCCTGTGGTAGCAGTTTTATTAATTTTGTGCCATTTTTATGCAATTATACATAATTATTTTTCTTATATAAAAGACAGCCTATTTATCTGCAAGTTATGCACTTTGCTTTTTTCATCCAATCATGGGAGACTTTGTTTAAAGTCCCCCGTTCTGTTGATTTTTTTTTTTAAACTACTAAAACATATTTTGTGGACATGTAGGTCATTTAATAGGCCCTCTATTGTGACTCTCATGTTATCCAATATTGCTCTAATAAACAGCACTAATAATCTTGTATCTGTGTAATTTCATGTGTAGGCAGGTGAACCTGTGCGGTTGAGTTCAAACATGATATTGCTATGTGAGAGGTTACATGCATCTCTAGGTAATAGTATCAGTTTTATCTCCATTAGAGTTGTACTTTTTTGTACAACCCAGATCTTGGTGAGAAATGTTATCTCAACTTTTAGTTGCATATTTTGCTATTAAGGACCATTTTTATTCCCTTTCTTTGGGATATTGTCCTTTTTGTATTGATGGCTCAGTCTTTTTCCTCTTAACTTTCAGAAGCTCTTCATTAAGTAGGAGCTAAAACTTTCGTCTGTACTGAACTAAAAATATCCTTTTAGAATGCTTCAAAATTCAAATGATTGGATTTATTTATGTACATATATATTTTTTAGTATACCTCTGGATTTTGAGTTATAGATAGATACTCTTCATTAAAGTTATAAAGTAATTTACTCATGTTTTCTTCTAATACCGATATATTTTTGAATTTAAATTGGATTTATCCCTGTATATGATATGTGATATGGATTCAACTTTATTTTTTTACTCAGTTTCCCACATACCATTTTTTGTCTTAAGAGTATTTTTCACAAGCAGTTTATAGACATCTAGAGGCCTGTGGTTTCAAAGTTAAGCTCTAATATGTTTATCACTTTGAAAAAAATAAGGCATTTGAAAGAAGGTCAAAACAAAATATGGAAAGAAAAGACTAAAACTGGTATTTGAAACAAATGGGCTATGACAGTTATATTTCAAACCAATACAGGTTACCATAATAGTACTCAGTGCTTAGCATTTTCTGAAAATTTGGTATTTCATTGATTCTGATGCACACTTTTTTGATATTAACATTTTTTAAAAGATTTATTTATTTATGCATATAAGGACTTGGGTACAGGCCAGAGATGTGGGGTGAGAGGATTCACCAGAGACAGAGTGGGGAACAGAACAAGGACTAACAGAAATATACTGCTGAGGGAGCAGTGAGCGAGGCAGGAGAGGTCTGCTGCACCATGTGGGTCACCTCCCTGGCTTGGGATTGAACTCATGCTGCAGTGGCTGTGGATGTTTCATAGTGCGGTGCTTAACCCCTTGTGCCACCATGGAAGACCGATACAAACATTTTTGACATAGGGTGTGTTGTTGATAACAGAAGGTATTTGACAGCACCTTTTCCTTAATAACATTAGGTAATGTCGTGGGGAATCTTAAAAATTATAGGCTTCTTTGATTAAATGATAAAATGTGCATGATTAACAGCATAGAACAATATATGGTACATGCTAGGCAGTCAGTAAGATTTTTTTCCCTGAGGTAGCATTGGTTGTCATCATTGTATATGATTTGAAGGAATAGGCTCATATCTCTTAAGATGAGTATTGCTGCACCCATATTTCATTTAACTACATCCCTCGTTGCTCCCCACCTTACCTTCTAATAGCCATAGTTCTATGGTTGTATATTAGGGTTTGTTTTGTTTTAGTTTTGTTACGGTATTTGTCTTTTCTCCTCTGGCTGCTTTCACTTACTATAAACCCCTCCAGTTTCATCCATGTCGCAAATGTCAATATTTCATCTCTATTTCATAGCTGAGTAGTATTGCATTGTGTATATATGTGTGTGTGTAGATACACACACAGTGCCTTCTCTGTCATTTACCTGGTGGCTACTATGTTGTTTCCATAACTTGACTATTGTAAAAGAGTGCTGCAGTGAACATAGGAGTGCATATAACCCTCCAAATTAGTGTTTTTGCATTTGCATTTTGGGAGTAAATACGAAGGAGTGGAAATGCTGGCTAATGTGGTATATTTACCATTTTTATTATTTTGAGGAACATCCATACTCTTCTATAGGGAACAATCAGTAAGCACTATTCTTTTTTTTTTTTTTTAAAGATGAAGGAAGCAGTGGGTGAGGCAGGAGAGCTCTGCTGTGCGATGTGGGTCCCCTCCCTGGCTGGCAGCAGGGATTGAACTCGTGCTATAGTGGCTGCTGCTTGCTCCATAGGGCGCCGCTCAACCCACTGCGCCACCAGGGAGGCCCAGTAAGCACTATTCTTGTATTTTACTTTGTTCTTATAAAGGGAGATTATATATCTTCATATACAGTTTACAGATGGATCAAAGGGTTGGCATAACATTGAGGGGACATTTCTTTACTGGACTAAAGATGTAGGTAGATGGGGTAAAAAAACAAAACTGGCCTATGTCAAATAATATAACCTACATAATTCCTGTGTCTTAATTTGTGAACTGACTATAGGACAGAATATTTTACATTGAGGTCTATTTGGGACAATGAGGACATTTTTTACCGGTTTTCCCTCCTACCCCATTTCTAACTCATTATTAAGTCTAAGTTTCTTCAAACCTCTAAGTATTTTCAGCCACTTGCCACAGTTACTGCTGCTCTCCTTATCCCTCATCTGGGTTATCATCTTAGTGTAATAACTGGAGTCTCAGCTTAACTCTTTGTCTTATGGCAGACTATTCACAACCCAGAGGGCAAATGGTCTTTTTATTTTTAAAGATTTATTTATTTATGCATACAAGAACTGCGGTACAGGGCAGAGTCGTGGGAGGTGAGAGGAGTCACCAGAGACAGAGTGGGGAGCAGAACAGGCAGGCAGATTGACCGAGATAATAGTCCTGAGGGGAGCAGCAGGGGAGGCAGGAGAAGAGGTCTGCTGCGCCATGTGGGTCCTCTCCCTGGCCAGGGATCCAACTTGAGCTGCAGTGGCTATGGCTGCTTCACAGTGTGGTGCTTTACCCCCTGTGCCACCAGGGATGCCCCCAAATGATCTTTAAAAAAGAAATCAGACAATATTATTCTTTAAAACTCCTTGAACTTGTTTCAAGCATTAATGTTTTTTGGAATGGCCTTCAAAGGTCTCATATCCTTACATACCACCCTAATTTTTTTTTAATGATTTATTTATGCATGTAAGAACTGGGGTACAGGCCAGAGGTGTGGGGGAGGGTGGTGAGAGGATTCACCAAAAACAGAGCAGGGAGCAGAATAGGCAGATAGACCCAAACTCACTGCTGAGGGGAGCAGCAGGCGAGGCAGGAGAGGTCTGCTGCGCCATGTAGGTCCCCTCCCTGGCTGGAGGCAGGGTTCAAACTCATCATGCTGCAGCGTGTGCGGTCCGCTTCATAGTGCGGTCCGCTTCATAGTGCGGTCCGCTTCATAGTGCGGTCCGCTTCATAGTGCGGTCCGCTTCATAGTGCGGTCCGCTTCATAGTGCGGTCCGCTTCATAGTGCGGTCCGCTTCATAGTGCGGTCCGCTTCATAGTGCGGTCCGCTTCATAGTGCGGTCCGCTTCATAGTGCGGTCCGCTTCATAGTGCGGTCCGCTTCATAGTGCGGTTGCTCAACCCACTGCACCACCAGGGAGGCTCCCACCAAAATCTTTAGCTCTGTTCTTGTTTGTTCTTTCTGTTACAATGGCCTCTTCATTGTTTTCTAGAATATGCAAGCCATCTCAGTTTCCTCTGCCTGTCACATTCATTCCTCAAATATATACTTAGCTTATTCCTTATATCCTTAACACTTTGCTTAAATGTCATTTTCTCTCTCTCTCTTTTTTAAAGATTTACTTATTTATGCATACAAGAACTGGGGTACGAGACAGAGACTTGGGGGGTGAGATTTTTCATCAGAGACAGAGTGGGGAGCAGAACAGGCAGGTGGACTGAAATACACTGCTGAGGGGAGCAGCGGGCACAGCAGGAGAGGTCTGCTGCGCCATGTGGGTCAGCTCCCTGGCTGGCAGCGGGGATCGAACTCGTGCTGCGGGGGCTGTGGTTTGCTTCATAGTGCATTGCTTAACTCACTGCGCCACCAGGGGCGCAGTCATTTCTCTTAAATCTTTTCTTGGACCTCCCTGGTCGCACAGGGTTAAGTCTTAGTGATGTCTTGCTGCCATCTCCTCCACCTGAGTTAGATTCCCAGCCAGGGAGCTGACCCACATAGTGCAGCAGATCTTACCTGTCTCACCCATTGCTCCTTTTAGCAGTGTGTTTCAGTAGATTTGCCTGTTCAGCTCCCCACTCTGTCTCTGGTTAATCCTCTCTCACAAACACACCTGCATCTCTGACCTACACCTCTGTTCTTCCATTCATAAATGAGTGAACCTTTAAAAAAATTTTTTTATTCACTACTTTATTTAAAAATCACTATTCTCTTACCTTGACTGCTCCTTAATCTGTTTTTTAAAACAACTAAAATTTAAAACATACTGCATAGTTTTCTTATATTTGATTGTTTCTTTTTATATGGTTGTAAAGTCCACAAGATAAGGGTGAGGGATTTTTGTCTGCTACTGGAATTTTCTCTAGCTGTTAAAGACCTTAACACTTAGTTTGTTGTTCAGTAAATATTTATTGGATTTGTTAAATGAATCTAGTAAGAATTTAATGTAAACACTCAAGAATTACCTAGATACATACTGTCACAGCATGATTATTGTTAATTATATATACTGAAATCATTATGTATGGACTATTTATACAGTAGAAGCTAAAATGGTGAAAGAATGGCATTTTGGTTGTATGTCAAATGCCATGCTTTCGGGAGGAATAATTTGCTAGTCGTTACAAATAAATGCTATTATTTTATTGCTCAGATAACCTGTATAAAATGAAGGCAGTTCATGCCTGTTCTGCTCCCTGCTCTCTGTGGTGAATCCTCTCACCCCCCCCCCCACCTCTGGCCTGTACCCCAGTGCTTGTATTCATAAATAAATAAATCTTTAAAAAAAAAAAATGGGGCCCGTCCTGGTGGCGCAGTGGGTTAAGCAACGCACTATGAAGCAAACCGCAGCCACTGCAGCACAAGTTCGATCCCTGCTGCCGGCCAGGGAGGGGATCCACATGGCACAGCAGACCTCTCAGCAGCTCCCCTCAGCAGTGTTTCAGTCCTTCTGCCTGTTCTGCTCCCCGCTCTGTCTCTGGTGAATCCTCTCACCTTCTGTGACTCTGGCCTGTACCCCAGCTCTTGTATACAGAACTAAAATAAAACCTTTAAACAAACAAAAAAAAAAATGAAGGCAGTTCAAATAATTTTACTGAAACTCTGTCATACATAAGGGATTTTGAGCAATACCATAGCTACTCTGCATTTGAAGAATTTACTGCATCCCTACCTACTTTTAAATTCTCTCTGTTCTAAAATCTCAGCAGTGGCAATCTTGTGAAGAAAAATGTCACAAATGAATAATTTGTAATTGTTTTGGATGAGCGAGGCCAAATTTTTTGGGAAATATGTTTAGGGATAATCACTCATTTAGTAGATGAAGAATGTTAATGGAACAATTGTGAATATATGATCTTCAAGTCATTTGCAAGAGTAGAGTCATCAGTTGTAACTTTGGGTTTTATATTCTTTTATTGAGGTGTAACATTGGTTTACATTGTATATGACTCAGAGATATAGCATCACCCCCTTCAGATGTTGTTACCACACCCATAGCGCTCCCCCTTCTCTTAGAATAGAGCCTTAGATTTCATTATTATTGTTTGGCTTTATTTAACTCTCTGTTTTGTTTCTCTGCATTCCAAATGTCAGTGACAGGGCTACAAAAAGGTTAATGTTAGCAAAAAGTTAAATGTTAAAGGAAACTTAGAGTTGCCTTACATATACTTCCTTAGAATTAATCTGAAACACTCACTGAATATTTGATTTATTACCTTATCTTTATAGTTATTGATATTTTTGTTTTTAAGCAAAAAATGTCTGAGTATAGATTGCATTAAAAAAACATAGTAGGCTCTGTGGAGTGAGATAAAAGGCCAATAATAAGGAGACTGTAAGAACAGTGTATATAGTATGGTGAGATTCTACTTACATAACTTTTATTTCTGTTTTTGGAAAAACAAAGGAACAGAGCAGGAATAACATGAGCTTTCTATTTTGGAAGTGTTCACAAAGGGCCACTAGACCATATGCTGGAAATTTTATATAGGTTGTTACCTTGGTACTATGTAAGGCTTGGCCATTAATTTAAATATTTAAGCTTATTTTACTTAAAAAAGTAGTTTTAGGATCTGGAAGATTTGAGTTTTTTTGATAGCCCCCCCTTTTTTTTTTTAAAGATTTATTTATGCACACAAGAGCTGGGGTACAGGCCAGAGTCGTGGGAAGTGAGAGGATTCACCAGACAGAGTGGGGAGCAGAACAGGCAGACTGGCTGAAACACACTGCTGAGGGCAGCAGCGGGCAAAGCAGGAGAGGTCTGCTGGGCCATGTGGGTCCCCTCCCTGGCCGGCAGCAGGGATGGAACTCGTGCTGCAGTGGTTGTGGTTTGCCTCATAGTGTGTTGCTTAACCCACTGCCCCACCAGGGAGACCCTTGATAGCCCCCCCCTTTAATGACATAGTAGATATATATACTAAAACAAGTTCTTGAGTATCATATGCACTTTAGGTATTATATAAAGTTTAATTATTAGTTTATGGTTTGTTTTCCTTACATGTTATTTTAGTGACTGTTTACAGTTGTGCAAATTTCCTTTATCATATTAATAATACACATTAATGTTAAATGAAACTACTTTCCGTCAAATTTAATAATGACATACTTTATTTGTGCTGTTCAATTACAGTATTCTTTACTTTGTTGGCCCTGTATATTTAATTATTCTTCAGCAAAAGAGAGCTTCAATAATTGATACTTGAGGCAGTAAAGCTGGATGGTGTATTGACTTAGCCAGAGAGTTAACAAGTCTACAGAACAGCCACCACGTTTAAGTAAATTTACTGTATGTTTCTAAGGAAACTGTTGGTCCAATGTTGTCCTACCCCCAATGAATCATAATTTGGCTTTCATGTATTAGGTTAACTTATGTACCCATCTTAGTCTTTTTTTTTTTTTTTAAGATTTTATTGATTTATGCATACAGGAGCTGTGGTACAGGCCAGAGGCATGGGGGATGAGAGGATTCACCAGAGACAGAGAGGAGAGCAGGACAGGCAGATCTATCAAAATACACTGCTGAGGGGAGCATGTGCAAGGCAAGAGAGGTCTGCTGTACTATGTGGGTCCCTTCACTGGCTGGTGATCAAACTGAAGCATCAGAGGCTGCGGAAAGCCCCACCCCTATACTAGTCTTTTCTCTCCAAACAAGCTCTGCTTCATCTTTTATAAGTTTTTATTCTCCATATCGTCCATCTATCTCTTAAACCATAGTCTTTTCTAGCAGTCATATCTTACAAGAGAGTGTCAATTTTACCAAGGTTTGTATTTCTCTTGACTACAGTGGAAAATTGTTTTTCATACCCTTGGGATATAAATATTTGGTATAACTTAAAGAAATATTTTTTGTTTTGTATGAAGTCTGTAATTATAGTTAGTGATGTACTTTCAGAAGGAAGAATTTATGTGTAGGAAATAAAAGGTTTGTTAAGGGAATGTTTCAAGTAATACAGAACTATTTTTGTCATCTTTTGCAAAGTTTAACAAAGTAATATCATCCTTGGATTTGAGCTTTAGAACATAAAAAGTTCTTTGTTTTCTGTTATTCAAAAATGAATTCTTGAATAGAAAAACTTGGTCATTGTGATAATCAGAGTTTTTTGTGATTACATTTTCAGACTTAAGTTCCTTTGCTCTTTTTGTTCTTTGTTTATCATATCCTCAAAATACTAAGGACACAAAGTTAACAGTTTTTTAAAAATATACTTTTTTGATAAATTTGTTACTCAATATAATGAATGATAAACCTACTTATCCTAATATAAAATAATTTCTAGAGGGGTCTCTCCCTGGTGGCAACAAAGGTTAAGTCGCGGCACTATGAAACTATTGGCAACCACTGCATCACGAGTTCTATCTCCAGCCAGGGAGGTGACCTACATGGCCCAGCAGACCTCTTCTACTTTGCCCGCTGCTCCCCTCAGCAGTGTGTTTCAGTCAGTCTGCCTGTTCTGCTCCCCACCCTGTCACCCCACATCTCTGGCCTGAACCCCAGTTCTTGTGTGCATAAATAAATCTTTTAAAAATTTAAAAATATTTCTAGATATGAAACAATGCTTAAATATTTTACGTTTTCCTGGCATGTAATAAGGCAATAAAAATAGTCATTTCAACATTTTACTAGATACTGAAGCATTTGCTTATTTTTTTATTTGCTTAGGGCTTATTTTAGGTATACTTTTGAAAAAGCTTTTCGTATTAGTATTGAAAGGTTTACTAGAATTATGAGGCTTAATGGTCTTATTTTGAGTGCTGTGCTGTGTTCACCATTTCCTTATAATAGTTTAGATTTTGTGTGGATGTATTGAATGTGACAGTTAGGATATTGCGTTCATTCATTTAGATGTCATGTAAATTTAATTTTCCTTGCTTCTCTTTACTTGAATATTGATCATATTTTTAGACTAGATCTGCCTTTTACAGTTAGAAACCCAAATTGTAGTTTAGAAGTAAGGATACGTTTTTAAAAATCTGTTAAGTGAATTGTTCTATTGTATCTGCTCTTGATTCATCATTTAACCTCGAGTATAATTAGGTCAGTTCTGAAGTTGGGAGGTACAGTCCCTCTTCAAGGTTTTTTTTTTTTTTTTTTTAAAGATTTATTTATTTATGCATACAAGCACTGGGGTACAGGCCAGAGGTGTAGGGGGGTGAGAGGATTCACCACAGAGAG
>JAGFMF010012011.1:6743794-6764813 GCA_019455555.1 Galemys pyrenaicus | reverse complement strand
TTATTTATTTATGCATACGAGCACTGGGGTACAGGCCAGAGGTGTGAGGGGCGGGGGAGGATTCACCACAGAGAGCAGGGAGCAGAACGGGCAGATCAAGGGCAGATCAAGGGCAGATCAAGGGCAGATCAAGGGCAGATCAAGGGCAGATCAAGGGCAGAACACTGCTGAGGGGGCAGGAGAGGTCTGCCGCACCTTATGGGTCCCCTCCCTGGCCGGCAGCAGGGATTGAACTCGTGCTGCAGTGGCTGCGGCTTGCTTCACAGTGCGTTGCTTAACCCACTACGCCACCAGGGAGGCCCTCTGGTTCAGTCTTTGTAGGCTTGCCAGTCTTTGAAATATGCTAGTGTTTCATTGTGCTTGTATTTCTCTGATGGCTGATAAGGTTGAATATCTTTTTCTATGTTTTTTGAAAATGAAAATGGTCTTCTTAGTCATATAAATATGATTTAAAAGAACATTTATTTCTTGTTTAACACAATAGTGGTAGTTTTTACAAAGCTGCATGTGTTCTTTTTCTGGAAGACTGAAAGACAAAGCCCCTATTTGGGATATGTCCGTTTAGTTTTGTTACCAGGTGGGCAAGATCCCCAAACCTGCCTGCTCTAAATAGGTTCTGCCACATCCAGACAAAACAGACTCTAGTGGGTAGACCTTTAATGAAAAGGAACTTTAACACACTTGGTGTGCAATAAAGACAAGAAAAGGGAAAAAGTAGATAAAATAGTTTTCAAATTTAGCATCCCAAGTTACCCTGCCCCTCATGAGTAAATTACTCCAGCTACTCAGGGTTGGGCCAAAAGCTTGCCACAAGTCTAAGGCACCTTCTGGTGGGGACCCATCGGAAAGGGGCGTAAGGGGCCTGCCTGGCAAGTCTGGAATTGAAGTTGCACAGTCAAAATCAAGATAAAAAACTGCCATCGTTGTCCTTCCCACGGGTCTCTCACCCATGTCTGTTTCAAGACTGTTTTCTTGTCCCCAAGTCCCTGGTACCAGTCGAAGGCTGAGAAGCAAATACAGCTTCTTCACATGTCTTTCTGGTTCATGTGCCTCCTCCAGGTCTCCTTGTTCTCTTTTTCTTCCTTCTCCCAGTCTCCCTTCCAGCTTTTCTTCCCTACTCAGGTCCACCCCTTCCTTGGGTGGGGCAGGGAACCTGAATCCCCCCTTTCCCTAGGGACCACCCTGTTACAGTTTCAGAGGGAAAGAAGGGGAAAGCTAGAAGACACTCTGGATTTAGTGTAGGTCATGTTTGTTCCTATTCCATAGGCCAAAGCATACATATCATACAACTGTATTCCTTGTAGGTGGGGAAGGGAGGGGAGGTGTCCTACCGAGGCATTACAAGTCATTTGTGTTTGGGGATGAATTATTCTTCCACATAAAAAGGAGGGAGGGAATAAGAACTATGGAACAGTGATATAATTTACCAACTTATTTGTTAGTGCTGCTTTATAGCTCTTATCATTATCTGAACCTGACTTTTTTTTTAAATGCTCTTTGTTTCCTTTTTAAATTCTAGATATAAGATATTTATTGGCTATATATATCTCGCAGATATTTCCTCCTATTTTATGACTTGGCTTTTTAACCTTCTAATTATGTTTTTTGTTAAATATATTTAATATTAGTGTTGTCTAGTATATCAATTTTTCTCTTTTTTAATTTTTTAAAAAGATTTATTTATTTATGCATACAAGAGCTAGGGTATAGGCTAGAGGGACGGGAGGTAAGAGGACTCACCAGAGACAAAGCGGGGAACAGAACAAGGAGGTGACTGAAATACACTACTGAGGGGAGCAGCGAGCAAGGCAGAAGAAGTCTGCTGTGCCATGTGGGTCCCCTCCCTGGCTGGAGACCAAACTTGCACTGCTCTGCCACCGATGCTTCATAGTGTGTCAGTGTTCAATCTGCTGCGCCACCAGGGAAGCCCTTAATTGTTTTTTAAATTTCTTGCTAAAAGTATTTTTTCCTACTTGCAAAATCTGAAGGTATTATCTGTTATCTTTTAGAGTCTTTATAATTTTGCCTTTTACAGTTCAGTATTCAGTCTACTTAGTATTAATATTCAGCTGACATTTTAACACACTCCTAGAGTCTAAAGAGCTAAAGTTATTTCTAGGGTCAAATTAACTCTGTTTACATATAGAAACATCAATACTAACGTCACATATATGTAGAAGAACTACCAGTAATACATATTTTATCAAAATCTCAAATATAAAATTATGTTGGGCATATTTAGAAATTCACTACACTTAAACCTGCAAAAATTCACCCTTTTCATTTTTGTAAGTAGTTAACAAACTAGACTCTCTTTAGCTACCAATATCTGTATTTCAGGAATACCTACAATTTAAATGAAACCTTAATCTACTTCTTTTTGGAATTTAAGGTTTTTAGTTTTATTTCATATTACATACTTGTTTGTTTCTTTCCTGTTATCTAAACCTGTTCTGTAAGCTTCTAGTGAAAAAACTAAAGAAAATAATATATGGATGTTTAAATCAAGAGTTGTTTAAATAATCGAATTTCTGTAATGCAAGCACATTGGTGATATACCTTTCTTCATCAGTGATTGAAGTTAAGAAGTGGTACTTACATGTAACATTAAATATCTGTTGGTACACTGTTGACACTATACTGTTTTCAGGAGGGTTTGAAGATTAAGTTTTATCCAGTCAGTTGTAAACAAATAGCAACATTTGATATAGGTTGGTTTTCACTTTGTACATGGTATTAATTGTCGTTCCCTAGATGTAAACTTTTTCATACTTGTAATGGAATGTAAGATGACAACAAAAAAACTTGTCCTACTTGTCTTTTCCCATTGATCATTTAGCTTTGAAATTGTTCAAAACTCTTACCTGAGATAAAGAATAAACAGTAATTGCTTCGCATTTAATACACATTAGAGGTCATTTTGAAGATTAAATATGTGGAAAATCACTGGTTATGAAGGACTTGGTGAGTGTAGAAATTCTATCTTTTTGTTCAACTTAAAAAAATACATATTGAGAAGCATGGTGCATTTTTGTTCCACAAATTATGTGCAGACACCTCCAACAAAAACAATGTCAGGATAGAACCCCTAAATACAGTGTCTGGCGCTTGAACTGTAACATCTTAAAAGACTGGAATTAAGCAAAGAATTTTGGGAGATTGTGCCCCAGTTATGAATGGTAGTTCCATTTTTAAATAACTAGAGATCTTGGGCGTGTGCACTGATTTTTTTTTTTTGCTTCCAGCCTTTAGAATTTGTGATTATGAAGAACTTATCCTTTAAGTACCTTGATATTCAGATAAATTAACATTACTAGTTTTCAGTATATTAAATACAAACCATTATCCAAGACTTGTTTTATTAATAGAATTTTTCTCTTGCTTTTCAGAGGGGATCTGATGAGCTTCTTTCTTCTGGCATCATTAACGGACCTTTTACCATGAACAATTCTAATTCTGCAGGTGTGTATGGTAAGTCCTTGTTTTTTTTTTTTTTTTATATGAATAAGGGATTCCATGAAGATTTCCAAGTTTTAGACATTTATAATTGGATAGCTGAAGAGTGGTGCCATTTGTTTATATCAGAAAATATTGGAAGAACAGGGTTGAAAAACACAGGTTTTGATTTTTTTATGTTGAGCCTGAGGTTCCTCAGGAACATTCAAATGGAATTGTAGAAAAGGCAGTGAGTTTTTCTGTTCTCAGTATCACCAGAGAACTTTGGCAGTCAGTTGACAACTGAAGCCATGAGAGTGAAAAATCTCGAAAATGTGTGATCCTTCCTTCCTTTCTTCCCTCCCTCTCTCCCTCCTTCCCTCCCTCCTGTCTCCTTTTCTTGACCCAGAGCTACATGATGTTTGGGAAAATGAACAGTCTTTATATGAGGACTCTGAGAAGTGGACTAGGCACAGTGAAGGCAAAAATGAAAAGGAAATTCAATGAAGAGGTTAAGATAATGTGTGAGAATTGGTTAGTCATGTACTTCACTTTGGAGGATTACATGGAAAGATGTTTTTAGGAATAGCAGAATTGGGATTTGTTCAAGTAGAAGTATAAACAAAGAAATGTGGACAAACTTCGAACTAACATAGAAATACCTAGAGAACTTGTCTTAATACACAGTTGCTGAATTCATTTCCAGCATTTATAATTTAATAGCTATGGCATGGGTCTTGAGAATTTCCATCTCCAAAAGCTCCAAGGTAGTCATGGTACTGCCAATTGAGGAACCATTTTGAAAATTATTGGCTGGAAGAAAGACTAGAATCTAAAGTTTCTAAACCTGATTATCTTCTTGACCTGGCAATAAAAAATTTTGCCCTTCCCAAAGTTGTAGCACATTGGAGGTGATTTTTATTTTTATTTGTTTAGTCATATTTACCAACTATTGGGAATGACTAGAAGGGTTTAAATCCTGGTTGATTGATTACTTAGGAAAAGTATGAGATGTGAGTTTAACAGACAGCAGCATTTTGCTGTGTTTCCTTTTTTATGTTGAATTTCTTTGTGTTTACCTTTCCATTCTAAGTTCAGTATTTTTCTTCCAGAAGCACATCCTCTATCCTTTTTAGTGACTCTTTCAGCAAAGCCCAATTAATATAGGTAGCCTCCTCCCAGATTTTGACTAAAGCACCTATACTATGAAATATTGATTGGACCTTTTTAACATCATGTAGCATAAAAATTATTGCACTGTAGTAGTATTTCAAATAGTTCACAGAAATTCAGAGTCAGGAGCCTCCCTGGTTAGTACAAGGGGTTCAAGTCTTAGTGTTATCAAGCTATCACCAGCCACTATAGCATGAGTTCGATCCCCGACCAGGGAGCTAACCCATATGGCCCAGCAGACCTTTTGTGTCTCGCGCATTGCTCCACTCAGCAGTGTATTTTAATAGATCTGCCTTTTTTGTGCCCCACTCTGTCTCTGGTGAATTCTTTCCCCCACCTCTCCCTTCCCTAAACCTCGCCCCCCTTACATCCAGTTATTGTATGCATAAATGAATAAATCTTTTTTTTAAAAAAAGATTTATTTATTTATGTATATAAGGGCTGGGGTACAGGCCAGAGTCACAGGAGGTGAGAGGATTCATCAGAGACAGAGTGGGGAGCACAACAGGCAGACTGACTGAAACACACTGCTGAGGGGAGCAGGGATGAGGCAGGAGAGGTCCGCTGTGCAAGAGTCCCCGCCCTGGCCAGGGAGGGAACATGTGCTATTGTGCTGCAGATGCTTCACAGTGTGGTGCTCAACCCACTGCCCCACCAGCAAGGCCAATAAACAAATCTTTTTTTTAAAAAAAGAAATTAATAGAAAGGATTTTCCATTGTATGTTTTAAGATATTCTGATGAAAATTTAGAAACTACTAAATTCTCACTAATCATACGTTCATTCTATTTGTACATTTTCTTTTTCTTCCCCTGTAGAATCAGATGGAATGTAATTACTCTTCTGGAATTTATTATTCCATTACTTAGTCTGTTCTCTTTCCCGAATCTAAGTGTTTTCTCTCCTCCTCATATATAAAAGTTCTCAATTAAAGCTCATCTTAAGAAGGAAAAAATAATCCCGTGATTTCTTATATCTTCCTCTGATTATTACTCAATTATGTAACTGTTGATACGTAATGAAGATTTTTTTTAGGTTGTGTGCTTTCAATTTTGGTTTTTTGTTTTTATGAATGATTAATAAAGGGGTTTTAATACTTTTCAAAATGAATAACCCTACACCTTAACGCAAAGCTCCAATAAAGAAAATCAGATAAATTAAAACAGAGTTTACGTACTGCCTGAGGTCTCATGAGGGAATCTCTTTTTGGTTTGCAAAAGCTATGAGAGAACATAACATACAGAAAATATTGATCTCTCAAGTGTCATGGTCTTATGACCATGACATAAGATATAAGGTCTTATCATACCCTGCAGGGCTTTAGAGAGCTGACTTACTATAGCATATTTAGACTAGATTATAGGACAAGCCCGTTCCAAGTATTTCAAACATTCGTAAGCACAGGGACTATCATATCCACCAATGGATAAAGTTTATAGGTAGCTACTGAAATTTGGCAAACGATATACTAGATATGCTAATACAGTGATGTGGTTAATGTCTCCCTGCCACAAACATTTGGGTGATATAACCAATGGCATTTGGGTGGGGGGAGCTCTAAAATTCTAACAGGTAAGAAAAACTCTAATAAACTGAATTCAGGTAAATTGCCATATTATCAAAAGGAGTTCTTCAGAAGAGACTGACACAGAATTTATTTGCCCAGCAGGAGTAAATAAAGCTTCTGATATTTTTTTATCCAAGCCACAGCTGAGAGTTTAACTGGGAAAAGACATAGCTACATGACATTTCTTTCTTCATAGTCACCACTCCATTTTCAGTAAAGTAAAAGGAGTTATACTGAAAATGTGCCTCCTGAGGAATGCTACTAAATTAGCTCCGAGGAAAATTACTAACCTTTATATAAGTCAATTTCACTTTTACTCTCAGGGATAGACTTCAAATTTCACTGTAACATTGATTAGGATCATTCTTTTGTTGTTTGTGTATTTTGAGAAAACAAATCCATTGGTACTGGGGACAGTCAGAACATAAGCCAATATTTAGAAGTAAAGGAAACATATAGCTAAATTTTACTTTAGTCAGAAATTAATTAAATCACTAGAGATTTCATTTGTGTATCTTAGAAAATTGAAGATATGTTAAGTATTTTGATCTCTCAGCAAAAAAGTGCCACACAGATTTTTAATGTTCATAAAGATGTCCTTTATTTGCAAAATTCTTACTCTCAATGTGTTTGAAATTCTCCTTTGTTAAGGGAAAAACCCAGCACATTTAAAAATATACTACTAAACTTGATCATGCAATTAAGTCAGTGCCACCAAACTATTAAAAAAATTATGCTGAATTTGAGATGGAGTTATTAAAATAATACAGTACATCTCCTATACATACTCATTCTACTTTCTCAGTCATTGATAGAGCCATTTGGAGGTAAAAAAACCAGTGCATCATTGAAAATATGCCCAAAAGCCCTAAGACGGTACACCTCATACATCATCACATGCATCTGATTAGGAGTCAGTCCATTAAAAGTAACAGCCATGTCTGAGCAGCAGCCTTCTACTACATTGGTGTTATTAGTCATTGCCTCTTCAATAAAAAGCCCAACAGTTTGGGTATTAAATACATCTTTTCCTTGAGAATCTTCTGCATTTTCCGCAAATACTCCAGCATATTTCAGGCATACTGCCAACTGCTTATCTTCAGATAGCTTCCAGATTAACCCTTCCTGTTTAGGACACTTTTCTGGGACACTGAGAAGGTGTTTAAGTCTTTTCATTGATTCTATACTTAAGACAATTCCTCCTTTCACACTCACATATTCAAGGTCACCAGATTTTATAGTGTGGCCTAAGTAGAAAGGTTGTAATGGATCTTTTTTTAATAAAAAATACTTTAAATTTTCAATAATAGCAAATGTAGTCGGACGAGCCAGGAAGAACCAAGTGTATTGGTCTTTATATTTATTGAAGACATATTTGTAAGCTTTTCTCATCATTAACCACATGTCACTTGTTTCCATGTTAACTGACTCAAACACTTTAGCATTTTCAGAACTGAAGAACTCTGCTTTATCACAGTGCTTGGTCCAAGTTTCCTTCACTGCAGCCCAGAGCCCCACATCTTTGAGTGTTACTTGGATCATACAGTACACCCGTAAGCTCTTACTCAGTTCCATGCGTTCATCCTTTAAAATTGTTAAGTTATCTTCTTTACCAAGTGCTCGTAAATGATGATGCTTGTGGTGGTGCATTCTGTTTCCAGGATCAATTCCACTGTGTCGTAGCATAGTGATCAAGGCACAGAAAATGCTTCCAAGCATCATGCCCTTCAAAAATGAAATGCCTTCAGAAAGCATTTTCCCCCGGCTGGTACAACGGCTTAGGGGCAGGCAGGCGCAGTCGCATATGCTGCGTCAGGTGTTGACGCAATGTGCACTTCTGATTGGCTGTTCTAGATGCTGGGGTGGGGGGGTGTCTTCTCGTTGGTTTTGCTGAAGGTAGGGAGAACCAGGAAGTGGACGCTGCCTTGAGGAGGCTGCGTTCTGTTTTTGTATCACATCTCTAGTTTTCTCTGCAACTCTGTGGTTTCTGTTCATTCCTTTTCCTAATTTCCCCAACGATAGCTTTCTCTATATTTTTTTAGGAGACCACTCCCTTTATTTCTAGAAATTTTAGTACTTTTTATGATAAACATTTGGTAATTTATCAAACACCAATAAATTTACTATGCTCTATGGCTTTGCAAAATAGTTGTTTTTTTCTTAATAACTTTGAAATTCCTATTGAGTCAAACTTTAACTTCTCTCTCTTTTTTTTAAAAAGATTTATTTATTTATGCATACAAGCACTGGGGTACAGGCCAGAGGTGTGGGGGGTGAGAGGATTCACCACAGAGAGCCGGGAGCAGAACAGGCAGATCAGGGGAAGTACACTGCTGAGGGGAGCAGCGGGCACAGCAGGAGACGCCTGCTGCACCAAGTGGGTCCCCTCCCTGGCCGGCAGCAGGCATCGAACTCGTGCTGCAGTGGCTGCGGTTTGCTTCAGTGTGTTGCTTAACCCACTGCGCCACCAGGGAGGCCCCTAGCTTCTTTTCTTTTTTTAATAGAACTCTTATGTTAATAGTATTGAGTTTTTTTGCAAATATCACTAGGCTTAAGCAAGATAGAAGATGAAAGTTTGTCACATTGCAGTGTTTTGAGGTTCATAGTGTCTGTTTTCAGGTTTAGCAAATGGTTATAGAAGATTGCTAGAGCACAGTCAGTAAGGAGAAAAGCAACGTTTCCCTCTCAGTAAAGTCACTTAGGAGAGAGTGTGTATCATTTTTGTTTCCTTGCTTTTTTTTTTTTTTTTTAAAGATTTATTTGTGCATACAGCAACTGGGGTGTAGGTCAGAGGGGTGGGAGTACATTGAAAGGATTCACCAGAGTGGGGAACAAAACAGGTGAATCTGCTGAAATAGTGTACACTGCTGAGGGGAGTAGTGGGTGAGATGGGAGAAGTCTGTGTCATATGTGAGTAGTCAGCTCCCTGGCCAGGGATCAACTCATGTGGCATTAGCTGGCAATAGCTTGAGAGTGCTGAGACTATAACCCTTGTGCCACCAGGGAGGCCCCATTTTTTATTTATTTTCTCTTACTTAGTCACATAGCTACTCCTAGTTGCTAAGGAGGCTGAGAATGGAGTCTTTTCTGACAGGCACGTATCCAGCCAAAATTTGGTGATTTTGTGAAGAAAATAGGAAATGTTAGCAAACAAATTGCATTCTCTGCTACTATAATCCCGTAATTGAACTACTTTAGCTGCCCAGTTAATTCTCGTACTTGGTTTTTGATAGCAACAAACGCATTCAAATTCCTGTAAATAAAATTGTGTGAAGAACTATAAACACTAAGCCCCAGATGAATTCTCATCAAGTCTTGATGAACCCTATAACTGTTGTCGTTTCAACTTTGTCCTTTATGATTTGAAGTAAAATCTGTATACTTATGTTACCTCAATGAAGTAACTGGAACAAGACTTAATTGTCTTACAGTATATACAGCAACAATATAAGGCAGTTTTTATGGAAAATAGGTAAAGTAGGACTGTGACTTCAGGGAGAAGTGAACAAATGAAGTTAACCCAAGAAAACATGGCACAAGTGTGGAGTTGAAGAGAAGCAGACCTGAGTTTAAGAAGGCTTACTTAGGTGGAGGTATTAAGACAGAGTAGGGGAGGAAAAAACTGCATGAGAAAAGTGTTCCAGAAATTTGTTTTTGAATCCCTTTGTTGACAAGCCATGAATGAACAGAATGAAGCTATGAATTAAACAGAGAAGAACCAATCTAAAAAGCTGTAAACTGAACTTTCCAGGATTCATGTAGGACTGAAAGCCATTTATTTAAGTGGTATCCAACTAGAATAGCCAGTCTCACTGAAAATCTGGAGTATATTTTAGGACATATGACACCAGAGAAAACTGTGTCTTAACAGGATGGCTGAATCAGCTGTAGCATAAGGATTATGCTAAAGCCACCCTAAAAAGCTTAAAAACAAACTCCAAAATCTGATCTGAAGGTAATTTAACTTTTTTCTGAAATAAAATTATTTGTAATCCTGACAGTATTAGGCATTTAGTCAAACATTGCTAAACATGTAAAAGAACCACAAAATTTGTCCCTGTACCCAGGAAGAAAACTCAGTCCACAAAACCAGACCTATAAAATGATAAGAGATGATAAAATTAGTAGATTTAGATTTTAGAATATTTATTCAAAGATTTAAAGGAAAATATCTGCATAATGGAGAAAATTATATATAAAAACCAAATGGAACGCATGTAGGTAAAAATATACCTGAAAATACACATGCATGGCATTAACATATCATTATATTCTATAAGAAATGGATCTGTGAATTTGAAAACAGCAATAAAAAGTAAAGCACACTGACAAACCTGAAAAAGAATGACAGCATCTTAATAACCTGTAGTATAAATCAAGTCTACAGTTAAACATATAATTGAAGTCCCAGAAGAAAAGATGGTAGTGGGGAGCAAAATATTCAATGTATCTGAAGAAATAATGATTGAATATATTCCAAATGTGGTACATAGTGTAAGCCTACAAAACCAAGAAGGTCAGTGAACCACAAGCAAGAGAAACACAATAAAACCACACCAAGGCTCATAATCAAATTGCAGATTGCAAATAACCAGGAATGCAGAACAAGTAATGAAAGTAGTAAAAGAATAAAAGTCACATTTTAGGATCTCCCTGGTGGTGCAGTTGGTTATGCAACACACTATGAAGCAAACCACAGCCAGTGCAGCACGAGTTCGATCCCTGACACCAGCCAAGGAGAGGATCCATAAGGTGCAGCAGACCTCTCCTGCCTCGCCCGCTGCTCCCCTCAGCAGTGTGTTTCAGTCAGTCTGCCTGTTCTGCTCCCCGCTCTGTCTCTGGTGAATCCTCTTACCTCCTTGGACTCTGGCCTGTGTGCATAAATAAATAAATCTTTAAAAATAAATACATAAATAAAAGTCACATTTTATTCAGAGGAGCAAAAATGAGAATGGCTAGAGGTTCTTTGCCTAGAATTCTGTATACCAAAAGACAGTAGAGCAACAGCTTTAAAGTCCTAAAAATAAGCACAGTCACTTTGAATTCTATATCCATTTAAACGTTTACACAATGAAATTAAAAGAAAGCTTTCTGTGAGGCATTCTAGAGCCCAGAACATTTGTTCTGGCTATAACATTTGTCTATTCCTATAGACTTGCATTTTATGAAATGATAAAATTTTCAGAATGATGTCATCTTCACCAAGTGGTAAATATGTGGGTATAACACTTGCTGCACTATAGGGGTTAATTTAAAAAACAAATGAAGGAGGATTCTGGGAAGTTGGCAGATAGTAGCAGAAATCTGTGTCTCCACTGGAACAAAAATTCCACTGGCAACCTGTCTGCACCTAATTTGTATCTTTGGAATCTATTAAATACCTACAAGTTCCAAGTAAAGACTTGGAAGGTAAATTGTGTCAATTTCAGTTCTTATCACAGGAGCAATTACCTAAACTCCCACCACATGCAGTCCACTGTGTACATATTCCAGGAGCAGCTTATAATTTTGGGAAGCCAGGTTGGGCAAAAAGGATCTTGTCTTCCAACTTTTGTTGATCTGTGCTCTGACTGCTAATTGCTACTTTTTGCAGACAGTGTGGCCGGCAGCCATTTTCCTCACAACTCCTCCTGTTTTTTCAAGCTATAGAAACTAGACAACATCCCTATCTCCCCATGTCCCTCCCCCCCCCCTTATTTTTCCTCCCTTCCTCCCTCCCCCCATGTCCCCTCCCCCTGTCCCCCATCGCCCCAAATCTGGTATCATTAGAGATTTAAAAACAATGATTGTACATCCTGGAGAAAATCTCAAGAACAAAAAACTAAGGTGTTCTCATGTTTACTACTTAGGCTCATAGTTGTACAGAGACAATCCACAACAACTATGAATGTAAACCAATTAATAAAAACAATAACAGCAACAACACAACTCTGGGGAAGAACCTGATTTCTAGAGTTACCACATCCCCAATTTGAATTTAAATTTTGAAGAGAGCCTCCTGTTGAGCTAGGGGTGAAGTCTAAGAGCTATCATTTCTTTTACCTCTCAGGCCTGAGTTCTGTCCCAGGCCAGGTTGTTAACCCACTTATGGTGCAGCAGACCTCTCCTGCCTTGCCCGCTGCTCCTCTCAGCAGTGTATTTCAGTTGATCTGCCTGCTCTGCTTCCCACTCTGTCTCTGGCGACTCCTCATACCTCTGGCCTATACTGCAGTTCTTCTACATAAAAATAAAAAAGTAAAAAAATAAATATTCAAAGAAGCTAAATGAAATCACAATAGAATGACTTTGCTGAGACCCACAGTGAGTGAGATACATTAAAATCAAACTCAAAAGACAATGAGAATCTTGAAAGCAAGGGAGAATGGACTTATGTTGTACATAGGAACTCAATAAGAACATGAGTGTATTTCTAGTGAGGAATTTGGGAGGCCAAAAGAGGGTGGGTCCACTGTATTAAATGTGCTAAAAGAATAAAGCTGTCAATCAAGAATTCTTTATTTGGTAAAACTATCCTTCAAAGTAAGAGAAATGGGCCCTCCCTGGTGGTGCAATGGGTTAAGCAACATGCTATGAGGCAAACCACAGCCATTGTAGCACCCACATGGTGCAGCAGACCTCTCCTGCCTCCCACTCTGCTCCCCTCAGCAGTGTGTTTAAATTGATCTGCCTGTTCTGGTCCCCACTCTGTATCTGGTGGATCCTGTCACCTCCTGCAACTCTGGACTGCCCCCCAGTGCTGGTATATATAAATAAACAAATCTTTAAAAAAAAAAAAAAGTAAGAGAAGTTATTCCAGATAAACAGAAGGTGACGGAATTTATTACTGCTAACCTTACCCTGCAGGAAATACTCAATTTTTCAGGGTAAAATGAAACACACTAGATAGTAATTCACAGTAATATGAAGAAATAAAGATCTCGGTAAAGGAAAACATACGGCAAATTGCATAAAAGCTTGTAGTATTCTAGCAATGATTTGTGACTCCACTCTTTGTTTCCTGTGTGATTTAAGAGACTAACTATGTAAAATGAGTAATTAATATAAAAATTGCTACTGTTGTGACTTTGGTGGTTTTTTTTAAATTGAGGTAACATTAAATTGAAGCTTACATTACTGCTACATGATTCAGAAGTCCAGGATCACACCTGTTTAAATGTATTTTTCTACACCACTGTGAGTTGGTTTATAACTGCACATTTTATTTTCTACATAACTTAGGAGACAGATGTAATTAAAAGAATTATTAATTTACATTTGAAGGCATACAGTGTCTTAAGATGTACTTTGTTACCTCAACAACACCAGCTATAGGGATGGGGACAGGTATAACGGAGCAAAATGTTTTTGTATGTTCTTAAAGTTAAGCTGGTATAAATTCAGATTATAGTGTTATAACTTTAGGATATCCAGAATAATTTCCCATTATAGCCACAAAGAAAACAGCTATAGAATATGTGCAAAAAGTAATGAGAAAGTGATAGTAAAAAATCATAGATAGAATAGAATGGTGAATGTTTGGGCCTGGAAAGAGAGGGGTGGGAGGGAGTCACTAATGAGTCAGATTTCAGTTTTATAAGATGAAAAGAAACAGAAATAGATTGTGGTGATAACCATGCAACATTCTTAACGTACTTAATACCGGGCCCACCCTGGTGGCGCAATGGGTTAAGCAACGCACTATGAAGCAAACCACAGCCACTGCAGCATGAGTTCCATCCCTGCTGCCGGCCAGGGAGGGGACCCACATGGCAGAGCAGACCTCTCCTGCCTTGCCCGCTGCTCCCCTCAGCAGTGTACTTCTGTTGATCTGCCTGTTTTGCTCCCTGCTCTGTCTGGTGGATTCTCTCACCACCCCCACACCTCTGGCCTGTACCCCAGCTCTTGTATGCATAAATAAATAAATAAATCTTTTTTAAAAAATGTACTTAATACCATGTATTTGTTTGTTTTGAAAACAGTATAGTTTAAAAATACAGTAAATATTGTATGTATTTTACCGCAGTAAAAAAAAATTTAAATGTATATAGAGTGCTCTTTTTGGAGAACTGTGTACCAGTTTAATAAATGCATAAAATACCAAAAAAAGAATTGTTTATTGTTAGTGTAATATGAGAGTGGGTTATAGCATATGATATTTTTGGTGAAACCATAAGTAGGACTACTACATTTAGTGGTGTAGACAGTGTTTTCTCTCTGAAATTGGGAACGAAGCAGGGATGTTCATTCTTGTTAATTTCTGTTCAAATTTGTAGAAGTAGCTAGTCCTAGCATGTTCAGTGAAGTTAGAATAAGCAAAGGTACACTGTTTGGGAAGTAAGATACAAAGCAATAAAACATATGGCAGAAAATTCTAAAGACTCTAACAAGGTTGCAGGATACAAGCGCAGCATGTCAATCAATTACATTTTTTTAAAAATTTTATTTATACATACAAGAACTGGGATACAGGCCAGAGGTGCAGGAGGTGAAGATTCACCAGAGACAGAGTGGGGAACAGAACAGGCAGATGTTGACTGAAATACACTGCTGAGGGGAGCAGCGGGCAAGGCAGGAGAGGTCTGCTCAACCATGTGGGTCAGCTTCATGGCTGGGGATCGAACCCATACTGCAGTGGCTGTGGATAGCCTCATAATGCTGTGCTTAACCCTTTGTGCCACCAGGGAGGCCCCTCAATTATATTTCTGTATAATATCAGTGAATAAAATCTTTTAAAGTGTTGTTTGCATGTCCATTAAAAATTCTGACGTACATTGGGGTAAATATGTCAAAATGTGAGGCCATTATGCTGAAAACCACAGAACATTTGCTGAGAGCAACTAAAGAAGAAAAGGAATGCAGTGTTATCTGAAGGTATATAGTTTAGAAGACTCAACAATATTGCGATCTGAATTCTCACACAAACAAGAGCATTATTTAAAGAATATTTATTAAACTACAGTAATTAAGCCAGTGTGGTAGTAGCAAATGATAGAAGTACAGCTTAATTGAGGGGCTGGTGGTTTTAGAGGGGACATTGACTATAAAGGTTACTTTGGGGGAATAATAGAAGTCTTCTGTGGTTTGATTCTTGTGGTCATATGGAGATAGTGTGTGTGTCAAAGATAATCAAATTCTGCATTTAAAATTTAGGTGGATTTTATTGTATCTAAACTATACCCTAATATTTTCAAGACAGTAATTCTAGGGTAGCTTTACTGATAAATTTGTCCAACATTGAGTCGGGAATATATGAAATTTTAAAATATCGCTTAGTCTTATCCCTTTGGATCATGACTAATATGTAGTAACCATTCAGCAGTTTTCAGTATGTTTAATAGAAGATTTATGTGTCAGGCTAGATTTTTATGACGTAACATACATTAAATCATGTACATTTCAGGTGTACTGTGTTATAATTCTGCATTTGTAAACCATACTTCATGATCACCACCAAGCGTTACTACATGTTTGGTCCCTTTCCATTTCTCAGTCCCTTAACCTCTCTGGTAACTTCCAGTCTGTTTTCTGTATCTAAGAGTTTGTTTTTGTTTTGTTTGTATTTTTTTTCTTTATATTCCATATATGAATAAAAGCAGATGGCATTTGTCTTTGTCCACAAGCTAAGTATATTTTTTAAAAATTGATTTATTTATACATACAAGAACTGGGCTGTAGGCCAGAGGTGTGGGGAGGTGAGAGGATTCACCAGAGACAGAGTGGGGAGCAGAACAGGCAGGCGGACCAAAATACACTGCTGAGGGGAGCAGCAGGTGAGGCAGGAGAGGTCTGCTGCGTCATATGGGTCACCTCCCTGGCTAGGGGATCAAATTCCTGCTGCAGTGGCTGTGGATGCTTCATAGTGCAGTGCTGAACCCCATGCGCCACCAGGGAGGCCCTAAGCTAAGTATTTTGAATGTTTAATTTCATGATAAAAATTTGGAAGCTGCATTTAATCTCTATGTATAGGAACTAATTCTTAAGAGTTACATGTTCACTGCTTTAGAATTTCCTTGCTTTCTATTATATTACTTTTATTAAATTGTTGCCATATGATTGTTTTATATCGTATGATTGTTTTATATACTTAGCATTTTCAGATTATCTTGATTAGGTCTTTAGGTATAATCTTTCTTGGGTCTTTGAGATGAGTAGTAATTTCATAAAATAATTAAATTTTCAATTTTGAGCAATTTCAACACCAAAAATGTAGAAAGAAAATGTTTTTCAGTAAATGATCTTTAGGAAAATCTAGACATAGGTTATTAATCACTATTTGCTAGGTATTGCATCTAGCATTTAATTATATTTTCTTAAGTTTCAAAAGGATTCTGCTCTTATAATAATTTTGCAGGAGAAAACCCTGAGGTTCAGTTATATCAAAGAACTTTCCTGAAAGAGAATACTACCCTATTTTAGTTGGATAAATGTGATGTTGGATTGATTTGAAGTGAAGGGTGTAGTGAGACTAGAAGAAGGAAGAGTAGGAGCAAGATCACAAATGAAGTTGGTGTCATTGAGAGTGAAGATGAAAATGTAAAAGTCCTTTTGGAGGGGGAACAGTACTTCATGGCAATTAATAAATAGGTGAAAAAGGACTTCCCTGGTAGCACAAGGGGTTTAGTCTCAACCCTGTCAAGCTATCTTCAGCTATTGCAGCATGAGTTCAATCCCTAGCCAGGGAGCTGACCCACATGGCGCAGCAGACCTCTCCAGTCTTTGCCTGCTGCTCCCTTTAGCAGTGTATTTCAGTCATTCTGACTGTTCTGCTCCCCACTCTTTGGTGAATCCTCTCACCCTCACACCTCTGGCCTGAACCCAGTTTTTGTATGCATAAATAAAATAAATCTTTGGAAAAAAATAGGAGAAGGAATCTTTTACATATTAACTCCCAATAAATATTTGAATGCCTATTATTTTCCACAATCTGACCTAGGCATTTGCTGTTTACAGGGACAGATCTGTAAAGACCTCCCTCTAAGAACTGAAAATCTTTTGGATTCTAATGATCCCATCTTCATTCATGAATGTAGAATTTTGGAGCAAGTGCTGGTTTGAGTATTAAGTTAATCTAGTCACCTGTAATCAAGTTGTTTTGTGCCACAGATTATGGGTACAGAATGTTACATGTAGTTTTTATTTGGTCCTTATGAAATTTGTTTATTTTGGGTCCAGCCATCTGATTGTAAAGTTCTTTTGGTATTTTAGAAAAATGATAATAATTGGTATTTGGGGAGATTATATTTTCCTCTGAAGAGTGTTAAGAATGCTATTTAGCATTAAAAATAATTGTGGTGAAACTTTTGACTTTCAGATAATTCATATTCAGTATGGTAGTGTTTCTAGGAAAAACATTTTGAATATTGTATGTATTAATTTGAGTATTTATCATAGGCATGTCAATTTTAGTCTTTGTCAGTATTAAAATAACAGGACTTAATGAAAATTCAGTTGTAAACTGGGATAATGGATTTCTTTATATAGTGGTTCTCAAACTTCAAGTCACATTAGAGTTGTCTGGAGGGCTTGTTTAAAATACAAGTTGCTAACTCCCATCCTTGCTTCTGATTCAGTAGGTCTGGCTGGGTCTAAAAATTTGCATTTGCAACAAGGTGATGCTTTTGGTAAGAACTACTGTTATATCACAAGGAATATGATTATCATAGGAAACTGTAATTTAACTTCTAAAAAATTCTTGTTAAAAAAATAGATTAATAAGAAATAGATGTAACACCCAAGAGTTAGACTTAATTTTCATAGAACCACAGATCAAAGACAAATTTGATATGAAATCCAGGATTTGCTAGAGAGAGAGGGGATAGATAGATAGATAGATAGATAGATAGATAGATAGATAGATAGATAGATAGACAGACAGATAGACAGACAGATAGATAGATAGCATTTCCTAAAAGTTAATTGTTCTTTATTTAGAATAGAGCAAATTAGAAAGATATTCTTGAGAACACATTAAAGACTTTGTAATTATTGTTCTCTACTTGAAAAAAAAAGCTGACTACTATGAGGTATATAGTACCTCCAAATATAAATTAATTCCAGTATTTTTTCCTTTATGTTAAAAAGCAAACTTCAATTTAAAAGAATTTATTACCCCAGTGAAAAGCTAAAAAAAACAAACATTGATTGAAAGGTAAATGGTCTTGTTTTCTACTGTCTTTCTCTCCTCTCTGTTTATTAGCCCCAGAACTCCTTGAATTTTAAAACTGAAACTCTGGGAGGATGAAATGTGATAATATGGTTAATGTCTATGCCAGCCCAAATTAGTTTTAGTAATTTTAAAAAATTTTGTTTTTTAGCTAATGGGAATGACAACAAGAAATTTAAAGGAGATAGACCTCCCTGTTCACCTTCTCGTGTTCTCCATCTTCGGAAAATTCCAAATGATGTCACTGAAGCAGAGGTCATATCATTAGGTCTACCATTTGGCAAAGTAACTAATCTTTTGATGTTGAAAGGAAAAAGCCAGGTATGTAATATTTAAAGATTGACTCACAAGTGATTATCTCTCAGTATTAAAGATGATTTTTATTTTCTTTAGCTTTTCTGTATCTTCTAAGTTGTATTCTATAAAGTCATTTTAAAATAAATTTTTTATATGACAGGAAGTAACAGAAATATTAATGCAGGAAACAGGATTGTTTCACTCACTCACTTGTCTTTTTCCTCCTTAATAGACAACACATTTTATATTATTATTTATAAGATGTTTTATGAGAATATCATGTGAATATCAAAAGACCCTGACAGAGGATATAAATTATATCTCCTTTGGCAAATTAATTCATTTTAATTTTCCAAAATCTCTATAGACATATTTGGTATTTTTAGTTTAAGAAAAAACATGGATTTTTTTAATAATTTGAAAGAAATGGTAAAAGTGTCTTCAATTTTGAAGTTAATAGGTTTTTCTCAAAGACAAATAAGGAAACTTGCTTTTATGGTGACAACGATAAAACTATAATACTTATGTTGATTGCAATAATTGTGTCCTTTCTGTTCTTACTCGGGCCTCACTAGTATGAATTTTTTATTTTTTCCCTAGTAATTAACTTCCCTGTTTAATTGATATGAGTGTTATATCTTTCGGACATATCACACTTTGATCTTCATTTTTGTCTCTATTGAGAATGTTACAGTTTGAAAAGAGTCAACATGGCTAATGGCTGTTAAATGTCTGACAGTCGAGTATTGTAAACATTATGGTTCAGGTCGTGTGTTCTATATACATCATGTCAAATGGCTGTGAAAGGCAACAGTAGTTCCCATTGTCTGCTGTTAGGTATGAGTTTATACTTACCTGTAGTGCTAAATAGCTGTTATGTTAGTTGTCTTTTGATCATAATACTATTAGTAATATTCTAGTCATAATTTCAAGAGATTCTGATGTAACTGGAACTACTTGTAGGAGTTAATCTTTCATAGGTACTTGGAGGTGGAGTGTTGAGGTAAGGTAGGGTTTATTTTCACCAGCCTTTCTCTGGTAGTGATGTTGAATTTCTCTCCATCCCACATAATGAAAGTTGAATCCTTGAGCTGAATACTTTGGACAAACAATTCTTTAAATGATTTCATGTGGAAAAATTTGATTTTACATATAAATTTTATCCTTACAGGAAAAACATGACAGGACTCATGTGTTTCAAAAACATTAATTTTTCCTTTGTGTGACTGACTGACAATTGAATTAGTTCTTAACATTAATGAGGAGTTTATAGAAAGATATTCTCTACCTATATGGTGAATGTTATTGGAGTACAGTTTAAAATTCTTTGTTGAAAATAAAACAAAAATAAACAGACAGCTACAAATCAGAGACATTCTTCAGGGAAGTGGAGGATTGGGGTCAAGGCAGGGATGGGAAGAGCACAAGGGACTATGGTGATGGTGCATGAGTGAATTGGTGGTGGAAATTCTATAGAGACTATGCCTAGAAAAGAGCAAACATTGTAAAGAAATAAAATAAATTTTTTAAAAAGAAAGAAAAAATAAATAAAATAAGATTCTTTGTTGAAAAGATAAGTAAAAACCAGAGAATTAGAAAGTACTGTCATAGCTGTTTTAGTTGTAATCATCATTTTTATCCTCTTAAATTAGAAAAATGTATGTTAATGATATTCCAAGATAGTGACTTTAAACTACATCATGGACATTTATACTTTTTAGAGAGTATAAATGACTCAAAATGTTTTATTTCTTGAAGATAGTAAAATCTTATTTTTTATTGTGAATTGAGTAATGATATTTAATCCTTTGTTGTTTGGCTAATATCACTGCTTCGTAGAATATCAGATAGTATTCAGTACTGAAGTTCTAATATTAAATAGAACTTCAGTAGTTCACTTGAAGCATAAACAAATCATAAATATACATAATTGAAATTGTTACTATCTGCTTGCTAATAAAATGCTTTATTATAGTTAAGAAAAGAATTATCTAAGTAGAAATTTGTATTGATATGGATCAGATACTCTCCCTGCCCTTTAAATATAACATATTCTTACAGGTAGTTCTGGGCTCAGAATGGTTAGTAAGTGTCTGTATTTTATCTTCCTAGTTAAGCATTAAGTTAGGGGTATAAAACCTGCCACCCTAAAGCTCAGTCAGTATAGGAGTCCTAACAGCTAGAGAAAATGTGCACAGATTAAGATGTAACTAGCAAGCTGTTTCTTCCATTTCAGGAATTCCTGTGTTATTCTTTAAGCATCTAGTACTACTAGTGAATGATTGGATATCAAAATAATCACTTGAGGGCCTCCCTGGTGGCGCAGTGGGTTAAGCAACACACTATGAAGCAAACTGCAGTCACTGCAGCATGAGTTCGATCCCTGCTGCCGGCCAGGAAGGGGAC
>JAGFMF010012011.1:6719055-6743708 GCA_019455555.1 Galemys pyrenaicus | reverse complement strand
TCTGCCTGTTCTGCTCCCCACTCTGTCTGGTGAATCATCTCACCTCCCATGCGTCTCTGGCCTGTACCCCAGCTCTTGTGTGCATAAATAAATAAATCTTTTAAAAAAAAAATAATCACTTGAGTGACATCATCATTAGTTTAATGTAGAAAGTGCTCCTATTTTTGTAATTTGAACAGTTGAACCATTGTATCTGAATGGTCTGTTTTAATTGTATACATAAATAACTGAACGGTAAAGGAAAGCAAATTGTTACGCTCCATCTGTTGAGAATTTTTTATGAGGGTGTTATTATTAAATCTTAGACCCTGAAAGCATCCATATACAATAGTGATGCACAGATTTATTTTTGCCTTTATTGTTACTTCTCAGTTTTATAAGCAACAGGAATAAAAGGAAAACCAAAACCACATAAAATCACTTAATCAAGGGGAAGTTTACCACTCCCAAATCCTATTGAACCCAACTTTTTGAAACACGTTTTCAATTAACATCAGTGATACATTTTAAATAAAGCAAGTTTTGTTGTGCCCTTGGGGCCAGTGTTATCTCTTTCTCTAAGGAAACTGTGAGTTTAGAGCCAGGCAGAATGGCAAAATAGTTCTTAACTGTTTTTTCGAAAACATGAGTTTCACTTTACCCTCTTGTGTTTATGTTGCAGGCTTTCTTAGAAATGGCTTCTGAGGAAGCTGCTGTTACTATGGTGAATTATTACACTCCTGTTACTCCTCACCTTCGAAGCCAGCCTGTTTTTATTCAGTATTCCAATCACAGAGAACTTAAGACTGACAATCTACCTAATCAAGCTGTAAGTATTAAAGGTACTTTAAAAAAAAACCAGTTATAAGAAAACATAATACAATAATTTAAAATTAGCTTTGTGTTTTTCAATTGGAAAAAGTCATGTTTACTCTCAGGGTAATTTATTAGTGAATATTGTTTATGTAAATTATTACCTGGAGGTTTAGGAATAAGAGAGTAGTGATATTTAGAAATGAATTCATGAGAAAAAAGAAAACCCTGTGTTATCTCTCTTAAAATCTCAGGTTTAAGGGGAACTTTGAACCAATCCTTTCTTTTCACAGACTGTAACATACCTTAAGAAGTCAGTCCCTTTTTATAGACTATATAACAAAGGCATTAAATTGAGTGATGCTTCTATTGTAATGTTAACTGAATGAACTTAAGATGTTAATAAGAATTCATGTAGATATGTTCAGTAAATCATTTTTGACTCGTCAATGATTATGGAATTTAGATTATCATTTCTTACCACATCTTCTAATTTTTATTTTTATATAATTCATATTGAGTCTTTTGTGTCTCTGCAGGTTGATTTTTAAGTACTTAAGACAATTCTACAGCTACTTAAGGAAAGAAAACCTATATCCACAAAGCCTGTGTGTTTTAAGAAAGAGGTTTTTTATTTCTGTTAAGAGCATATCTGGCCCCCATATGCTTGCTCTAGTCATAGAATTCCTTTTGCTCTTGGATTCTGTGTTAAAAGTCATTATAATAAGAGCTGCTGAATTTAAATTATAGTTTCTCCACATGTTAAAAGTAGTGACATTTCCTACACATAATCCTCAGCTTATTCTAAAGAGGTATTAATGGCATAGAATGAGCTATATAAACTTAGAGTAAATGATATGTGAGAAATTTTTAAAATGGTGTAGACCTTTTGAAGTGAAAAATTGGCTTCATAATTTATAAAAACGATGAATGCTCATGGTAAAACATTCAGACAATCCAAAAAAGTAAAGCCAAAAACAGTAATAATCCAATCACCCAGAGATAGCTAGTCAGTAATATTTTGCTAACATTTTGGCCTTTATTAGTTGTATTATCATCTATGTATATACCTTAGCACATTTGCAACATCATCTTACTACTTTATTTTTCTGACAGTAAAATTGCTAAAAATAAGCATATGCATAATTTTTTTGGTAAATGTTCCATAATTATTTTTTGTGAAGATTACATGCTTACTTAGAGTGCCACGGTAGTATTATCACAAGCAGTTTTCTTGTCTGTCTTTGTTAGTGTGTTAGGTGAGATATTACGTCTTGTTGTTTCCTTTTATTTGATAATTTGTAAAGTACTAAGTGATATCTGTAATTGAAATTTAAGAATACAGTCAACTGAACTGCAAAAAATTTGGTATACAATCCCATCACTTCTGTCACTACAAAGAATTTTTCTAGGCTCTATACCGGTTAAACTCTTAACTCCCCATTTCACCACTACCCTCAGCCCCTGACAACCACCATTCTCTATTCTGGCTCTTTGAGTTGTCTGCCAGTATAATTTAAAAAAATTTTTTTTTATCATAGTCAGATATCTTAAGATCGTATTTTGGTTTCTGACTTTGGTACCATGCTAAGAAAGATTTAGCCTATCAAGACTAAAAATATACAAGAGCTGGGGTGTAGGCCAGAGGTGTCGAGGTGAGATGATTCACCAGAGACAGTGGGGAGCAGAACAGGTGGATAAACCGAAATACTCTGCTGCAGGGAGCAGTGGGCAAGACAGGAGAGAGGTGTGCTTTGCCATGTGGGTCCCCTCTCTGACCAGGGATCAGTGGCTGGAGATAGTGTGATAGTGCTGAGACTTAACCCTTTGCATACCAAAGGGTTTTTAGGAGGCCCTAAAAATATTTTTTATTCTAGGTTTTCTTCTCATGCTTTTGTGTTTTGATTACTTTTAATTGAATGTTTAAATCTTTGTTGTATTAGTATTGTTTTGGGGGTGGAAAGTGAGGGTAGGGTTTTGGTCTTTTTTTTTTTTAATACCCAGTGACTACTTTGCCCTTTGTTATTTTTAAGTAACCCATTTTTCATTCATTCATGTGACAGTGTGCTTTCTCATAATCTTCATGTCCATGCACATGCCATGCCTACTTACACACATATATGTATATACTTGTTAACTTGCCTCCACATTCTGTTTACAAGGCCCAAATCTGCTTTCCTGTGTATGATGGTCGTATGTATAACCTGTACAGTTTTTCAAAATTCCATTCTGTTCTATTACTATTTTAGTATACCCTATGGCTTAATGCATTTTTTAAAAAAGATTTATTTATTTATACACACAAGAGCTGGGGTACAGGCAAGAGTCCAGGGAGGTGAGAGGATTCACCAGAGACAGAGTAGGGAGCAGAACAGGCAGACTGACTGAAACACACTGCTGAGGGGAGCAGCGGGCAAGGCAGGAGAGGTCTGCTGTGCCATGTGGGTCCCCTCCCTGGCCGGGGATGCTGTGCAGCGGATGCTTCACATTGTGGCACTCAACCCACTGTGCCACCAGGGAGGCCCGGCTTAATGCATTCTTGACAAGACTTCATCCCATCTTCTCTCAGAAAAATCACTAGTTAATATAGATTATTTCTCCAAATACATTAAAATTAGCTGGATAATTCTTCCCCCCCCCTCAAAAAAAATCATTGTAATTGTGTTGTTTTTGTTGATTGATTTGAAGGTAAGATTTATATTGCTGGGGCCTCCCTGGTGGTACAAGGGGTTAAACACTGCACTATGAAGCATCCGCAGCCATTGCAGCACAAGTACCATCCTAGGACAGGGAGGGGACCCACATGACAGGGCAGACCTTTTCTGCCTTGCCCGCTGCTCCCTTCAGTAGTATATCTCAATGTGCCTGTTGGGCTCCCCACTCTGTCTCTGGTGAATCCTCTCACCTCCACACTTCTGGCCTGTACCCCAGCTCTTGTATGCATAAATAAATAAACATTAAAAAAATTTAAATTGCTCTCTGATCCATGTGAGAGGAAGTTATATTTTGTTTCTTGTCTCTTGGTAGAGTTTTTAAATTTTGTAAGTAAGTTGTGTAGTTTTCTCATTAGTGTGATTCCTAGATATGTTAGTGGAAGTCTTGAAAAAGTATAAACAATTTAATAAAACTCTTGAAGACTGTATTATTCTAGAGGGAAACAGTGAGAACTCCAGTTGCTTGGCAACCAAAACCAGCCCAAATGACCTAGTTTATTCTTAGATAGCCTTGATTCTTTCCTGGTATCCTCTTCACTTTGTTACTTTTGTGCAATTCTTTGCATTGATGTTTGATAAAATATAATAATTCTTTTCTATTAAAAGTCTTATACCAAAGTTGAGGTAAAAATTGAAAGTACCTGTTTGCATATATAAAAATACCAGTTATCTTTTTATTCTGAAAGCCCCCAGAAAGTTAATAAGTTAGTGTTTCATTCTCTTTTTGTTCTCTGAACAGCAAGTTATCTCCAACTGCACACATTACTTCTTTTCTAGCTTAAGGACAAGCTTTCCCAGGGGTCAGGTGACTATGAAATATTTGTGTCACTTGATTCAAACTAATGTTTTAGCTACAAAATTCAGGTGTTCTTTTTTTAAAGAGTTATTTATTTATGCATATAAGAGCTGAGGTACAGGCCAGAGTCAAGGGAAGTGAGAGGATTCACCAGAGACAGAGTGGGGAACAGAACAGGCAGACTGACTGAAACACACTGCTGAGGGGAGCAGCGGGCTAGGCAGGAGAGGTCTGCTGCACCATGTGGGTCCCCTCCCTGCCTGGAGGCAGGAGTTGAACTCATGCTGCAGTGGCTGTGGTTTGCTTCATAGTGCATTGCTTAACCCACTGTCACTGTGCCACCAGGGAGACCCTCAGGCCATATTTTGAGGTATAGCATTCAAAAAATAGTTTGTATTAATAGCAGTCATTACCTTACACAGTTTTTGACTGTGCAAGTTTATAAATCTGCAAAGAGATAACCATGGAAGAATTTTCCCAAAAAATTTACCTTAAAAATCATCAAACTGACACAATATGTGAATTTTATTTCTATTAATTTGCATTTTGATTTTAGAAATGTTTTCACATTATTCAGGCATGTTTCAATTTCCCATCAAGTGTGTCTCCCTCTCCCGCCACAATAAAATATTTGTTGGATTCCTGATCATACTACCGCTATATCCTTCATTAATAATTACTATAACCATTCCAGAGAGTTGTTTGTTGAAACATTTATAAGTGATGTCCCAGAATAAGAATTCTGCAGTCTCATAATTTGTTGAATCAGATGTACAGACTATGTTTTCTGTATATCAGAAATACATCTTCATATGCAGATGACATCCTTGCTTGCTTGTTTGCTTTTTCTGTTCTCTATGAAGTATACTTGTTTCTGATGTTTTTTTTTAAATATATTTTTGCTTAATTAAATAGAATTACTTATAAATCTTTTTTTCAGGTCATTTTCTCAGAATTCCATTTTCTAAAGCCTTTTTTTGAGTGCCTGCTATACTTTTATACTCAGTGCTCTGTGAAGTACTAAAGCAGAGTGTGCTACCAACTCTAAAATGATCAAAACAATACACACTATGGCTTCCCATATTTTTTCGCTATGATTTTCCTTCTGTCCTCAAGGAAGGAGTGAGGGAAGAGGAACACTAGCAATAAAAGAACTGGAAGGAGTATGCATTTACTTAAAATTTTTTTTAAAGATTTATTTATGCAAATAAGAACTGGGATACAGGCCAGAGGTGTGGAGGGGGGGTGATGAGAGGATTCATCATAGACAGGGTGGGAAACGGAATGGGCAGATTGACTGAAGCACACCACTGAGGGGAGCAGCGGGTGAGGCAGGAGAGCTCTGTTGCACAATGTGGGTCACCTTCTTGGCTGGGGATCGAACACATGCCGCAGTGGCTGTGGACAGACTCATAGTACGGTGCTCAACCTCTTGTGCTACCAGGGAGGCCCCCTTAGAAGCGTTTAATAAAAAAAATTGATAAATGATATGATGGTGTAGTAAAGTTAGTTAAGTTTATTTTTGGTTGTATAGGCTTGGTTTTGATAAGATTTAATCATTCTAATCTAAGAGGGGAAGGAATCATTATTCCACTTAGAACTTCACTATGAGGGTATCTTTTTCTCGATGTGTCTACTCTGGTACATGGCTAAATTTGAATAAATTTAAAAGTCAAAAATTCAGCTCCTCAGTTGAGCTGGTTATATTTTAAGTGCTCAATAGCCACATATTGCTAGTGTCTTAGGCAATGCAGATAATTGAACATTTTCCCATCATTACAGGAAATTCTTTTGGACAGCACTTACTTTAGCTTTCATGTCTTTGCTTACCTTCTTATGGGGGTGGGGAGAATGGGGATGAGCATACAGTTATGATGTGATAGCCTCTGCTAATTCTGACTCCTTTGTCAGTTCTGGTCGTTGCTGATTGAGTCACCTCCCCACCTTGGCCTCGCCTAATTATAGGCTCTAAGTGGAAGTCTGATGAGCTGTCATACTTTCTAGGGTAGTAGAAACCTTTTATTTCAAATAAAGTTGTACTAGGGAGTTCAGTGTAAAATAGGTGTGATAAACTGTCATTTTTGAAGTGGGTTTGGGGTTCTGAGTTATTCATATAATTGGTTTTATAAGGGCATACTTTTAAAAACTAATGATAAAAAATATTCAAATAATTTTTCATCTATTGTTCTCAAAGATAATGACCCTTTGAACACTGAATAGTTGGCGATTATGTATTACCGATACATAAACATCTGTGTAAGGTCTGTAAATGCTGTTGAAGTGTGTACAGGTATAAAAAAGTTGCACGTAAGCATAAAAGTGAAAGTTTTTCAGTGTTAAGCATACAGAAAATAAAAACTGCCAATTTTCAGAAGTTATTTTATTTAATACTATCATTAATATTATTCACCATAGCAAAATGTTGGAAAACTACTCATATTACAGTAGAGGGATGAAATGATAAAGTATTCACTAAAAATGTTAAAATAACATACAAAGTACTATGATCTTTAAAATTACAAGTGAATACAATATGTAAAAACGAAAATAGCTACATTAAAGTGGTGGGAATTTTCATTTTATGACACAGACATTTTATGATTACTGGTATTTTTTTTTAAAGATTTATTTATTCATACAAGATGGAGAATGGGGGGTGGGGAGGATTCACCAGAGACAGAGTGGGGGGCAGAACACCTAGATAAGTGAAATACACTGCTGAGGAGAGCAGGGGCGAGGCAGGAGAAGTCTGCTCTGCCATGTGGGTCAGCTCTCTGGCCTAGGATAGAACTTGCACTGCTGTGCCCTAGATGCTTCACAGTGCAGCGCTTAACCCCTTGTACCACCAGAGAGGCCCCAATTACCAGCTTTCTTAAAAAAATTAATATGAAACAAAAGTGATGAAAATTTGCATTTAACTACAATTATCATTAGCCATGTTTATTTCCTTCAGCTTGCCCTCCTTTAACTTCATTTTTTAAGTTCTTTAAATTTTGAGACAGTCACAAAATTAGAAAAGAGTTGTAGATAAAATATAGAGAGTTTTATTTTTTTTCTCAAGGTATTTGGGAATAAAGTGCTACTGAGGTCTGTCTTTCTTGTCCAATACTTTCTTTTAGTGTGCATTTCCTGTAGGAACATTCTCCTGCACAACCAGAATGCAGTAGTCAAAATCAGGAAATTAACATTGATGTATTATTTCCCTCCATCCTTCAGTCCGCATTCAAACATTGCTAATAGTCCTAATGGTGTTATAGCAAAACAAACTTTCAGAATCACCTTTGATTTAAAGCCCTATCTTCTTAGTTCCTTTAGTCTGAAACTGTTACTCAGTTTGTCTTTGACTTACATGACCTTGATACTTTTGAAAATTATCAGCACCTTATCTTGTAAGGTGTTTCTCAATTTTATGATAAGATTTTGGAATCTTTCATGCATCACAGAAATAATGTTCCCTTTTTCTCATTGCAACATATCAGGTGGCACATAATTTCAGTGTATTTCTTTGCTTTACTTTGATCACTTTATACTGTTTGCCAGATTTTGCTATAACTATGCCTTTTTGGTAAAAAGTTATTTTGGAAGATGTTATTTTAAGGCATTTAAAACACACTCTTCCTTGTAAGCTGTCAGTTTATATCAGTATAGACTTGGTTTCCTATTTTATTTGTCATTGATGGATTAGTTGTTAATCATTATTTTGATTCTCAAATTGTACTAGATTTGGCCATTTAGAAATTCTTTGAAATGTCCCCCTGATTCTTTGCATTCTGGTTAAAAATAATAATAACAATACTTAACTTGCACTCTGGTAAAAAAAAAAAAAACAACAACAATAACTAAAAAAAACCCTACAATTATTATGTTGTCCTTTCCACGTAGTTGCTCTGGAATTAGAACTTTTTTTTTTTTAAGCATGCCCTTGTTTCTTTCATTGGAACATGATTTTTAGAAATGTCTGTCTACCCTTCCTTAGACTCAAACACTCCATGTCAGCCTTCCCTTCCACTGAATTTCTTCCTTATCCCATTCAAGCCCTCAAACTTCTTCTTTACCCTGCTCTTGCTGTCTTTACCACCTTAGCTATTTGAACTATTGGACATTCCAGACTCTCTTTGAACTCTGACATTCCTGGCCAGGCTGTCCTCTGCTGTTGCCTTTCTTACCCTTCTGATGAACTTCGTATTCTTAAAACTATCACTGAGCCTCCCCCACACATAGAACCTTCCTTTCTTTGCTTGTGCTTTCATTCTCCTTGGCAGGCAGCCTTACCTTACAGTTGTTCTCCTGCCATTGCTCAGGCTTTGGTTCTCCTTATCTGGATGCCTTCCTGTAGGGGCTACTCTGCTAAGCCCACTCTGAATCACCACAGCTCTTTTGCTCCGTATGCAAACAAAGACTCCACAACTGAATTTTTAAAGGGGAATTTCATGAACAGGAGAGGAGAAAGAACAAAGGTTCTTGATTGAGTTTTAAGTTGTCTTTAACATTTTAATAATTTTCCATTGTCATTTAAAACATAGAGATAATAATAAAAATTTTTACTCTTCATTTACCGTGTACTTCCCCCCCCCTCAAATAAATTTGACTAATTTGTGTGTCATTGTGATAAGAAGTCAGATCTTTTGACTCTTGACTGATTACAAATGGAATATATGCACATCCAGAATGAGTAGATACTGATATTTTTATTTAACTATACTACTGTGTATTAGTTCATTTTTAGGTTCATATAATGCTTCTATGTAATCAGAAGTTCTCATTTGGCTTGTTATGTAGAGAGTCCAAGCTGCACTGCAGGCTGTCAGTGCTGTCCAGTCTGGAAGTCTGGCCCTTCCTGGAGCTTCTACCAATGAAGGCACAATCTTGCCTGGGCAGAGCCCTGTGCTCCGAATAATTATTGAAAACCTCTTTTACCCTGTTACTCTGGAAGTTCTTCATCAGGTAAGGAGGAAGACTCTTCAGAAACAGAGTCAGATATACCTTAGTAATTTTTTGGTTTATGTCTTTAGTTCTTTAAGTTGTTGGTTTGGTTGATATTTTTGTTTAATAAAAACAAAAAATCTATGGCATACTGTTTCATGCAAGAAATATTATTAGATTTTTTTGAATAATTCCTTTTTTCTTCCTCAAATACTTGATTTTTTAAGTGTAAAAGAATTGTGTATTCAGTGATTTTGGGCAAGTGTTCTGTAGATGTCTGCTAGACCTGTTTGGTCTAACTCCTCACTTAAGGCTATATTGTTTCCTTGTGCCGATCTATCTATTGGTGTAAGTGGGGTATGAAAGTTTCTCAGTATGTGTTGTTACTATTATTAAGGTCTGTTACTGTCTTTTATATCTCAGTGCTCTATCATTGGATGTATATATATTTATGAGTGGTATTTCTTATTCTTGTATTAGTTCCTTAACGATAATATAGTGGCCATCTCTATCTGTTATTTTCTTTCTCTTTTTTATTTTATTTTAAAGATTTATTTATTTATGCATACAAGCACTGGGGTACAGGCCAGAGGTGTAGGGGGGTGAGAGGATTCACCACAGACAGTGGGGAGCAGAACAGGCAGATCAACAGAAGTACACTGCTGAGGGGAGCAGCGGACGAGGCAGGAGAGGTCTGCCACGCCATGTGGGTCCCCAACCTCGCTGGCAGCAGGGATCGAACTCGTTCGTGCTGCAGTGGCTGCAGTTTGCTTCATAGTGTATTGCTTAACCCACTGTGCCACCAGGGCGGCCCATTCTTTCTCTTTTTTAAGTTTGACCAGTTTTCCTTTAATTTAACATAGTAAGTTATTCTATTTAACATTTTTCTTTTTTCCCCTATGTATATTTCCCCTCTTTATATATATTTGACATCGGTTGTAGTCAGTTATTACTTTTCTTAATTGAAAGTCCATTGGGTTCTTTCTTTTCTCTTTAGTTCTCATCTGCTTATGTAACTGTCTTCTAGCTTTTAACTCTAAGGCTGTGCTTGTCTTTGTTGATGAGGTCAGTTTCTTATAAATAACAAAGTTGAACTTTGTTTTGAAATCTTTTCAGCCACTTTTGACTGTTGAATGTAGGCTTTATGTTTGAGTTGTTTATTGAGACCTGTGTGCTCATTACCATCTTTTATTTTTCATTTGTTTGTTGGTCTTTTTATTTTTTTGAGGGCTTCCCATTACTTTTAAGTTTCACTTCTGTTGTCTTAGGCACAAAGTTCTATTAATTTTTGTGTGTGGGGGTCTACTGAAGTTAGTGTATGAAGGATTATTTGTGTGACCCACTTGACAGTCTTGTCTCTGATTTCTTCTAATGGACCACATTGTTAATCTGCTCTTCTTCAGCATGTTAAATGATTTGGGTGTCTTTTGCCCTATTAAGGACACTCATACATAGTACTTGATAACAGCAAAATATTACCAGTTTAGGGGATACTTATCTTTTTATTCTCTAAAGTAGAAGGACAAATTTCAGACTCTTAAAATCCAAACTTAAGATGGAATGTCCAAGGAAAACAAATTGTTTTATAGTAACTCTGACTCTGAACCTTTATGGTACTATGTTAGAACAAGTATTGTAAGAGTGTTTGGTAACCTGGAATCAGTCAGAAAACCTTATCCATACTCTGTTTACTCTGCTTCTCAAAAGATATTTCCGAGAGGCTTTCCTTCACTGTTCTTTACCTGTCAGCTTGCACTCTGGTTCATTCTCATCCTTTCTTTTTATGACTAGATATTGCTATTTATTTGTTTACCATCTGTTTTTCTTCATAAGGGTGGAGACTCTTATCTCTGTTAACTTTCCAGTACTTAAAACAGTGTTCTGTGAATATTTGATGAATCATTAGCAGCTTCTGTTTCAATATCTTCTAGTTTTTCTTTCTATAAAAATTTCAACTAAATGCTGATTCTTGGTGAAATTGATTCATATGACTTTTCTACTTTCATTCATATGCCCCTGTAAAAACTACATTATTGACATGGTATAGAGTATGTGAAATACATGAGTGCCTGTTTTGTGTCAGGCACTATTTTAAACTTGGTATGACTATTGAAAGATTTAACAATATATTTATTTTTAAAGATTTTATTTATGCATGCATGCAAGAACTGGGGTACAGGCCATAGGTGTGGGCATGAGAGGATTCGCAAGAGACAGAGTGGGGAACAGAACGGGCAGACTGACTGAAATACACTGTTGAGGGAAGCAGCGGGAGAGACAGGAGAGGTTTGCCGTGCCATGTGGGTCAGCTTCCTGGCCTGGGATGGAACTAGTGCTACAGTGGCTGCAGATGCTTCATAGTGCGGTGCTTGATCCTTTGCACCATCAGGGAGGCCCAAAATTAACACTCTTTAAAAAAAAATCCAAAACAAAACAGATTAACATCTCAAATCTTAATTGAAGTGATTTTGGTACTAATAGTTTTATTTTTTTTAAGGGTTTATTTATTTATGCATACAAGAACTTGGGTGTAGGCTAGATGTTCAGGGAGGTGAGAAAATTCACTAGCGACAGAGTGGGGAGCAAAATATGCTGATCTACTGAAATACATGGCTGAGGGAATAGCTGGAGAGAGGGAGCGATCTGCTGCACCATGTGGGTCAGCCCTCAGACTGTACCATAGCTTGATAGCACTGTGTCTTTAACCCCTGCACCACCAGGGAGGTCCTGCTACTAATAGTTTTTTAATAGAGGAAATTATTTCCATTTAAAAATGGGATGCACAAATCAAGTTGTATTCATAAAAATTGGTTGGTTTAATTTTTTCCCTTGGATTTAACATGATATGAACTTTTTTCCAGATATTTTCTAAATTTGGCACAGTCTTGAAGATTATCACCTTTACAAAGAATAATCAGTTTCAAGCCTTGCTTCAGTATGCTGACCCATTGAATGCACATTATGCCAAAATGGTAATTATGGTCTTTTCTTCATTTTTCAATTCTTAATCAGTCACTTTAGTGACACCTGAAGGCAATCATGTTTTTTTTTCATTAATCCAATTTACAGTGTACTTTAATTGTAGTAAAAAATATACAGCATGAAATTTACCACTTTTTAATGTACCCGTTCATATGCTCTTTTTTTATAACAACCAAGAAAAAATTGCTTCTTTCTTCATGTGAAGTGGTTTCAAATCTCCTATCATTTCTCAGACCTCTGGGACTCATTTCCTCTTTTCATATTTAAAGTCTGTAGTTGAGCACAATGCTCTTGATATAATCTGACTAATAAAGTAGAATTATCTTTGTCCTTGTGTCTTCATTTACTTCTATCAAATTAGCCAAAGATTTTTTGAGCACTCTTTTTATAGCCATATTCACCGTTGAATCCTGTTGAACTCTGAATTGAAGACATTAGATCCTCAAAAATATGCTGTTGTCAGTTCATGTTGTCTTTTTTATCCATGCACAACTTTACATTCAGTTTGCTTATATATGACTTCTCTTTTATTAAACTCTAGCCCTAATTGTAATTCTGTTATGTGTCATTATCTGTATCATTTCTAATTTCTTTTCAAAGATAGGAACTAAAGTTTATAGTACTTTTTGTGATACTTAGTAGTGCCAGGTTCTTGATTAGGAGCATAGGATTTCTATTCACTGCACCCTCTACCTGCATATATTATTTTATTTCTTTTTGAAGACATACATGTCAGTTACTGTGACAAGCCAGTGTATTTTGTATATTTATGCTTTTTTTTTATTCTTAATATTTTAGTTTCTGGTGTCTTCTTAATAAATTGGAGAATTTGTGAAAGTCATAAGTGGCCACAAATACCCTTTGGTAAATTTTTATTCGAATAGAGGGAATTAATGTTTTGCTTTATATTTGATCTGTCTCCAAATTTTCCTCAACTTATTATTAAAGTATTATAAATTTACAAGACAAAAAATATAGGTGGTAGATAGTATTTCATATATTTTGGTTCTGATAAGTACCATACACAAAAATTTTATTGCATCCTAACCTGTATGAGTTAAAATAAAAAAAAATTAGGATGAAATGTGCAATTAAAATATCTTTGAACATTCATTGTGAACAAAATAATTACAGTTGCTAGTACAATGATATATATTTGTTTTCTAAGCTTTTACATTTCTCCTCTTTCATTTGATCTTCTCATAAACAAGATAAGGGATTATTATTCTTATTTTACACATGAAAATATTGAGAGTTAGTGATTTTCTTTTTCTATTTGAGACTCATTCAGCTAAAATACTGGTCTTTCTCTTCCAGTCCAGTGCTCTCTGCTTTACACCTGATTGCCACTCTGTGTCAAAGTAGAGGCTACTTAAATTATCAGTGTTGTTGTCTTGCAAAACATCAGTCCCTTTCTTACATGCTTTAGGCTCTGGATGGCCAGAATATCTATAATGCATGCTGCACTCTGCGCATTGACTTCTCCAAGCTCACCAGCCTTAATGTGAAATATAATAATGACAAAAGCAGAGACTTCACTCGCTTAGACCTTCCTACTGGTGATGGCCAGCCATCCCTTGAACCCCCTATGGCTGCTGCTTTTGGTGAGTAGTTCTGTTTTGAATCACAAAGCAAGTTTTCTGAAGTTTTAAGTTTCATTTATAATCCATGTATGTCAGTTTTTTTCTTGGATCTTAGGATTTCTTTTTTTTTTTCTTGGATCTTAGGAGTTCTAAAGGAAAACAAGAATCATGGAACAAAATGTGCCCATTAATTAAATCTTAATACATTATTAGTTGGCAAAACAAGTGTATACCTGAAATTGGCTTTAGGCTTATTTTCTAACATTAAAATTATTCATTCTTTATAAGGCCTACATCCATTCTCTTCAAATAGATAGTTTCACATATTAATATCTATTTAGATATGTTGGTTTAAAGCCAACAAAATAGTGGCATAAGAGCTCTTGAGAAATACTCTTCCCTTTTTAAGTAGTGATATTTTAAAATACTACGTGGGTGTGAAGGTTCTTTACTCAAAGAAAAGGATTTTTAAATACTTTTTAGACTTCAGAGCTTCCATCTTTAAGTTTGTGTTTTTTTCATTAATGAATTATAGCCTTCTAAATTATCTCTGCAAATAACTGCTTTGAAGACTTCCTTTTATTTAAAGTTTTCACATATTTATATCAATACATTAAAAATAAACCCTTATGTAAAGGTAGAAGTAGTGGCTGTCCTAACTGGATATGTCATTAGGTTAATGTTATGTTACTTCTTGGTTTTGCAATTTTCAAAAGTGTGTTTTATTAGATAATATTCCATTTTATTAACATTTGTGATTGATTTTTCTTCCCCAAATACATAACGAATTATTGCTACTTTAGACTTTTCAAGTGAGGAAAAAGAACTCTGCAAAATTGTTGTAAATTTTCTGTAAGTTTGTAACTTTATTTCAAAGAAAAGGGTTAATATTGTTTGTAACTAAAACATCAACTGAATTCTTCAGTGCACTTAAAAAAAAAGTTGAAATTTTGATTTATTTATTTTCAGATCAAATTGTTATATTTGTTACTGGCTCCTAATTTATCTTTTGATTTGTTGGAGCCAAAGGTATTTGCAATTACCATCTCAATAACAAATGGTAGAAATTGGGCTGTCATTCAAGTTTGCCAAAACTTGGCTATACAAATACACTTACTCTAATAATTGAATTTATACTGTTGGTATAATTTGTGTTCTGCATTGTAAGAAAACATTTTTAAAAGATGAGTAAGAATGTTGGTTTCTAATATAAAATATTAGAATATTAACATCTTTTTTATTGCAAAGTATTATTTATGACCTAAGATAAGTGATTTATCATAGAATAATACTTCATGTATTTTGTAAAGTTTACTGTCTTTACTAATATTTCACACAGTTCACTGTTCCCTTTTCTTTTTCTTGGCTTCTGAAACACCACTCTCTTCTGACTTTTTTGTACCTTACTGGCGCTTTCTCTTTTAAAAGTTGTTCTCTAAAGTCTTAAACACTCTATCCCTGTTCTTAGTGATTATTATACTTACAGAAAAATTTACAAAACACATAAATATTTTTTAAAACACCCATGTTTATTTATATCCACGAGATACTCCACATCTCCTTTACCCTCCCTGCTGTAAAACTACAATCGGCCATTCCTCAAATGACTTCTGCTTCCTTTTAGTGGGAAAAGGAATTTAGAAATCAGTAGCTAAGCATTACATGTACTCTTTGCTAATAGGGAGTCATTGCTTCTAAGCACTTTAAGTGGACTTGACTAGGATATTTGTGTGCATGTGTGCTTCATAGACCTGTTTCTCTGTTAAAAAAAAAAAAACACACACACACACACATGAGATTTAATTGATAACTGCCAACTCTAATCCAGCACCCTTTTCTCATTCAAGAATGAGAAGTCTGATTTTCATTATCCTCTCCTTATTTACTCAGTCCTGAATACACAGAAAGTAGTTCTAGAATTGCTACTACATACCATTAACTTAAAATTAATACGTGCTTAGGTCATTTTCTGGGCATTGTTCCATTGATCTATTTGTCTTTCCTTTTGTCATAAGTGCAAGTCTCAATATCTGATAGAGTAATGAGCCTTTCCCTTATTCTTCAAAAGTGCATTGGCGATTCCTGGCCATTTACAATTACAGATTTTAGGATTGGCTTGTCAATTTGGGGTTTTGATCAGATTACGTTGACTTTATAAATCTCATAGAAGTTAATGGACATCTTTACAATAGTCTGTTAGTGTTTGAACATTGTATATCTCTCCACTCATTTCTCTTCCTTAGTGTCTTTCAGTAGAGTTTGGTGACTATTTCCTATCAAGGTTTGCCTATGCTTTGTTGGACTTATTCCTAGGATCCGATCTTTATAAGTTTTTTATTCTGACCTCTTATTTATGATCTGTGTGATCTTGGACAGACTGATTCATTGCTCTGCACTTTTGTTTCTTTTTATGTAAAATGAGGATAATAGTAATACTGGTAGGGTTGTGAACATTAAACGTACTAATGCACATAAAGAGTTTAGAATGCTGCTTGGAATAAATGCAGTGTAACTTTCAGCTGTTATTTTGCTTTTTAACTATGACTAATACAGAAATGCAGTGTTTCTTGATTTTGTATTCAGCAACATTGAATTATTTCGTGTTAATTTTTTTCCTAAATTGCATTATTTTCTTTTTATTCAGAAATGGAATAAAGTAACTAGAGTAGTCAAAGGAATTACAAATAATTTTCCTCATTGTAAGACTTAGTATAAAGCTGCATTTATTAAATCAGTTTGGTAGTATTGTAAATACAGAAAGAGAGTAGAATAGAGTCGAGAAAAGTAGAGTATACCTATGGTCAGTTGACTTTCAACAAATAGCCATGTAAAATTGATGGAGGAAGGAAAATCTTTTAGTAGGTAGTTTTTGTACACCTTTGAAAAGAAAGAAATATCGACCTTGAAGTAGATCCTAGGTCTAAAGATACCACCAAAAAAGCCCCAAAAGGTAAACTTCTTCAACTTGAAGAAAAATATTTGCCATACATATGAGACAAATTAGTTTTAATTATATGAAGATCTTTATAGTTCAATAATAAAGAGTTGAATAAAAATGGGCAAAAGATTTGAAGTGGAAGTTTACAGATGATGAATGTGAGTGGCAAAAAGTACATAAAAACATGTTCAGTACCTGTAGTCATCAGGGAGATGGAGTTTCAAGTCACTGTAAGGTAAGTACTTCGTGCTCACTAAAAAGATTTACTGTGCTGCAGATGTGGGGCATGGTCAATTGCCTGCTATGCTAGTGACAGCAGAAAATGGAAAAGTTGGGCAGTTTTTTAAAAAAGTTAATAAATGCAGACCTACAAGAAGACCTGGTCATTCTTGTAGGTATATGCCCAGGAGTGAAAGTTTATGTGCACACAATTACTTGCACACAAATGTTTACAGTGGTTTTATTTGAAATGGCTGAAAATCTATAAATATACTATAATAAGTGAATGGAAAAAAGGAATAAATTGATAAGGAAAACAGGATTACGCTGAATGAAAAAAAAAAAAGCCAGTCAAAACATTATGATGAAAAGAGATGAGACAAAAAGCAGCATCCACCTTGTGAATCTGTTTTTGTGTGAGTCTGTAAGATGAACAGTTCGTTATCTGTCATGATGTGAAGCGTGTCAGCAGCTGTCTGGAGGCAGGGTTTACAGAGACGGATTGCGAAGGAACATACAGATATTTTTTAGAGTAATTGAAATATTTGTTATCCTGATTTTGACAATTCCACATTCTAAATAGACATTCAATCTTTATATAGTAGCTTTTACATATGCATGTTTTATTGTGTATAAATTGGACTAGAAAAAAGTCATATTTCAATCTAACGCTGATGGTCCTCCATAGGCTCCCATTTCTTTCAAAGTTAATGAAATCCTCACATTGGATTACAGGATCCAATAGCATCTGGTCCAGTTTTACTTTTTTCATATAATCTCCTTCAACATTTCTCCCTCCTTCTACTGTCCACCAAGTAGACACATCCCTGTTGTTTCTAAAACATGTTACATATATTCCCACTTGGATTGTGTCGCCAGTTGTTCCTTCTGTTTAGATTGCTTTTCTCCCAGATATCTCAGATTTTGCTTATGCTGCATTCTTTTTTATATTTTTTTACTTACCCTGACTATAATACTCCTGATTTTTCAATTTTTAAAAGGTATTTTTCACCTTATATATTACATTAATCATATAAACTGTCCCCTTGAGAGTCTGCATTTTCTCTTCATAAAGATACCTAACCCATTCTGTAACAGGTTACATTATAAAATATTAACTATATCTGCTTATTTGGGTAATAAAGATTTATGGACATTTTATACAAGACTATGTAAAAACTTTAACACTTGTTTTATTACTATTTTACTTGTGAATAGTATTTTAGAATTTGGTCCTTATAATTGTTTGACAGTTCTGATAATTTTCTCAAATATTTTTCTCTTTTCTCTAAAATCTGCTAGTCTTCTGACTTATATGCCTTTCCTCCCACCCCTTCTCTACCATCTCTGTTGGTCTCTTTGTTTAAAAAGTACCTCTCTTGGTGCCTCCATGATGGTGCAGAGGTTAAAGTCTCAGTGCTATCAAGCTATTGCCAGCCACTGTGGCCTGAGTTCAATCCCCTTCTAGGGAGCTAACCCACAGCAGACCTCTCCTGCCTTGCCTACTGCTCCCCTCAGCAGTGTGTATCAGTAGATCCACCTGTTCTACTCCCCACTCTGTTTCTGGTGGATTCTCTTGCCTCCATGCCTCTGGCCTGCACCCCAGTTCTTATATGTATAAATAATGAAAAAGTACCTCTCTTACCCACCCCCAAATCTGATTGGTTTACAGCTATGGTTTTCTCTCAAAGAACTAACTCTGTCATAGAACTAACTCTGTTCACAGCCCTTCTTTTTTTTTTAAAGATTTATTTATTTATGCATACAAGCCCTGGGGTACAGGCCAGAGGTGTGTGGGGGGGTGTGAGAGGATTCACCACAGAGAGTGTGGGGAGCAGAACAGGCAGATCAACTGAAGTACACTGCTGAGGGGAGCAGTGGGCACAGCAGGAGAGGTCTGCCACACCATGTGGGTCCCCCCCTGGCCGGCAGCAGGGATCGAACTTGTGCTGCAGTGGCTGCGGTTTGCTTCATAGTGCATTGCTTAACCCACTCACTGTGCCACCAGAGAGTCCCTGTTCACAGCCCTTCTTCACATGTCTTTTTGAGCTAAGGTCCAGGTGCCAAAGTATCATTCTTTGAGTGGTAGAAATTACAGAAGAAGACAGCTAATGTTGATACGTAATGCCTCTTGAAGTTTCTGTATAGAAGTGGTGTATGTTATTTCTGTCTTTGTATTCTTACTTGATCAAACACAGGCCACAAGTCTGTGACTTAACAATAATAATAAATAATAAAACAAGTCACATGAGTTAACAATAATAGGAAGAGGCAAGTGAAGTGGCAACAGGGTATAATCCTGTATCTCTTTATGTTTAACTAATTAGAATTTCTAGTATAAATTTTTATGATTACTCATAACTGTTGAAGTCTCTGTTAAATCTTTTTTAATGCATTAAACGAAGTTCATTTCTGTTACACAAATGAAATATTTTAGCTATGAACTTGAGCAAATCTGAATTTAAGTTTAGCAAGACGGGAGATTCTTCCAGTGCTTGACTCATGCTTTCAACAAATAAGTTAAGTTGGTCTTACTTTCCTTTATTTCACTAGTTATTCTCATTTTTGTATCTACATTTATTGTCAGTTGTCTCTGCTAGCTCTATCTCTACAGTCTCCTTATGACATTTTCCTGAATTATTATAATAAACCACAGCTACATAGTTAAATTCTGTTACATAATTCCCTTTAGTGAAGAAAATAAATTTCTATGAACTTTCAAACTCCTCTGTAAAATATAGCCTACACACTTCTTCCTGTAAATATGCTTATCATTTAAAATATACCCTCTTTTTTACTTTTGCTCTCTTAACTTCTTGCTATTGCGAATAGTATTCCTTACGTCCATTTTTCATTCTCTTTGATCTCTTTTGAAGGTTGTCCTCCCAACCCTTGAACCTCCATTGCTCTGAATTCTGATGGACTAAATATATAATCACATCACATGTAATTGATTATTGCTTCCTCTTTCCAAAATGGCTTTTTTTGCTTTTCAGAATATTCCTTCTTCCTTTCTGTACCACTTAGGTGTACACTAGGACTCCCATATTCTATTTCCAGCTCTCCATTTCTTGTTTTTTTCCCTTTTTAGTGTAGCTTCCATTCATATGACTTTCACATTTATTTCTACATAAACAGGTTACAAATCTTTGTCTTATACTAGTTATTCTGAGCTTGTTTCCGCCTTTCAGCTACTGGACATTTCCCTTTGAATGTATTACCATTTCCTCAATCTTGACAAACCAAATTGTTTTTCTACTAATACCTACTTCCCCTTCGGAAATAATTATTTTTTTTATTGGTGGTGCAGTCATCAAGCTTCCTTTAAAGAAGGGGAAGCAACACCTGTGTGTCTCTAATACACAACAAGTACTGTGTTTTCAAATATATAATGTCTAGCTCAAGTTTTGCCTCCTGAGAAACCACCTCCAACCAATCACAGTGAATTTTTATGATCCCTTCTTCTTAGAAGTGCAGTACATTTATCTTTAAACCACTTTGTCCTCAGCATATAAATCTCCTGTGATTCATACCTTTACTTTGAAAGCCTCTCAATAACAAGAATTTTTATCTCATGTTTCTTTTTATCAACCAAGTATCTCATAGTCACAGTAAAATTTACTAAGTACTTGATACTTTAACATAGAAACAAAAGTGTTTAGACAAGATTCTCACCCTAGTCTAAAACTAAATAACAGTTAAGCTGCATTATTGTACCTTGAACCCAGTTGAAAGGGGTGGGTTGGCCTCTGGAAGTGGCAGGGGCTCTTTCCTCACATATTCAGGGTCACCTGTTGAACAAATTGTTACTCCATAACAAAATCTCTATCAATAATACACTGTAATATAGCCATTTTATATTGCTTGGATGAACATATGAATAGAAGGTAGTATATTTATTTTAGCTTCTTTTCCCCATCAGGTGCGCCAGGTATAATTTCCTCACCATATGCTGGGGCTGCTGGATTTGCCCCAGCCATTGGATTTCCTCAAGCTGCAGGTGACTCTTTTAAAGTTGAATTTAAATTATTTCTAATGATGTTTTATACTTTTAAAAACTTACCAAGGTGAAAGGTATTACTATGTCTGAAGATTTTACTAAAAGCATTATGTGTATTAACCAATGGATGATGCACAGATTCTTTATGTTTACAAATAATTCTCATTGGTTCCATTTCAACCCCAATAATTTCACTATATGTTCTGCATCATTTATATTTCATATAGGCTGACTATATTAAATAACCTCAGATTTGCTTTTTTAGTATCTAACATTTTGAACAAATCTTCCATACTCAATGTCTTTGATAGCATTCAGTACACAGTATCACGTCAATAAATTTTTGAATTTCTTATCTTTCATGGATTTAGAAGATTACCATAGAGGTTAGTAATGCAGTCTATTTAAGGAATATATTTTTTTCTCTAGCTAAAAGAGGTACTTAAGAGCTAGCGGTTGATTAATACTTTGATGATGACTCTCTTTTCTAAATAGTGAACAAAATTAATTTGATCATAAATTAAGAAATGGAAAAAATTACTTGATGACTTTATCTCTGTAAAGAAAACACTGGGGGGCTGGTGATTAAGAGAGTGACCCTAGTGTTAAGCTGGGTCTATATGTTACATTTGCAACAGTTTCATGGTTGTAACTATATTTTAAGTTGCAATGTAGCTGTATTTTGGTAGTAGTCTTTTTATACTGTCCTAATTCTGGGAATTTTAACTACTCTTTGATGAGAGGATGGCGTTTACTAAAAAGAAAAGAGTAATAAAAACAATGAATTGTAAATTTTGGTGTTTTGAAAACATTTGTACATGTGAATGTTGTACCTATTCCATTATAATAGATACAGAAAGCATTATACATAGTTTTGACTTATTTGAAGTCCCCCAGCTTAATTTGATACATATTTGAAAATAGTATTATATAGTATCAAATGTATAAAATACAGTAAATGTTAAGAGGAAAATGTACATAGGAGTTCCTGATTTGACTTTTCAAGTCAACTGGGGAATATATACACACAAACACACAGACTTGTGCAGTGTAGCTAAGGTGACTTAGCTTGTGATATAGCCTAAACCTACAAGTTACCCAAAGTAGGTTTACTTTTCATTTACTTACTTTGTTTTTAGAAAGCACGTGATTTCTCCCCTCAGGTGTGGACACCATAGTTTTCCCACCACCAAAATACCTATAGCTAAAGCTGTAAGGTTGATTGGAGGCTTGGGAAGAGGTCATGTGAAGGACTACTATGCATAAATTTCATAGGAAAGTTTCCAGCCTGAGAAGGTCTTTTATAGTTTTAAGACTCAGCAGTATAAAGTGTTGGTAGTCATGACCTTAGGTTGTTGCACAAAGTACCCAGGATGTAAACTATACTATAGTTTTGTGGTAAAGCGGCCATATCCTTGTCTATTATAAGGAAAGTTGAGTGTAAAGAGTAAATTTAAAAGCTGGATCATTTTACACAAGCCAGAGATTTTTAATTTAGGTAATTTTAAAGCTGAGAATACAAAGAATGGGACCTTTTAAGATTCTCTATTGTTAAGTATAGTGTCTAGTGTCTGATTTTTGTATTCTAGAACTTAGAGTAGTTCTGGAATGTGTGGGAGAATAGAGAGACTGAAAATTCTTGCTACAAAAAAAATTGAATTTTATAAATCAGTTATTTGTGGTAATGATGTTTATATATTATTTTACAAGTTTATACAATGCTTTTCCCAAACAGAATGCCTTACCCCACCAGCACCTAGCATGCATATTTGTGACTTCTGCCAAGACTTTTTTTGTAATAGCTGATTTTATGGTAGAAGTTGCTGTGGAAATTACATCTGCTTTATAAAAAAAAACATTCTTGTACACATCTGTTTCAAGAAACGGGTTGCTAAGTAGTTGATAACCCTCCAAAAAGCCTAGTGACTTTTAAGATCAGTGAATTGCGTTCTTCTGCATAGTACTGTATAATAGCATTGAGTAAGATTATGTGAAAGAAAAAGGAACTTGACCCCAGACAAACTCTAGGACAGAAAACTGGTCCTTGGTATTCTCATGAAGGCTTCGACATGCTTTCTTCTCTGTTGCTTTTGTCTTCATTTATCTACTAAAGTTACATGTGGTATTATAATTCTCCAGATAATGGGAATATGAAATGCTTTTGATGTTTTTAAAAGGTCTGTCAGTCCCAACTGTCCCTGGAGGTCTTGGTCCTCTCACACTTACCTCTTCTGCTGTCACTGGAAGGATGGCCATTCCTGGGACTGGTGGTATACCTGGAAATTCTGTTCTACTCGTCACCAATCTCAATCCTGATGTGAGTTCGTGTCTTAAATAAAGTCAGCTGCCATTATTACATGATAAGTTAACTTAGTTTAATTTTTTTATTTAAATAAGTTAAATAGGGAGGTCTCCCTGGTAGTGCAGGGGTTAAAGTCTCAGCACTGTCATGCTGTGGCAACCACTGAAGCATGAGTTTGATCCCTGGCCAGGGAGCTGACCCACGTGGCACAGCAGACCTCTCCTATCTCACCCACTGCTCCCCTCAGCAGTGTATTTCAGTAGATCTGCCTGTCTGCTCCCCACTCTGTTAATCCTCTCACATAACCCCTCCCTGCTCCTGACACCTGCTCTGGCCCACACCCTAGTTCTTGTATGCATAAATCTTAAAAATAATAAATAAGTCGGGGCCTCCCTGGTGGCGCAGTGGGTTAAGCAACGCACTATGAGGCAAACTGCAGCCACTGCAGCATGAGTTCGATCCCTGCTGCCGGCCAGGGAGGGAACCCACATGGCACTGCAGACCTCTCCTGCTGTGCCCGCTGCTCCCCTCAGCAGTGTACTTCTGTTGATCTGCCTGTTCTGCTCCCTGCTCTTTGTGGTGAATCCTCTCACCCCTCCACACCTCTAGCCTGTACCCCAGTGCTTGTATGTATGCATAAATAAATAAATCTTTAAAAAAAATAATAATAATAAATAAGTCAAACACTTACATTTTATATTTTGCTTTTCAAACAGCTTATCACGCCACATGGACTTTTTATCCTATTTGGTAAGTTTTTTTTCCTTCCTGTGATGTAGAGTCAGTATATTTTCTCATTCAGTAATATTTATTATCTCTGTGCCAAGTAGTTGGTTTGACACTAAGGAGGAAGTGGTAAGTCAGACTTAATAATTGCAGTTACAATGAAATTTTTAAAATAGAGCTTATTATGGAAATATGTAGCAAAAAGACCTAATCTAGCTAAGGAAATCATTGATGTTGTACCAGTGGAAATAACTGTGAAGTTGACTTGTGAAAAACGAGTAAAAGTTAGCTAGGCAGAAAGGGAGGGCTAATGTCCTCTACCAGATACTCTCAGTAAGAGAGGGACTCCTGAAACGTGGAAGTAAAGGGAACCCAATAGAGAGTGAATGGAAAGACATAATGAAAGGGGACAGAAGGATTAGAAGCGTGATCATGAAGAGCTTTGTAAGCTATAAAATATTTCAACCTAGGAATAATGGGAAAAAATGGAATAGTTTAAGGAAGAGAGAGACATAATGAAATCCACATTTTAAAAGTCTGCAGGTCTAGTAGTGTTTCTCAGTTAAAAAAAAAATTACCGGGCCTCCCTGGTGGCGCAGTGGGTTAAGCAATGCACTATGAAGCAAACCGCAGCCACTGCAGCACGAGTTCGATCCCTGCTGCCGGCCAGGGGGGGGA
>JAGFMF010012011.1:6699401-6716165 GCA_019455555.1 Galemys pyrenaicus | reverse complement strand
CCCCACACCTCTGGCCTGTACCCTAGTGCTTGTATGCATAAATAAATAAAATCTTTAAAAAAAAAAAAAAAGAAATGCTTTGAGGGCCTCCCTGGTGGTGCAAGGGGTTAAGTCAGCATGATGAAGCTATCTGCAGCACAAGTTTGACCCTTGGCCTGGGAGCTGACCCACATGGTGCAATAGGCCTCTCCTGTCTCACGTGCTGGCCCCCCTAGCAGTGTTACCTCATTCTCTCCTCCTGTTTTGCTCCACCTCTGTCTCTGGTGAATCCTCTCACCGCCTCCCTCTCCCCCCAAACACCTCTGGCCTATACCATAGTTCTTGTATGCATAAATAAAATAAATCTAAAAAAAGATGCTTTGTTTGAGATTAAACTAATTCAATAACTATTTTCTGAACACTGTTATGTTCCAGGTATTCAAACTTTCTGAGAAGATAGTTAATTTTTGTTTGATTGCTTTTCTTTCTTTTTCTTTTCTTTTTTTTATAGTAAAAAGAAATAATTTAAACCTGTTTCGTATGTAAAAGTTTTTGGAATTAAAATAATTTTAACTTCAAATTGACATTTATGTTAATTATAAAATCATCATTTTAGTTGAATAACTACAGAGAATTCATTTTAATTTGGACAAATACTGCACAGATGCTAGTACACAAACTTTCTTTCCTTTCTGTGCAACAGCAATGAACCATCTGAATGGTCAGAGGCTTTATGGAAAAGTGCTTCGTGCTACACTGTCCAAGCATCAGGCAGTTCAGCTTCCTCGGGAGGGACAGGAAGACCAAGGCCTGACTAAGGATTTTAGCAACAGCCCTTTGCATCGCTTCAAAAAGCCTGGCTCTAAGAACTTCCAGAATATTTTTCCACCATCAGCCACTCTGCATCTTTCCAACATCCCGTATGTACCTAATTTCTTATTATTCATTTTGGTGATTAATAGTCTACAGTATATAGTTTGGGAAAGGTTAAAACTCTGAAGTTCTAATTATATCTGTCCTGGTCACTAATTTCTTGTGAGATGATTTGTTTTATATCTCTGATCGTAATACACAAACGAAAGGTAGCGGTGTTCTGAGATTTTCTATCCAAAGAATTAGTAGGTAGGTAACTTTTAGCTATAAAAGGATATAAAGATAAGTTTATATAGAAATATTCCATTGAAGACCTCCCTGGTGGCACAAGGGTTTAAGTCTTAGCACTATGAAGCTATCCACAGCCACTGCAGTGTGCCTGCTCTGCTCCCCACTGTTTCTGGTGAATTCTCCCTCACCCTCTCCCCCTCCTTCTTCCCCTCCCCCTCTCCTCCCTCCTTACCCTCTCCCTCCCCTTTCTCTCTCCCCTCCCCCTCCCTCTCCATCTACCCCTCTCCCTCTCCTTCTCACTCCCTCTCCCTCCCCCTCCCTCTCCTTCTCTCTCTCACCACAACACCACACCTCTGGCCTACATCCCAACTCTTTATGTTCATAAATAAATAAAATCTTTTAAAAAATATATTACACTCACACATACTTGTTAAATGGAATCAAAGACTCTTAAGTAGCCAACTTAACAAAGTCAAATAATTTTTGTATCAAAGAATTTAGTAAAATTCTTTTTGTTTTGTCTACAAGCTGTGAAACCATATATATGTTAATTACTTAAAGCTAAAAAATTACTTTCTTGTAATGCTTTATATAAACTAGTACTGTTAAGTCTAGGGCTTGACCAATTACAGTCCTTGGAAATCCCTCTGTTTTTGTATGATCCATGAGCTAAGATTGATTTTCACATTTTCAAATGGTTTGGGAAAAATAAAAGAAACATATTTTGTGATTTGAAAAATAATACCTTCCATATTTTATGTGGCTGCTTTTGAGCTGCAAAAACAAAACTTAATAGTTGCTACAGACCATATGACCATCAAAACCTAAGATTACGTACTGTATGGCCCTTTAAAAAAATCTGGCAATTCCTTTTTACTAAAATCATTAACCTTCAAAGATGGCAATTTTTAAATTTGATACATGAAAGGGGATAAGCTTTGGAAACTGAGGGGTAGTTGCTATAGATATAGTGTGTGTATATATATGTGTGGTGTGTGAAAATTTATGGAATTTGGATTAGGGAATTTTAGTGAAAATTGAAAGAATAGAGAAGGGTAAAGTTCTGGAACATCATTGTGGTGAGAATGAAAGCTGAATAGGAATAGGAAATAATCAACTTAAATTATATTATATACTCAGACTCCTAGCTCATCTCCAGTGAGACTGAAATTTAAGGTTTCTCAACAGTGGCTCAAACTTCATGACAACTCCCTATCAAGTCAGGTAAAGAGGACTATATATAATATGAGGCAGGCTCCTGCTGGTGTTACCTTTTTAAATACAATACATTTACAGGAACTGGCCTCAAGCTGGAACCTACAAGGAACATGTAGGTAGAAGAGAGAAAGAACAGTATTTTTTGAACCATCTACCAAGTTCTGGGCACTATCTGGTATTTTATATGTTACCTCATTTAATCTCCATAGTAACCTTTTTTTTTTAATTGTGACAAAATATACATAATGAAGTATGCCATTTTAACTATTTTTGAGTGTGCATTCACTGTACATTCTTGAGTGTACAATCACGTTAAGTACATATTGTGCGGCCATCACTTCTCTCCATCTGTAGATCTTTGTCATCATCCCAAACTGAACCTCTATACCCATTAAACGATAATCATTTTCCTATATCCTCTTGTCCCTTGTAACCACTATTCTGTATCTTTTATCAATTTACCCCTAATTATCTTTGCACTGATGAGAGGCTCTGGTTCATTAACTTACTCATAGTGATATACCACTTGGATGAGAAATAAAATATCAACTCAGATTGCCCCCACAGGACCAATTGCTCTTCTACCTCACTGTTCTTGCTTGCAGTCATAAGATAAGGAAGAATCTACTTTTAGTCAGTTGACTTTCATGTGAAAGATCAGGGTATTATTTACTGCTGCATAGCAGATCACCCCAACCGTAACAACTTATCACAGTAGTAACTGTTCATTATCTAACATCATTACTCTGAGTCAGGAATCCAGAAGGAACTTAACTACTGCAATTGTGAGATTACATCTACCCTGGAGCTAAAGGTTCCACTTCCAGAGTTACTTACTCAAGTGATAGTTGTTAATGGGAGGTCTCAGTTCTTTGTCACAAAGACTTCTTACAGCCACTTGACTGTTCTCATGAAATAGCTGTTGGTTTCTTCCAAGAAGAGGCCACAGTTGACTCTTGGCCTCAGAAGTCACCACCTGTCATCTCTGCAATAACCTTAGGGTTACAGAGAAAACATTCCTCTTAAATATAGAAGGGTAGTGCCCAAGGGCCCGAATAGTATAAGACATGAGTAATTGGCAGCCATGTAAGATCCTGGTTGTCACATTGACAATTCACAATTACTTTGAAAGCAGTTGAAAATGTAGAACTGTGGACTAAGCAGACAGGTGAGAGCTAGGAAAATAGTGTTAGAGGTACTAGAATTACTTACTGAGGCCAGTGGTATGGAAAATAATCCCTTTACAAGAAAGAAATAAAAGAATGTTCTTGCTCTTTATATATGTCTGCCCACATCCTAATGCAAAGATTCAATTTTTGAAGGACATGTGTATATCAGCCTTGAACATCTTTCAGGGTACTTCCAAATCATGTCTTCATTGCATGATGTGATTATTCTTTTTGAAATGTGAGATATTCTGGAAATTTGACAACTGTAAGACTTAATCTTTGCCTGATTTAAGAATCAAGGCTAAGATACTTAATTCTCTCTCTCATGTTTTCATAGCCCTTCTGTGACAGTGGATGATCTGAAGAACCTTTTCACAGAAGCTGGATGTTTAGTAAAGGCTTTTAAATTCTTTCAGTAAGTTCTTGCTTTCAAAAAGTACATTAACACTAGTTAATATGCAAAATTTTAAGGTAATTAAATGAAGTCTTCTGGGTTGGGGGACGGACTTTGTAGGCAAGATTAGTTCTGTATACTTTTTAATGGTTTTTAATACCATTTTCAGAAAAGATCGCAAAATGGCACTCATTCAATTGGGATCGGTGGAAGAAGCGATTCAGGCACTCATTGAACTTCATAACCATGACCTGGGAGAAAATCACCACCTCAGAGTTTCCTTCTCAAAATCTACCATCTGACTTTTCTGTGAAATTTTTCTTCTAAGACTGGACCATGATTTCAGAAAACCTTCAGACGAACTGAAGCAGCTCAAGACCAATTCTGCCTCTTTCACAAAAACAGCTCTTTCTGAGTTTGATATTTAAGTGTATTTTTAAAAAAAATCAAAGGATGTTCTTTTTTCCCCCATCAATATATTATCAAAGGTTTTCCCTTTGTACCATGGTTTCTATGGAAAAATCTTATGGCAAAATTTTTTCTTAGTAATTCATTTCCCTATATTAAATTGGATTTCAGGAAGACAGATTTATTTTAGTTTGCATCTAAATCAGTCTTATATGATGTTTCTAAACACCTTTGTACTTTGAAAAATTTAAACCGTTTTTAAATTACTTACAACCAAGTTTTTAACTTTATGATTCAGAAGTTTGACTCCATGACAAATTACGTTCACTTATAGATTACATCAATTATTTGGCATGTATCAATAGTTATTATACATGAACAAATTAGTTTTATCAGAAGTAAATTCATGTACTTGCATGTTCTTTTCATCACTATAAGACACTCCTTTGAATGACACATATTTTTAAATTTTTTAGCTATTTGGAGAAACAAGGTGTCAGATGTCCCCAGGGAGATTAAGTAGACTCCAGCTGGGATCTATTAAGGTGTCCAGTAATAATTGTGTTTAAAATACCATGTTTTAAATTTCAAAATGACACTTATTTGCTGAATAATGCAGTGATCTTGGAAAATTTAAAATGAAAATCAATCCTACTTATAAACTTTTTTATAATTGTTTTCAGAAAAAAAGTTTACAGTCTTAAGGAAAATATTCAGGTCTATCATATGGTTTGACAGATTTTTTAAAAGTTATTTTTGGTAAGGTCTTCTTTTAGGAAAAAATTAATCTCAAGGGTTTTTTGTACCACTATAATCTCTAATACTCAGAATTACTGTGTATTTACTTAATTTCTTATTATGTGCCTTATTATGTGCTTATGATACAATAGGTTAGATTTTTATCTAAGTATCTAGAAAGCTATATTGTGGATTTGGTGGGTGTTTATTTTTTCTTTCCCTGGTTTGATAAGGATTTTAAAATAATTTCATTGCAATTTTAAGTGATTTTCAATAAGTAATAGTTTCTATTCAGATTTTTGGTGCTTCAGTACAGTGATGGGGTGGGGAAGGGTTAAATGGTTTTGGGAATACTCAGTGCACACCTGTAGGCCTCTTCACATTATGACCCCTAATGGCCGTTGCCATTTATAGCATACCAATTTGGGGCTATAAAATGCAATCTCAGTTTCTGGATCTTGTCTAATCCTTATGACTCATTAGAATTTGTCTCAGGATTACTTGGTTTTTCTCAGTACTTAAGTGGGAAACTTGCTTTTCTTTGTTAATGTAACTTCATAACTGAGTACCCACATGTGGAGTATGAGAACTTGGATTTTTCCCTCTTATTTTCTCCCAATCTCTTTTTGGTTGAATGTAAAGAGTACATTTTAATGTTGCTTCAGTGATTGTATAATGTAAAATTGTTTATTTTTAAGGAGAAACTTGGATTTGTTAATTCCGTTGTTTGATCAGATTTTTTTTTTAAGCAGAATTTGTCAAAGTAGTCATGTTTATCCTCTCATCTTCACTTTTCAGAATCTTAGAGTAACTCATCTCACCTTTTAAGAGAATGTCTCAATCTCTTTGCTATATTCCGGCCATTAATTTGAAAACAGGAAGGTTGTTTTACAAAGAAATTTTATAAAGTAAACACTGAATAACAGTTGGTAAAATAAGAAGGCAGATCTGAATGGATCAGTTTTTAATATTGGCTGAATTGATAAATTATCATTTATCTAGTTTATATTATTTTACTTATGAAATGCATTTTCTTCAAACCATAGAATGAGAAAGGGGAAAAAAATCTTTGCGAAATTTCCCAAAATTTGCCTTTTCTCTTTGTTTATAAGTACTGTTATAATTTTCAGTGGCATGTGAAATTGGATTATTTCATTGCTTTGAGTTAGGAATTCTGTATAATTTTAATTGGTGATTCTCTTAACATTAAGTATAAGTGTAGCAAAGTGTAGCAGAAGGGTGATCATAATGGTGTTGAATGTAACTTGGAAGTTAGGAAATAGCCTTTAAATCTAAGAACATTTGAATCCTTTTCAGGGATCTGTTATGTGCGTGTATGTGTGTATGTGTGTGTGTGTGTGTATAGGTAAGTGTATATATATGTATATATATATACATACACTCTTCTAGTGTTGTCCATACATATGCACATTACATTTTAATTTATTGACAAAGAAAATTAATCAAATTAAGATTTGGAAAAGCTGGATATCCCTTGTTTAAAATAGTGTGTTTAAAACCATCCTTTTGTGTGTAAAATTAGCTGTAGTGCATCGATATTGGGCTCTATATTGGGTTTTTTGCTGTTGAATTATAGAGGTCTACAATGTTTGTGTTGGCAAAGCTTCTGTAAAAATATTTTTTAACTATCAGAATAGTAGAAAAACTAGATCTTTGTATTTTTGTTTGGCATGCATTTATTCATTATCTTAAAAACTGTTGTTTTTGCTCAACTATTATATCCTGTTTTTAAGTTTATTTGTTTTCTGTTAAGGAGTATTGTCATCACTTTTGGAGGTATCTTGACTTTTACACCAAGTATATATATTCAGGACTTTAAAAAATAGCAGTACACATTTAACAGTAGCAATTTCTGACAAAAAGTTTTACTTTGGGATTTAAATAACTTACATAGCAGTGACATGCATTTTGTGGGAAATAGCAAATAGGAAAATGAACCAGTTATCTTGATAACTTACTGGAGAGCCTCACAAACTCCTAAGAATGCCATACTCTTTGTTTGATATTAAATATGTAACATTTATAGTAATGGTTCTCCTTTTTGTTGCTGGAAGTTGCAGATCTCACTGTTTTTAGAGACTGTTTCCACCTGCCTGATTCCTTACAGGAGCAGTAGTACCTTCTTTGGCTCTACCTGGGACTGTGATCCTTAATTCTATTTTGCTTGATAAACAGTACTCTCACAAATGTCTGCTCCAATCTCATAAAGACTTTCAAAGCTTCCCTATCTTATGCAGCAAGATTTATACCTTGAACATTTTAGCATAAAGTTTTTCTTCTGTTTTCTCTTAAATATCCACTAAATATTTTTGAACAAAAGACGACAAGCTCAAAAGTATGGGTGGTCTTCCCATGATTCACTTTAAAACCTTAAAATTGCCAAACTATAAGCCTGTCTCTTAGAAAATCCTTATGTGTACTGCTATTTTTAAAATCCAGAAAACAGCATGACTATGTGTAAAAGCATTTGCTTAGCCTTGTCTTGATCTGTTAACAAAAATAAAACTGCCAGACTTAAATAATCTACTATTGTGCTAAAAAGAAATGTAGTTTAGATTGCACAAAACTTCCTTTAAAGAAATTATAACTCAACCGTCTTTTAAAAGAACTGTGTTGTTACCTATAAGACTATTTGCAGTCATTTTTCAGAGCAAATTCTAACTTCTTATAGGTTTAAAAAGTAGAAAATTACTAGCATATTATTAGTTTGGGGGGGGGATTTATAGTGGGAAATACTAAACAGGACCAAAGTTTATGTGCCTTCTTTAGTAGTTTTAATTTTCTTTCTATTTGAGGCTGAGATAGTATCAGTGTTCTGGTTTTCAGGAAGTACATACTATAGTTTTAAAAGAATGTTATCCCACAGACCATACAAGCAAAGAATTGTAACTGTATAAGTGGAGTCAGTTACACTTTTGCCTTTTTCCCATAATGTTCATTGTATAGCATTGTACATACATATCCAAGAACAGAGCTGCTCTAAATCTTTGTGGTAGTCATCTTAGTTTCCGTAACCTGAGGCATATGTTCCAGAGAACAGGGGTATTTGTCTGGTCCAGTGACCTTGGTGATTGTAGTCATGACTGAAAGCTGCTGCGGCACGCTTACATCAGCACTGTAAACAGGTTGTTTCGTATGTGTGATATTTTTAGTTCTTGCATCTAGGTAGTATTAGTAACAAATATTTAAGTAGCTTTTTTTTTTGATGCCATTAAAAAGTCATATCTGACCCTTTTTCCCTTAGCATTATCATCAGATCTTTTAAAAATCCATCCCACAATCCAGAAAGTACTAATGATAAAGATTGCTGACTAAACAAAGTTTTCATCACTATGTCACCTCATTGCTCTGACCAAAGACTGACTGTTCTGGTTTTAACTCCTCTCTGTTAAAGCATTTTTCCCAAGCTCCTTTCTGAAAGAAGACCCAATGCAAAGAGGCCTTTACTTTCTATGTCCTGTAATGAGTAGACTACTTAGAAAAAATGGGGATTTTATGTGAACAGAATGGATTAAGTTGACAAGGGTTTGATGGGGGTTTTCAGTACTGTATTTATGGGGAAAAAAATAGCACAGCTAGGAGCCTCTACATTGTCTCATGTTTTATATGGTCTGTTCATAAAATGCCCTTTTTCATTTTACGAGAATGTTCATCTAACAAAATGCTGTAAATATTTGTAACAACATTTTTTAAACCAGGCCAAAAAAGAAAAAAAAAAAAGAAAAGGTTTTTGGGAACAAGTTAACATATAAAGTGGTTTTATATAACACATCAATTGTCTTGTATATTTTGATAAGCAGCAGTACCAGCTTTCATTTGTAACACAGTTTGTGGCATTGGAAGAAAAGGATTCTGTGATTGTTGACGTGATTTATGTTATAAATGCAAAGAGAAGATAAAATATTAAAAAAAACATATTTTCTAAATGAGTAGTGCATGGTTAATTCAAGCTTCTGTACACTACAGTATATTCCATTTCATTCAGTTTGTATAAACTATTACTTGATATCTCTGATCTCTTTTTCCTAACAAGTATAACATTGTAGCATGCCTTTTAATAAATGTCATAGCATCTGTACCCTCTTAAAATTTTTCTGTGTTCTTGTCTGTACTTTGGGTTTCTCCCTTGTCTTTATCTGTAATTCTAATGATATCATCTTTTCTTTTCCATAGCCATCCATCTAAACTTGCCATAATTTTTAAAAAAGCAAGCGCATATTCATATAAGTTAAAAAGCTGAAGGGAAAAAAAGCCCCAAGTCAACTAACCACCTCTCTTTCAATTAAGGAATTGTTCTCGTTTTGAGAAACGGCTTGCTCTCTAACCCTCTAAGGCAGTCTTGGGTGGCACTCCCCCTTCAGTACAAGAACACAGTGGCACACTTGTGAGTGCTCTCTTGCTTTCTCTTTCTGTGTATCTTCTTTCTCCTCCCCTCTCACTGTCTCTCTCACACAGACACTCAAAGTTGGGCAATGCCAAATAAGTACATTTTCTCCAGTTTAATTCAATTTTTGGCTTCCCTATGAAATTGGTAGACAAATTTTAAGACATGAGGTCTGATCTCAAATTAAGTTTGTGTTCTTTGTAATTAAAGGATAACTCAGATAACTACCTATATATTTTTTCTTAGACAAATATTTTTTTCTAGGTTCTTTAGAGTTACTAGATCATAGGAATTTAAACATTCATTTTAATCTTTTATTCTAGGATATTTTAGAAGTGGGAATTTAATGTAGTCGAAAATTAGATTAACCGGTATTCTGGGCTCACCTATAAAATACATAAATGTAACTAGATAATTTCTTAAGCATGAAGCATTTTCATCAGGAAAAGATGAACCTATGCCCAAGTTAGGTTTTTATAAACTTGTTTGTGTAGTGCTTATTCACACCACAAAAGGCTTGTAACCATCACTGAGTCATGTAGTTTTGAACCAAAATTGACAGAAACCACCTGGTTCAATATCCATCTTTAAAATAAGTGGCACTTGGGGCCTCCCTGGTGGCGCAAGGGGTTAAGCACCACACTGAAGCATCCACAGCCACCCCAGCACAAGTTCAGTCCCTGGTCAGGGAGGAAACCCACATAGCACACAGACCTCTCCTGTCTCACCTGCTGCTTCCCTCAGTAGTGTATTTCAGTAGATCTGCCTGTATTGTTCCCCACTTTATCTCTGATGAATCCTCTTACCACCCACACCTCTGGTCTGTACCCCAGTTCTTGTAAAATAAATCTTTTAATGCCATATATATATAATGCCATATATATCTATATATATGGCATAGAAGTGACTTGCCTAAGGTCACATGCCAGTTAACTGCAGAGTCAGCTAAAACCTTGGTCTTCTTGGTGTTCTGGGATATTCTTGGGTGCTTCTTGGTGTTCTTGGGTGCTCTCAATTGCACCCATGTATTACATTTTGGTCCTGCCAGGTAAGTGGTGTGGTTACTTCTGTTGAAAGATAAAATGCCAACCTGCTTGTGAAAGTTTTTTAACTAGATGGTTTTTAAGTTGTGAATTTTTTTTTAAGATTGATTTATTTATGCATACAAGAGCTAGGGTACAGGCCAGAGTCCAGGGCGGTGAGAGGATTCACCAGAGACAGAGTGGAAAGCAGAATAGGCAGACTGACTGAAACACACAGCTGAGAGGAGCAGTGGGCAAGGCAGGAGAGGTCTGCCATGTGGGTCCCCTCCCTGGCCTGCTGCAGTGGCTGCAGTTTGCTTCATAGTGCATTGCTTAACCCACTGCGCCACCAGGGAGGCCCTAAGTTGTGAATTTTTTAAAACTGTAAAACGTAGTTACTCTTTGTGTTATTTTCTAGAGTTGACCTAACAAAGTACCATAGACTAGATTGAAAACAAATTTATTGTCTTAAATTTCTCAAGTCTAGAAGACCAAGATCAAGGTGTCTGTAGTGTTGATTACTTCGGAAACCTCTCTCCTTGCCCTGTCAATGGCCCCCATCCCCCTGTGCCATTGTGAGGTCTTTTCTCTCTGTGGGTATGTTGTCCTAATCTCCAAGAATACCAGTCATGCTGGAGCAGGGCTCACCCATCTGACCTCACGTTAATTGCCTCTATAAAGGCACATCTCCAAATACAATTAATTGTATTCTGAGATAGTGGGGTTTTTGGACTTCAACAGAAAATGGGGTGAGCTACACGATTCAACTCATAACAAAAGCTATTCATTTCACCAAGTTCTGATTGTACTGTCTATTGAGTTAGATGCTGGGAAAGATGCAAAGATACAGGGACTTTCAGGCATGTGTAGTCTTGTAGAAATGTCTGCCTAAATCCAGAAATCAAGCAGTTTGGAACTCATGCCTTCAACAGGAAGTCGCAACGATAGGTCAGGAGATCTCTAGGCAGCTCTTGTTACAATACACATGACTAAAGTTATCCTCCAGCTAATGAGCGCAATGATCATTTCTACGACATAAGCCATTACTTAAACAGTTTCAGAATGAATCAAGTAAAAAAAGCTTGCCAAGCAAGCTGTGTCTAATTTTTGGTACCTAACAGTTGGTGGTAATTGGGGTGCTAGGTTAGGAATAGTTGACAGTGTTAAATCCACACCATTTAGAGATTGTGAAATTATTCCCATGCGAATGGTTTTTTATCCTGTTTTTCTATCAGAATTTATGTTGAACTGATAAAATTAGTTTTCACACAATGCAAGTTTAATAGCACACAAGGCAATGCATCTGCAACAAGTACTGCTGCTGGTGATTCAACCTTGAGCAGAAGCTAATAAGGCCCTGCCCTTAAGGAACTGTAGTCAAATGAGGAAACAGGCATTAAACATACCACCCAGTGTACAATCGTAAATGATAATGGACTTAATTAAAGAGGTACTTGAGAACATGAATGTGATTCAACCTTTTACAGTAGTAAAAGAGGACCTTCCTGGTGGTGCAATGGGTTAAGTCAGCTTGGGAGGGGACCCACATGGTGCAGCAGACCTCTCCTGCCTTGCCCGCTGCTGCTCCCTTCAGCAGTGTGTTTCAATCGATCTGCCTGTTCTGTTCCTCACTCTGTCTCTGGTGAATCCTCTCACACCCCCACCCCCATGCCTCTGGCCAATTCTGTATGCATAAATAAAAACAGTAAAAGACAAGTTAACCATGGTTCACATCTGAAGCAAAAATTTTCTACTAACAGTTTTGTTAGAATCACTGCATTCTTAAGCCACTGGGTTTAGATGTTGAATTCCCACCTCTGCTAGTATAAATTTTTTTTAAGGATTTATTTATGCATATAAGAACTGGGGTATGGGCCAGAGACTTGGGGGTTGAGAGGATTCACCAGAGACAGAGGAGGGAACAGAACAGGCAGAGTGATTGAGGTACACTGCTGAGGGGAACAGCAGGTGAGACAGGAGAGGTCTGCTGTGCCATGTGGATCAGCTCCCTGGCCTGGGATGGAACTTGTACTGTAGTGGCTGTGGATGTTTCATAGTGCGATGCTTAACCCCTTGTGCCACCAGGGAGGCCCTATATAAATACTGTATAATCAGGAAATGCAAATAATCCTAATGTTCCATAAAGACATATATCTTCTCTCATTTCTATGTAGGGTAACAGTAAGAATGCAGTGATTCTGTTGAAATAAACTGTCCTCGAATTAAATAAGCATGTATGTCCTTGTTCTGTGCCTAAGGTTATAGAATCATCTGCTGAGTACTTGATCCTGCAGAATACAAAAGTCAAATTCTAAACCGCTGAAGACTATCTTTAACAAAATGAAAGCTGCTATTAGTTATAGTAATGTTAGACAAAGTACACTTTAGAGCAACAGGCACTATTAGAGATAAAGAGATTTCATAATGATATATTATGGAATACTTCATACAGATGAACACAGTAAAGCTACATAAAAGCTCTATGGAAGGATTTCACAGATGTGATAGTGAACAAAGGAAGCCATACACAAAAGGATTCATAATGTATAATTCTATTTACATCAAACTTAAAAATAGGATAGTGGTTATCTTTGTGAAGGAGGTAATTAAGGATATGAGGAAAGGTTTCTGATATATGGTTTATGTTTTATTAATGGTTGTACCAGTTACCCACAAGTGTTTACTTTCTGATAATTCATTGACCTTGTGCACTTAAGATTTGTGCATTTAACTGTGTATTATATTTCAATTGAAAGAATTTTGGAAAATGATTGTAATTGAGCAAGGAACTATAAACCAGTCTCAAGTCAGCTGATTATTCCACCTTTAAGACCTTGTAGAGGCCCTTTATTCACATCAGCCACATTCCGAAGTACTAGGGTTGGAATTTCATATAAAGGAGGGGGAACACAGCCCAGAACATATTTTCCCCCATAGTAGCTCCTGATCCAGGGCCTTAGAAGTCAGACTCAGAAAAACTCTCTTCTAAACTTACTGATTGGGCTCTATTATGTATGCAGGAAAGAACAGAATTGAGACCCCAGAGGTTCGAAAAGCAAAACTTAAAAACTTCTCATAAAAAAACAGTGGAATTTAAAAGGTTTTTTTTTTTTTTTAACTTATTAGTGAAACAGCAGGATGACAGCTGGCGAAAAAAGAGTTAGGAAAACTAGGTTTTAGATAATTCATGGGAAAAGGAATGCAAGAGTGCTAATTTAGATATAAAACTGTTAACTTTCTGCAGACAATTAGATCATAACATATTGGAGTTCTCTACTGGATTTTTTTTTTTAATCACATCCTTAACAGTTTCCTACAAGTTAACCTCTAATACTACAGGATTATTAGTCACCTAATCATTTTATATTATTTCATAGTTTTTGCTGAGTAAAATTACCACTTAGAATCTAGTACACATTGTCCATCATCCTGAGTCTCCTTGAAGAACTTTGCCAGCTGTGGACCTTAATTGTGAACACTGACTTCTGGTCTCACATCCAGTTCACTGCAGGCTGTAGAAAGGCTTCCTGGGGGAGGAAGGGAAATAAGCTAAATGAATAGAATGGGTGGGAGCAGCCAGACGCATTGCAGCACCAATGTAGTCCATAGCCCTGGGAGCTTTGGATTGCTTCTCCATAAAATGGGGATGATAATAGCACCTTTCTCATAGAGTTGTGAGGAGTAAGTTCATTACTACATGCAAAGTAGGAGAGTGCCTACACTTAATACATGTTACACAAAAATTAGTTATTATTAAGAGTCATCTAACAGCCCAGTTCCTCAAATTATATGCATGACCTTCATCTCCCATAAGGAAATGATCCAGAAGTTCTGTTTTCCTTCTGTGAATAGATATTTTTCTTTCCCCATAATTCTCACTACAAGAACGGAGTTAGAAAATTGGGGGGGGGAGAAAGATTTCTGTCTGCCTTAAGAGCTAATTTAATACTTAATACTAAATAACACAACATAATACCTAATTTTTAACTAAATATTAAGTAATAGTACCTAATATTGATATCTAAACATTAAATATTAATTTTTCAAAGAAGTCAAAGTTGTCCCAAACCAGAGAGATAAGTACCAACTTTATACTACCACCCTAGAGAAATGTCAGTTAGGTAAACGGTTTGGCCAGAAAATGATGGAAATTAGCATAAAGCTGGAGGGAGTTCCATGTATCACCAGTTCCTACTCTGGCACGAGACAATCCAGCAAAGATCTGGGGAGCACCTTGGAACTCAAGACCTCAGTGGATATGAAGGGGTGAGTTGCCCAAGCAGCTCAGCCCCAAACCTGGAGATGTAAAATGTCTTTACACTAAAGCCCTCCTCAAAGGATCAGCTCCACCCTCCAACTAACGCAGGAATTTTGGGCCTCCCTGGTGGTGCAGTGGGTTGAGCAATGCACTATGAAGCAAACCGCAGACACTGCAGCACAAGTTCGATCCCTGCTGCCGGCCAGGGAGGGGACCCACATGGCACAGCAGACCTCTCCTGCTGTGCCCACTGCTCCCCTCAGCAGTGTACTTCAATCAATCTGCCTGTTCTGCTACCCACTCTGTCTCTGGTGAATCCTCTCACCACCTCCAACACCTCTGGCCTGTACCCCAGTGCTTGTATGCATAAATAAATAAATCCTTAAAAAAAAAAATAAATGAATTAAGGAGCTGTCAGAAGGGAAGAGCCCTAGCAGGCAGCTTTCCTTAGCCCTCTGTTGGTGCCTTCATTTTCTGCACTACTTTTTCCACTTCGAGTTGGTTTTCTCAATTCCTCAGCCTTCCCTAAAAAGCATACAAACCTTAGGCCCCCCCTTTAGCGTCATTGCAACGTTGATAACAATGTGATGTTTGCTAAAACACAACAAGAGCAACTTTTGAAAACAAATGTATTTTGGTATTTAATTTGTGTTTGTTAACCTTGCTCATATGGTATTGATGTGCGCACTGAGTATCCACCATTGCATCTGTTGCAGTATGGAACACACAGCATTTCAAAGTCAAGCCTGACACTGCTTTATATAGCCAGATGGGCAGACAAATCTACACATGGATGGAAGTGATGCAATGGCATACAAACTCAGAAACGTCTTTATCTCTGAGGTTTCTCTAACTGCTTTTCTAGGCAACTGATTCAAACTTGTGTGGCTTAAAAAGCACTTCTGGAGGCTTTTTCTGGCAAACATTGAACATCCGGAAGGAAAAGTTTCCCCTTAGATTTCACAGAGGAAATTTGGGTCTGTCTCTGTGATAGGGGGGAAAGAGCCTCCTGAATGGATTACACAAATAGGTTATGGACTTCGACCCCCATTCCAGACCTACAAGATCCAAAAACTACAAATCCCATAAGGCCATTATCGAAGAGCTGATCACTGGGACCTGAGGGTGGAGTTAAGCAGCCAGGCCTAGTATAAAAGCAGACATGTGGGCCATGGGGGTCTCTCTCTCTTTTCCTTGGGAGCCAGCTCTCAGCGCACCGTTGGGTTCCAGCTTCCAGGAACTGGTAGGACATTTACAGATCTGTAGCCCTCTCTTCCCCTTGTGTTATTCACTATGCTATTTCCCTTTCCCTTGTAAATAAAACCCTTCATTAACCTTTGTTGTGTGTGCCTGCAGTTGGGGCATTATAAGTGCCGTTCGAGTGCGTGGGTGAGGACCCAGTCAGGCAAACCCACTTTATATTAGGGTTGCCCTGTAACACCTGCAGAAGAAAAATTTAACCTGAATTTATTCTGCAGCTGAACCTGGATGAGGTTGGACTTTGCTTTCCTTGGAAAACAATCTTAGAATCCTTGTTCTCATGAAGATGAGACCATGAAAAGACATATTAGCGTCAACGTGAAGAATCTGGAAATGGGTTTTTGTTATAAATGCTTAAAAGCACAAAGAAAGTTGTATCTGAGCCATTCAGATTCAGTATCTTTCAGGGCTTCGATTCTGTAGTCTACACAAAACAAGAGCGATTGCATGTTATTTTTTACAAACACTTGAAAAAGTCAGCCTCGTCCCAAAGTAGGATAATCGTTTCTAAACTTAGCCAAGTTGGGCCTCCCCTGGTGGCGCAGTGGGTTAAGCAACGCACTATGAAGCAAAACGCAGTCACTGCAGCACCAGTTCGATTCCTGCTGCCGGCCAGGGAGGGACCCACATGGCGTGGCAGCCCTCTCCTGCTGTGCCCGCTGCTCCCCTCAGCAGTGTGCTTCCGTTGATCTGCCTATTCTGCTCCCCGTTCTCTGTGGTGAATCCTCTCACCACCCCCCCCCCACACCTCTGGCCTGTACCCCAGTGCTTGTATGCATAAATAAATAAATTTTTTGGGCCTCCCCTGG